>JAMWET010002457.1:262500-660000 GCA_024036415.1 Prochilodus magdalenae
AAAATCATGGAGGGTCACAAGGCTTGCAAGGCGTACAAATCCCTTTCCAAGTAGTTGGGTCTACCTGTCCCCACCATTGGGAGCATCATCCAAAAGTGGAAGGCTTAGGGACCTGCTATTAACCTTTCACGGCCTGGACAGTCTTTCAAAGTTTCCTCCCGTGCCAAGGCCAAGCTTGTCCGAACGGTCAAGACTGACCCAAGGACAGCAAGGAGGGAGATCCGGAAAGATCTCATGGCGGTGCGGGCATTGGTTTCAATAAATACCATAAGTCATGTAATCCACCACACTGTTTCCATTCCAGGCGATCCCGTAAGGTACCTTTACTTTCAAAACGTCGAGTCAAGGCCTGTCCAAAGTTTGCTCGTTATTACTTGGAGAGTTCTCCAGGCAGACTGGTTCAAAGCTCCAAGACCAAGATCAAGATCTTTGGTGCTTATTAAAAATTATTAATAGCTGTAATTGCAAACGTTGTCTTTAATTGTGGATAAAAAATGTTGGTCTACAATTAAACAATTCAGCGACCTGCTACAGCAGTAAGTAGTAGACTGAGATTTAATTACTTTATGTACAAGTTTTAAAGAAATGTCTACTCAAATTCTGCTAGGAATAAAAATTCTTTTTGTTGTCATGGTAAAATAAAGATTTGGGGTAAATGTGTTAACAAAGCCCTATTTACCTACATCCTTCACTGCTAAGCTGCTCTCTCTGAGGCTACAGTTGACTGGTGACACATCATTTCCATATTTGTGATATGAATGGACTAGAATAAGAGAGAGGATGTGTGTGTACGCATATGCATGTGCAAGCATGCGTGCGTCACCACATCACTGTGTCACAGTGAATTCGACACAGGTGCAACTCGCACCCCCACTAACGGTTGTTCTTACCCTGGAGTTTCTTTTCCTTCTTTGATCTCTTCCTCTGTTCTACCCCTGAAGCATATATTACTGTGCCTCCTTTTTTAGACCTCTACATTAAACCACAACAGTACAGATCTTCTTACTTTGCATTTTTTGATCTAGGTACCTCACAAGAACTTGCCATAAATCTCTGTGCTTACATGCCTGTCTATTTGTGCCCAGACTTTTATGTTTGCTGTGCAGGGAAGCTAAGAGAAAAGTTTCAGTTGCCTAGTCTTTCATTTCATAACCAGTACTTACATGAAAGTGCTGTGGTGAAGACTAATTGCCTCCCAAAACTGTGGAAAAAATAGTAAATGCAAAAGTTTCATTGTTTTAATTTTTATCAGTTTGATGGACTTTCCCCATAGGTCAAAAGGGCCTAAAGACGTTAAATAGATATGTAACATAAAGTCATATGATTGAAAATGTAGTAATGTATTCTCATCACATCGTCCCATATAGCACACAAGGGAGACGTTACTAATGCATAACTGTTTGTTCTGACCACTGATTTGTTTTATCCACACTATATCGTTATTCTTCTTTCAGGGTCCCCAAATAGCTTCGGTCACACTGGCTGCCTACGAGTGTGGCTCAGTAGACTTCCTTGAGCCACGCTACCCTGACCAGATCAACCAGATCATCTGTCCCCAGGTAGAACCAATGGAAGGGATAGGAGGAGCAGAAGGACCTGTAATAGGGGTAGCGGCTGGAGGTCTCTCTTACTGGACCTTCATCTCTAAAGTGAGGCATGTATGTAGAAAAAACTAAGACCCATCATTTACCATGATTTCTTGAAAAAAATGTGATTGGTATTTAAATTGTGTTCAAATGGGCACCTCAGTATGCCATTCCATTCATAGCAGTTCTTAGCCTGGTCTTTCTCACAAATGCTTGCTGTCTTTGTGGTTTCACAGGAAAAATATTAAACAGGAGCTGCAGGCCTGAGGTGGAAACCTTGACCAACTCTATTTTATATGCAGTCTGATTTCATTAAGATTTTTTTTTGTCTTTTCTCAATGATAACCGCTGGTGGTGGGGAAATAACCTGTGAGCCTTGCTGAATTTCCCCTGCCATCTCTCGTGGTTTCACACTTCACACCAGAACTGTGGTTTAGCATGTTATATTTTTTCAACAATAGTACAGCCTGTTCTTTATGGTCATACACACAAAAACAAAGATACATAGGAAGTGACTCTTCTGCCATGTCAGAGAACAACTACTACTGCTTTCAGATTAACATGCACCATGTCTGTCATTGTGCTACACAGGCAGGACATTAGCCTTTAGTTGTAGATTGTTTTTGTGAAAGACCTTTACAAATAATGTATCTTGTAGTTGGGCCATGTGATCTTAGAAGTGTAACCATTTTATAAATATTTTTTACCTGCTTATCTGCTGTTTATGTGCTTCTTCATTTCAACACTGCTGTTGTACATCTTTAGTGAATCTCTGTCCTGCTATTTTATTGTGTCTGCTCAGTTTTGATTTTTCTCTGCTTAAACACGCCTAGGCCAACTCAGGAAGGCCTTGGTAATTGACTGATGTTAATCAGTTTGTTTTTGTAATGTCTTGACTCATGAAGCCTCCTTAATATAAAGGTGCATTACTAGAGAAAGATGTCATTATAAATATTTATCTGTTACCTTTCCATCTCTGGTTATTATCATGTGATTTAATTGCTTAAAAAACAAGCCCAAACCCAGAATGCTCACACTAACCAACCATATCAACAGTAAGAGTGGGCATTATAAAATAGATAATTTAATATTTCATAATACCCAAAAAATGCCCAAATGGATTGAGACAGTGACACCACTCAGCATTTCTGTTTCTGTACCACATTAACTCTAGACCCAAACCTGAAATTCATAGTAAGTCACATATGGCTTGAAAGCTACACAAAGAAAGGTGTCAGTTTAAAATTAAATGGTAATTATATGATTCCTCTTTTGGATAATTGTCCCTAGTCACATTGTATTTCACCTCAAACCTTTGAACTTAAAACCACTGAGTTTATGAAGAATTAATTAGCTGATACTAGAAGTGACAAATTTTCTACATAATGCCAAAAATGTAAAATCATTTTATATTATAGTATACTATATCTATTAACACATAAATGACAATTACAAAATTTGGACACATTTAAAACTTTTAGCTTGTAGAATATATTGTTGGTTTGTAAGCAGATTTGGTTGCCAAACTGGCACATGATCAATGCACACGCACTATACAGAGTAGGGAGTTAAAACAGCAAGTTTGCATCAGGCTGGTGCCACCTCTCCCTCTGGCAGGTTCTGAACTGGATGGCGTGTTAGCCACACCTGGCTACGCCTATGATGATTTAAAAATATATTTTTTATTTTATTTAAACTAGAAATAACACTGATGTTGGACTTCAAATTTGTAAACATGCTCGTTGTAAGCACGCTGGGGTTATTGTACCAGGTATTCAGTGATCTGCTTGGTGGGCTTGGTTTAGATATACTGTGAATCAGGATAAATTAAGGAATGTGACCCCCCAGTACTAGGCTCAGAAACACAGCCCTAGGTCACTTTCTTCATAGTAGTGTTGTTTAATAAATACTTATCTCAAATTGTATTTGGTCAAAACCACAATAATGTCAGAGACTTGTGCAGTTATGAGAGTTCAGCAAAACTGGGAAGTCTGGGAATTTAAGTAAAATGCCAATGCCAAGTCTCATTGCTAGGAGAGCCACCTTTGACAAGAAGACCAGCAACCCCATAGAAAGATCTCACTTGCACACACACACACACACACACACACACACACATAGACTAAAGCATATGCTCTTGCTGTGTGAGCAAGTGTTATACGCTAAATCAATCAGCTATTGACAGTTGTGATGTGAGAGGCTGCACACACACACACGCACACACACACACACACACACACACACACACACACACACACACACACACACACTAATCGGCAGTACTTCAGCAGATGAGGGTCTTGGTGATAGACAGAACCCCCTCTGTTCACCCTGCAGATCCCTGAGCATGTGTGACACTACTCAATCCTGTAGGCATACGTAGACTTTTTAACAACCCACACTAGAAATGGTGGCAAAATTATAGTTAGTGCGCTTAATATGGGAGATTTCAATTCCAATGCAACTACCGCTGTGCGTACTCCTAAACAATGTCCTAACCTTCTAACCTTGGCAACCTTGACCAAAAGGAAATTCCACAATTTGTTTTACATTACAAACATTTATTTTTTGTTCTTTGCCTTGTATTGATCAAATTTCCTTACAATTAGAGTAAAATCGTGTACATTCACAGACTGCCTGCGGATGGGGCAGCTGTCCAGGAGATTAGCTGCAACTGCTCGATGAGTAACCCGGTGGCGGCCATCATCAAAGCCAGTTGTTTTGAAAGGAGGCAGGATGTCGAGATTAAATAACAGCTCTGTTAATACCTGACCACCAACGGCAAGAGGGAAAAAAGCACTTGTACTTTTGCCATAAGGCTTCATTCATTCTAAGTAGTGCTCCACAATGGTGATGATCTTAAAGTGCATGGGCTAACCTCCAAACGTTCCAGACTTTACAGTCTTCAAATGTGCTTTTGAACCACCATCACACCCAGCCCCCTGGGGAACTCCTTGCAGTTTGTTAGTTCTCTTATCGGCTTTCTATTTTTTCTGTAGCTGGTTAGAAAAAATCCTGCCTTTACACATGCATTTATTTACACATTTATTTTACACATGCTGTCTGCTTTGCTAAGTGACAGTGTATGATCAGCTCAGTGATAAAACAGCCTTGTTTGGCTCTTTTGTTTGCTGCTGGGTAGGAATGTCCATTTGTAATGCCATGGGGCAAGCTAGTTGGCTGACCGGTGGTTTTCTCTTTTGCTTCATTCTTTCTTAATTCTCTCATTTTATCTGTGCCTGCACCTCAGTCAAGTCTTGATCCATGTGCCAATAAACTAAAAATGTTTTAATGGAATTATATAGTCATTTTTTGTGTTAAAAAAAGCAGTTATTAGTTTTACTTAATAGATAGATAGTTAATTTTAGCTGCATGTCCTTAATTGTCAAATTTCTTAAACACAAATAATCACCAGAGTGACATTATTAGACCATATTACAATGGCATTGTGGTGATTTTTCTTTTTGCTCCTGTTGGCACAGGCTGACCAGACTGCTTTGTGTATGTAAATGTGTATCAGGTTTAGCCACACTGTGGGGACAAAAACCTGTTTATCTAATCATGTTATGAGGACCTTTCATATGGGGTTAGGTTTAGGCCACATCAGCTTAAGTTGCATAAGTCTCCAAGAAACTAATAAGAGTCTATGCAATAGCCCCACAATTTACAGAAGCAAATGCGTGTGTGTGGTTGTGTGTGTGCACATCCATGTCTGTGTGCATGTGTGTTTGCAGGATGCAGGGACTGCTAAAGAACAACTTCCCTTATTTAATTGCCAGAGTTGCTCTATTGTCTGGCTCAGAGCCATACAATGAAGGGTAGGAGGAGTTTGAGGAGATGCTGGAACAGACTGACTGCACAGGTGCGTTCACAACCTTACTTTTGTATTCTCTTTCATTGCTCTCTCCATTCTTTCTCCCTTTTCCATTCTGTTCCATTAGTCTGCCCTCTTTCTGTCTCCACTTTTGTTTCTCAACTGATTTCACCAATCTCACATCTACTTTACCTATACTTAAGCCACATGTACACAACAGCTGACCATACAGTTTCAGTTCAGCTAGGTGTAACTACTTTCCTCACACTGTACGTCAACCTGAGGAAGCTGAAATCCTATTCTACAGCTTAATCCTTAGTGGCCATTTTGGGTATAAAAATAGTCTTGAAAAATACAGTGTATGCATGGCGGCTTGTGCCATACCCTTGGTCTTAAAAGTGATTCTGTGGTAGGTCTGACATCTTTTAGCTTTACCATTTCATTCCTCTGTAAACAACACTCCATTTGTTCCCCTGTACGTGAGTTTTGTCTGGCATAATAACAAAAATAACTTCTGTAATATATAAGATAATGTGTCTAAAGATCAGGCAAAAGTTTCAACGTGGGCTCTCACAACACTAGTAATTGTCCAAACATCCGTTAAGAGCAGATGATTAAAAACATTTTAACTCTGCAACGCAAGAGTTACAGCAAGAGTCACAGAGGAAACCCCCTGAAACCTATTAACAGAAGTGTTTTGTCAATCAGCACATTCTAAGCCAAATCTGACCAAATATTTTGCCACAGAGTAAACATGGCCGCTATACTTTTACATGTTCTGCAGTTTTGAATCCGTCATGTGTTGTCGTTTAGTTTTTGTTCTCGCTTTGATAGTATTTCCATCCATCTGTTTTTCCACCACAATGACTAAATAACTGTCGTGTACATGTATTCTGTCAGATGGAGCGTTGTAATTTCTGACCTCTTACTGGTAACGGCTGCACTAAGTGGGACATTTCTAGTCATTTCATTCATGCTGGGGAGATTTTATCATGAATAATGACCTCAGTGTGACTTAAATGTCGTTGTGCTGAACTAGTCATCATTGTCAGATCACACGCACATTATTCTCATTGCTCTGAACACTTGAATGTGCCTGAACAGTGCTTAAAATAAAAGACAGTGTGCCGTCTGTAACCTTGGAGGATTTGGAAGATCTGCTTTGCAAACCTGAAAGGGGATAAAAAAATTAAGTATAAAGCCGAATGACTTCATTTTCAGAATTCTCTGAAAGATGCATGTGTATGGCTTTATGTTATACGGTTCCCTTAAGTGTTTTACATCTCTCCGATTTGGTCCTCCTCCTCGTAGTCCTCCTCCTCCTTCTTTCTCTCTCTCTTTCTCTCTCTCTCTCTTTCTCTCTCTCTCTCTTGTGCTTTGTCTCTCTTTCTCTCTGTCTGTCTGTCTGTCTGCCTGTATAACAGTCCGACAAGTTGGTGTGTCTACGGCATATGGCCCGGAGCTCCAGAGTGCAGGTTTCTCTGGCTACAGGAGTCCTTCCCAGCCGGAAGTCTTTTTTCCCCTCGTCTCCACTTTCCTCCTTTGCTGTCATATGGGACACAATCTCACATCCGCTTTTACTGGGACTTGTACCTCTTTAATCCTCTCGCTTTTTCCTCCGTCTCTCTCTCTCTCTCTCTCTCTCTCTCTCTCTCTCTCTCTCTCTCTCTCTCTCTCGCTCTCTCTCTCTCTCTCACTCTCTTACTCTGTCTCTTTCTCTCTTCCTCTCATCCTCCAGACCTCTCTTTTTTTGCTCTGTCTGTCACCTTCTTCTGCACTCATTCTCTCTGAGGAAAAATGTAGTTTGACTACTGAGGGTTCTCTTTGATTCCTTTTTTCATTTGACAATGTTTTGCACTATCCATCTCAGTCCGCCTTGACTTTTTCTTCACCAGGATTTTCTTTGAGCTTGTGTTTCTAGACTTGTGAAACACATGTCCTTTATTATATTTTTTCCCTACACAGCAGCATTCACACTTGTGTTATACACTCTAAATGACAAAAAACAAACAATTGAAAAGGTTTTTAAGTATTTTTTCATCGTTTAATTTTTGCAAGAGGAGCATATGATGGTTAAATTCTGTTTGTAAGTGAGACATGACCAGCATGTGAGCAGGTGTCCTTTTGGTCGGCCCTTGCTCCGGATCAAAGGTGTTGCCGACTGCTCCAGTGGGACTGTGTCAGACGGAGCATTCAGTATCAGCTGTTATGGACTGGCCATCGTCCTCATCCTTCTCTTTTACATCTTTCTATCAGAAAGTATAAGGAGGTCGTGCTCACTGCATTCTTTTTCAGAATTCACAGTTTTTGTATTTTTGTTAAAGGTTAAACAACTGTAATAGTTTTATCACACCTATTTTATTTTGTATTTTTTATTCGGTGCCACTAGAAAAATCTGGTGTGTAAAGGGTTAACCTGAATCCAGCACTGAAACCGTTAATATGCATGTGATTTTTGCTTATGGGCCCTGGCACTGATAGGGTTAATAAGTCTGTGAATTCTCAGTTGCCAACTCCCAAGCAGGCGAGTAAATCTGTAACTGGACTGAGCAGCATCTGTGCTGGGTAGGGCGTGTGTGTGTGTGTGTGTGTGAGAGAGAGAGAGAGAGAGAGAGAGAGAGAGAGAGAGCCTTCTCCTGCCCATGGCTCCTCTCCCTCCCTGATCTGTGGTTAGCCCCGCCCCTGTCCCTCACGTGACTTCTCTGAAAGTCCCCCCTCCCGCTCCCTCCCCCCATGTTTCCAGTAAATTGCTTGAAAGGAGGGGGTGAGTCAGAGCAGCTTCCCTTCAACCACAGCTTGTTAAAGAATTTGTCAACGTGGACTCCAGGGCACACATTACACTCCCCCTCCTTCTTTTCTTCCTCGCAATAGATTTGAATTTTTTTCCTCCTTTCTTTGGAACGGTCTCTGGGTTGGATTACGTCAGGCGCTCATAATTGCTTAACTTCCTGTGACACAGTGTAAAAAGGGAGGGAGAGAGAGAGCTTGTGATGGCATCGAACAAGCGTGTATGTGTCTGTGCTGGGGGGACTTAAAACACGTGTCTGTCTGGCTGCGCTTAATTCAGAAAAAACATTAAGGAGCTAAAAACAGTATGACTGAGTGTTGACCTAATTATGACTAACCTGATTTTTTTTCCACCTGTGCAAATATGCAGATTTTAGCCCACCATCAAATTGGATTGCATATTTTATTTGGCATTAAAACTTGATTTTAAACCAATTATAGGTTATTCCTCTAACACAGTATAATCTAACATCAATCCTCTTTTGTATTAAGTCATTTGTCATTTCAGAACTTATTGTAATGAATACCTATGCGGAATAACTTTAAAAGGGGCCTTTATTTACTGCAGATTTAAGTGTAATTGGTATTTTGGAATGGGAACAATGAAGAAAGCATGTTCTCTGAACAAAAATGCCAACAGATTTCATGCCAGAGGTGACGAAGAATGGAGAAAAAAATAGCAGAATTTGTCTCAAAGCCAAATCAGAGGGCTTAGATCGAGTTCCATAATGCTAAATACTGGTACAGCTTTGACAAGATCTCCTAAACATAATTGCTGGGAAGCCTTGCCTCATGGAATGGCCGGGTAGGTGCTGGTAAGGGCGGGTGGCAGTGGTGGGTGAAAAGCTTGCCAAATGGTAATTTTCCATGATAAGTTAAAATAAGCTCTGACAACACTTTGGTCTAATTTCTGTAAATATTTGAAAAGTCTACAATAGTTAATGAAGCATGAGTAAAGTAAAACATGGAACCTTTTGTGGTACTGTAACAGAACATGTACAAAATATAGTTTTGTTTTTTTTACGTATCTGCAACAGACAGCTTGTAAGGCTTATGAAGTGATACAGATGTTTGCCAGCAGATATAAGGATAAAAGGCTCTGTGTTAGAAGTGGGTAGATGATGATGAGAGGCTTGTGACTGGATTTGAATGATGTGATTTAAGCCTTGACATTACTCAGCAGTTTCTTGTGACCGTTAGAAGTGGCCTACTCATGTGGCATAATGTGTCTATGATGAGAGTGGGCACTGGCGTCTGAATGTGATTCTTTTGTCAACATGGGACAGTAAAGACCCCGACGGGTCACGCTGTCAGAAAGATAAACAATAGACATTTCTCCCTTTTGAACAATATACATTCCTCTGACACTAGGGATAGCCATCACTGGGTCTGATCAGGAGAGGGAGAGAGAGTCAAACGGAACAAGCACAGCTGTTGCTATGTGTAAACCCAGCTTCCCCTATTGGATAGATTTTTAAAGTAAGGCCAATCATTACACAGCTGCGTCCGTTAGCTCTGGATCCCTCCCTCCTCTCCCCCTGCCAACATTACTTGGCCTGATTTGATGTCCATATTAGGCTCGATTCAGTAAAATCCCCTCCCATTGCCAAATAAGAGACCACTCAAGTTTCAGCTGACTTTTATGTTATAGACAGATAGGATGCATGGCATACTGGAAATTAATTAAAGATGGGTTCATCAACCGCTGGGGTCAATATATCATTTACATGATCACTCATCAGTGAACTTGCCAATTTAATCCAATTATTAATGTTTTTACGGTCAGTCACTGCAAGGCATTTTTTTTCCAGTTACATTACAAAATATGTTTGCGGAATCATTTAGAGCACCACCGCACTGATAGGCTTTAATTTGAAACAGTGTATCTATATATATATATATATATATATATTTAAACTCTGTTATGTTGATGTTGCCCTAGGATTACTGTGGCTGTGGTTAATTTAATACAAAATCAAAATCATTTAGAGAACAACCTGTACAGACAATCAACAATGCAAACAAATGAAAGATTTGGTATTGTCCAAAGCATTTAAGAGCATATAATGCCATAAAATTATTTAATAGACTCAAAGTAAGGCAAAAAGGGAGTCTAGACCAGTCTAGTTAAGCGTACAGTATAAAAATACATGATCTAGACTTTATAAATATTTAAAATTGAGATTTAAAGAATATGCTTTAAGTGACAAATGATAAGATTTAAAGTTTCTTTTGAAGAATTCACATTTATGCTCTTTGTTCTTTTTAGATATTAGGTATTGGTTAGGTATTAGGTATATTAGGTATCTTTTTAGGTATTGGTTGCAAAATAATAATAACAGAATTCGTTTTACCCTTTCATTAAAATCACTTTTCCCTGTTGTTCCCAGCAAAAATACAAAAGGGGAAAACATGTTATTTGAGTGAAAGAGACTTTTGTTAGATTGCAAAGGATAGCTGAATATATTTGAAAGGCATTTCTGACTCATTGGAATGACCTGGGAGAGTCTGGTGTTGGTTCTCATCCACCCATTTGTAATGGAACATAAAAACGTTCATGGATCTCTCTGGTAAGGGTTAATTATTTCAGCTATATTTTCAGATTTTAATACACTGTAGTAGGCTTATTAATATACAGCTGATGTGTTGAAACCTTGTAACCCTGATATAAAAGTGGTTCCACATTAGCCGTTTATTCTGAAATGATATGATATAGGTGTGTGTTCCCTGTTCCCTGTTCAATTCTGATACAGAAGGGAGGTTTGATTGCTTTATTACCCTTCTGTGACGGTTTGAGTTCTTATCTGTTCAATTCCTCCAGTGCAAAGAGCTTGCAGGGAACATTCCTTATTTAAAGAAAAGGTTCATAAATGAATGATTGTTATTAAGAGACTCATAATGATATAAATGTTAAAGAATGTTTAAAAATAGCATAAATATTTTTGAAGTGTGTAGAAGAACGCTTGGCGGATCTCTCATTCTGTTCATACCTGGTTTGGGTGTTGGCTGTAGTCCAGTATCTTTGCAGTTACAAATATTCTCTTTCTCATGTTGCATATATATCTTTAATTATTATCTAAAATCTGCCAGAATTTTTGTTGCGGTTGTGCTGTTTTTAATGATAGTATTTTTCTGATTGCCTGTGCTATACCTTTTAAGCAGTAGTATATAATTTCAGGGGAGAAGTGTCTAAAGAAAGTTTTCCATCATTTATATGGTATTTTAATTGAATTTGTTGTTCTATTTTAGGCTGAATACTCACTTTTTTTTGTTTAAAACGAATAAATGAGAGAAGAAAATTAGAGATGTAGTGTAAGTACAGAATAATTATTAAGATATGAATTGTTTCAGAATAGCTTAAAATGCATGTTGCAATAAAGATTCAACTGATGGACAAATTTTATTTTAGCATTCGTCATTTGAGTGTTATTGAAGTTTTCATTAGAGGGAAAGCGGACTGTACCTTTTAGTACTTTGTTGAATACTGCCATGTGCAGTTTTGTATTCCAAAAAGAGCTTACTAGACCTCCAAAATGTTTGTGCAGAAAGATTTAAATGTGTGGCCAGTTTTCATTTCATAAAAATATAGTCAAACTTAAACTGCAGATAAAATAGCAAAACTGAGAGCGTCTAAGTTTTTAAAATGATTTATGAAATATTGCACACAACAAATGATGAATGCCTCCCAAAATGATATAGTATATCTTTATTAAATGTATTGCTGGAAAAATCAGGAAAGTTGGTAAGTGAGTTTAACCCACAATGCTCATTATGAACAAAACACAATTAAGAAAAGATTTCTAGATAGATTTAAGTCAGTCAGAATAAAACAATAATGGGCAATTCCTTCGAAAAAATATACCAGGAGAAAAATGTTTGAATGTGCTTTGATAGGAGTACAAAACAAGCTTAAGTTGTGTTTTTCAAAATAACATTTTGTTATTTATTTTTACATTTCCAAACGTGCAATTGTGATGTGTCGAAACTAATTCTAATTACTGTTTTATTTCGACTGTAAATTTAACTGAATGTAAGTTTTTATTAAAAGCTTTTTAACTACAGTTCGTCTGCTTTGCTGTTTAAGGCAGTCTGCTCACTGAATAAAAATGATAAACTTAAAATTAATACTTTAACGAATTGTCAATTTTATTTGGTTCTTTTCTGATTTAATTTTTGAATATTTCTATTATTTATTATTAAATGCAGTGTAAAATGAGATCACTTTGCAGTTCTGTGTGTCCATAACTTACACTAGTTAATTTCAATGCTTCCAGATAACAGAATGATAATAATAATATGAATAACTAAAACACTAATTATAGTATTATCCTTTATTGTTGTTGTTTTTTTTTTTCTCTCCTCAGAACTTTACTACCAGAGCGAAGCTTGCAGTGCAGAATATGGTTCAGAAAGTTGGATTTTTTGGAATACCTGGCTGTGCCTCTGTAAGTTTTTGTTTTAAATTGCGACAGCAAGTGTGTTTTTATTGTTTATTGTTATTTTGCATCGTTTCTTTAGACCTCCTCTTTGCTTTGCTTGTTCTTTGCTTTTCGCTAAACTTTCCTGAGCTCTTCCTTTTCTGAATGAAGCATGTCAGTGCACATTAGTTCTGGAATGTGATGTATGTGACTAGTTTGTTACTCCTTATACTCCTTATAAGTAATATGCTGCAAAAAAGCATTTTAAATAGCATAACTTTAGCATGTTATAGCATGTGATTGTCATAATTGTCTCATATGTGTTCATGCTGTATTGCTGCCTTGCTTTTTGTTTACTTTATTTGCAAATCCACATTTTGAGTAACTTTTTCCTAGTGCTATTCTGGAGCTTTTTTGGAGACACACGCATTGGCAAAGCAGTGAAAAATATGCACATCTAAGTGGGCATAATGGATGTCTCTGTAAGCACTAAAGCTTTCTTTGAATTGCTTCTTTACTTCAGATGAAAAGATTTACATGTTTACATTTTTTGTTTTAAACAGAGAAACATGGTGTCTGTATTGTAGGGCTTTGGTACTTTAGGGCGCTGGCAAAATTATTTAAACCCAACTGTATGTAAGTCATTATGAAAGGCAGCCATTTTGTGTTTTATTGCCCTCCATTTTGTGAATATCACAGCTGTGCTTCTCTCCACAGGCAACACACTCCAGTGCTGGCTCCAGAGTCAGATGTTTAGAGTTAGGATGAAAAGCATTGGAATGTGCTGAGTAGGTGGCGCTGATATCTGTGCAAAGCTAAAAATATAGAATCTATACAGTAATTTTTTGTCGGCTACTAAAGTAGCCCAAAAACCACAATTTTCCCCAAAACCACTATTTCATCGTATGCAGTAAAAATGTGGAAATTGCTGTTGTATCATTTGGTGATTAATGTTGTTATAAGTCATAATATTATATAGTTTGCTTATAATTGGACCAGCCAAGAAAATAAAGAAAAGAAAAGAAAGAAAAGTGTCAGGTGAAACCTCTGACACTCAGTTGGTCTTTACTCACACACTTTTATTCTCTCACACTCACGCACTATTTTTTTATTTTCTTTCAGATTCCACTTTGGACTGAATGAGCGTACTGCATGTAGACACTTTGCATGTGTGTGGATGTTGAGTCTTAATCAGGCATATTCTATGCCTAAAAAGTCAAACTTGTAGATCAGGTGAATTAAGACATATGATGCTACTACCCATAAAACGCCCTGCATGCTGGTATCTTCAGCAAAGTTTTACACTCTGGGACAGTCTATTATTTTTGAAAATGAAAAGCCTTTTTTTGAATGCTTTGATTTACATTGTTAAACATCACTTAATTACGCTAAACTCTTTAAGGCATCGCATAAATTTCATCAAGTTTTAAAAAAATCCTGCACTGCAAGAAACTTTAAAAGCATATGATTTCATTTAGTTATGTTATCATGGTCTAAAATATCAGCTGTTAGATTTCAGCCGTTTTAAGCTAGATTATGATGTTCATCTTATTATGTATAAAGAATTCAAACGTGAAACTGCAGATAATCAAGAATTTTAGTTGCCTTTAATATTTTAATATCTTTTACTTTGTTGCCAAAAATCTTTCCTTATTGCCATTATGATTACTGAGATTAATATTGAGAAATAAAAAGTATATATTATGTTGTTTAAAAAAATATATAGTTTAAGAATATAATTTGAAAAGCTTATTATGTTCTTAAACCACATTAACTTAAATACGTATCTAAATAGTTTACAGTTTTCACAATTCACTTTTGATTCATAAACAGCATGGTGTTGGCTTTGCGTATGTGTTGAATCTAATTTAAAAATTTGGATTTGTGGCAACAGATATCATCATAGTATTTACCTCCTTAGTTGAAATCACATACGGTCTAACCAACAGGCTGTGCAGAGAAACCCAAACAGTGTCTGGCAAAGGAATGTTTACTTGACATAGTAACGACTGCTACTTGTTTTTGTTCATCGCGGAGGAAACCTTATGAAATAGAAAAACACTAATGAGAGTATAATGAGTGATGTTAGACTGATTGAGTTGCACCAGTCACCCCTACACACTCACCCCCCATCCTGCCTGTTTATCATGACTGGCCTGGGTCTGTGAGTCATCAGGATCCAGACTGGACAGCAGCCATCACTGATCTGAGTTCACTTGTAGTCTGGGTGTAAAAAGTGCTGACAACAAAAGACAAAAGATGACACATCTGCCTAACCGTCCAGGGCAGACCCCTAGCTTGAGATTCCTCTCACCCCTCTGTCCCATCTCCTTCCTGTCATCTCCAACCTTGCTCCACTGAGTTTTTTTCCCACCTCGAGTTGTTTTTTGTATTGGTTTTGACCCATGACTCCATCACTTGTCATCTATAGACCAAGACAGGTCTATCTTGTTTGTTGTTATGTCATAACTCTGGGAGGTTAAAGTGTTCCACTACGAAGGGCCTCTTTCTGCTGACCACTGACAGGTTGCTCACTCAAGGGCATTATTTGGAGGGCTTGTAAGGTGGAGATACGGTTGGGTGTTGATGATGAAGCCATGAGTGTGTCATACAGGCCCTCTCCCTTATGAACACTTGGTGAATTATATGACTGAATGACTGCATTGCCCTCATTATTTCTCTGTGTGTCTGTCTGTACGTTTGTCTCTCTCCTTCTTACAGAAATTGTTTGTGATCATTACTTTCAGCAAGGACATAGTGGAGCAGATGGTGTCCTTCACTGGGTGAGTAATTTAAGCCACTGACTTATATCGGGGGGCCCATGAACAAATGGAAAAGAGTGTGTCTGTGTGGTTTCTGTGTGACAGGGGGTGGGAAAAGCACCATGATGTATAGCAGAGGAAAGGGTTAAATGGAAAAGTGAAGGATGGATACGAGTCATATGCGCTGCTGAGCCCCTTCGCTTGGGAAAACCCTTTATTTTACTTTTAGAAATACACCTCCTTTAGCCTGTCTTGAAACAAGCATACCAGCATATAACAGCATTGTGTATGAATTTACAGTCAGTATTTCATAGAATTATACATATCATTTCTGAAGCTGTTTGCCTAACGCTTTGTCCATCTAAATGTACTTTGCTGTTTTAAGCTGAATATGTGAGCGCTTTAGTAAGGATACACTTAAACGTATCCTGTATCTTTCAACTTGGATGGAGCTATCATTTCTCTGACCAACTCTAAATGATTTTCTTTTGGAGTTTTATCAACTGTTTCTGTTGTTTTAGGTTAAATTAGCTTTTCACTCCCAACAAAACGAAAATTGATTTCATTGCAGAGCTTGGTAGGCTGCAGACAGTAAGTTTATTAAAGGCTGTGATATACTCAGTGTAATGGCTACACATCTGACAGTTTCATTGTCACAGCCCTGTGGCCTGCGAGCCTTCTAATCTCAACATATCACACCCACCCAGCCTGCATGCTGTCTCATATAAAGACCCCATAATTGTCTATCATGACTGGGTGGGATTTACTGCAATTGTGTGTATGTGCGTGTGTGTGGATGTGTTGGGAAGTGATGGCATGAGAAACGAACCCCAAGGGGTTTTGAGAGACTTTATAATATTTATTTTTATTTCCATTTGGAAGTTTCATTCTTTATCTGTTATTAAGTTTCCATTAGGAATACCATGGTAGTTTTGACTGTAAACGTGTACCTGTTGATCATGTTATTCTGTGGTGTGGTAAATGGATCACAGACCCAGGTTGTTTGATATCATTTATATGTCTGTAAAAAATGTCACTAGTCATTCATATAAAATGTACGTATAAATTTAGCATGCCTCTATATGGAAAGTGGACTAATGCCGATATCAGATCATTTTAATACAGACCTGAACATTTGTAAAAAAAAAAAATAAATAAATAAATAAAATTAGAAACTGTCTAAATAATCTGGAATATCATTTGGGAGAGGTACATCACTTACTTGTGGAGTGTTACAGATGCAGAAAGATGAATAAAATGCAGACATTTTAGAACAGTAGTCCAACAATGTAATTTAACAGTGGTTTAAAATATCAGATTTAAGGATCTGTCTAATACCAAAAGATCATCAGATCTTTTAATCAAAGATCTGGTCATACCTTTATGATTCTAGTATTGTGCATTCCTGGTGTGCATTCAAAATCATACCTGTGAATTCTAAATCATATTGTGTGACAACAGGAATGTGTAACAAAACTTTTGGACCACCCCATCAATGCCATTAAAACATTCTGCTCAAGCAGCTTGTCTTAGTTTGTCTGATATCTGGCTCACCAATATATAAAATAGTATGGTACTGTAATGTAACACTATAGTGTTGTTCAGTGGAGTGATGTCCTCAAACACCTGTCTCCAGGGAGAGCCCCCATCCCTCAGTGCCAATAGGCCAGCCGCTGCTGAAACCTCAGACAGAGATTGCATCAGCTCCTTAGTTCATTACAAGTGTGTTTTCCTTTTTTACTTTCAAGAATGCTGATGCTGTAGGGAATTTTTGCAAATCTGTTTCCAATGAAAAAAAAGTGTCTTGTTTTCCTCACATTTTGTCCAAATGCTTATGACTAAGTAGCAGATTAGTTATTTATGATTTTGTTTTCCATTTATATAGTGCCATGCAGCACAATTTTAGTGAGTGTGTTGAGGATAATCAATTGATGGTTGTGGGTGTGGATTAAGGGCTGCATGTTCTCATATTTCTGATGGTCTCCTAGGGCCTATAGTAGATTACAAGCATAGTCTTGCATGTCATGACACAAGTTTAGAGTCACTTTATAGGCAAACTAAACTGCTGAGTGTATTTGTTTTTAAGGCTACATGCTCATAAGTAGTTAAGATATTAAACTGTCACTAGGGCAGTACCCCTTATGTCACCGTGGTGGTTTCTCTTAAGATTATGTTTTCAGTAGATTTAGCTAGAAAACAAAATTGTATCATTCCAGTTGTATTTCTCTTGACAACTTGACATCATCTTCATTCATTTCTTTTTTCTGTTGTAAGACATGATGGTTATGGTAAGGTTATGAAAAGATACACAGAATTATCACTTTACTATAAACACATATAAGGTACACAGCTGGACTTCAGGGCCATTGTTATACCACTGTGTAAGAGTACAGTGTACAGTGTAAGAGTACAGTGTAAGAGTATGAATAATATAGTGTTCTATGACAGTGTTGTTTTGTGTTATATAGAAAGTAGATTTTTCTCTAAACATAGAGCTCTGGAAATAACCACTCCAGTTTCTTAATAAATCAGCATCTACACATCTACACATGTACAGCAGGTTCTTAGTGAGGGACAGAAGGTTCGGTTCTAGCTTTACTGGCTGATACAGTGAGCGTCTGGTTCTTAAGAACAAAGTCAAGCAGCAAACACACAGGACAACACAACTACAGACTGTCAGAGGGCGAAAACCACTCTCTACTGACCGTGATGAGTGTATCTTATGATCTCAAGCGACAGACAGAAAGACTGGTGAGCGATGGCTGGGGTGAAATGCACAGCGAGCATGGTTCAATAAACAGGCTTCTGGAGGCGTCATTAGTCATTTTCTAAATAAACAGATCTAAAATACAATATTTGATCTGGAATTTGGGAAACATGTTTTCAGTAGTGTATAGAATAAAACAGAACTGCTCATTTTGGTCAAACACAGACCCATAAACTGTAAAACTAGAGAAACGTGTGTGTGTGTGTGTGCGCGTGTGTGCGCATAACTGTTCAGAGATCAAAAGATAAAGTTAGTGAAACTGTTGAGAAGTGAGTACCCCTGTGCACCACAAGCAAAACTACACACAATTTTTTTAGTGAAGGACAAGTTTCTGTTTCTCTCAGAAAAACTGTTTTTACTTGTAGAAAGTTTCCAAATTTTTACATCTTTGCGATGTCTATTTTTTTTTTGTAAAGTCCCCTTTTACCTCAGGGGGTTTTAAGGTTAATCCACTATACTTATCAGTGAAATATTCAAACACTTGCTTCCCTTGCTTTTATTCATCAACTGTTAAGAGTCACAATTTCTCGGTTTCTTTTGCAACAGATCTTATTTTTTGGTCAATCATCCCCTACTATACATTTACTATACTTTACTACTTTACTACAGAAAAGTATTTTTTTTTAAGTTATTATGAGCTTGTAAACATTCTGTACAGAACGTTTTATGATGCTTTAGTCATGCCATTAGTTAACAAACTAAAAATGACATGATTCACTTTAAATTAGGGAAGTGTATATTGTAGGATTACCCTTCATCCTCTGTTCGCTTCAGCAGTAAAGTTTGTATATCTAAGGCAAAATATATTTTACAGTGGTAGTGTATAGCGTACTCTTTTTAATCAAATCAACCTGAATGTGCTGCTTGTCTTTGGCTCTGATCGGGAAAATATTAACATTTAACTGAACTCCAGCTACATAAGTGTTATGGAATCTGTGTTGTTGCGTTATCCAGTATCCAAGAATACAGTAATCATGTTCTCCTGTTTTAAAACACTACTTTCATTCATATTAACCATGGGAGAGGTAGATGTAGTTTCAATTTTATTCTAGGTATTTAGCACATTTAAAAACACAAGTGTTTACCAAAGTACTTAGAAAAGTTTTTTTTTAATCCATAAAAAAATTAAAAAGGAGACACTTTGTGTTTCTTATACACAGGACATCAATAAAGCAAAGCACAACAATATTGTCATAAACCAAATAATTAAAATATATAGGTTTACATTTAAAACAAGCCCCTGATGATGCCTCCCTGTTCTCCAGCAACAAATGTTCCACAATCTTGGGGCCACGATGGCTTAGGTCTAGACCCTGGAACAGAAAGGTGTACCTGAAAAGATGATCTTAGCGCTTTAAGGGCCTTGTAGTGACCAGGCATAGGAGGGAGCCAGGTCATTTAAAGCTTTAAAAGCTGTCAATTAAATTATGCTAAGTATGCAAAAAATACTAAAACACTATGAGACAGGCTGCTGCATTTTGAAATAAGTGTAAATGGTGGTGCATGGAGTAATCCTGAATATAGTGCGTTACAGTATTCCAGTTGAGAGGAAATAAAAGCCTGGATAACTTTCTCTAAATCATGTTGAGAGATAAATGTTTTATTTTAAACTCAGTGCTGATTTGTTTATCGAACTTTAATTCAATGTTGAAAATAACTGTTAGTTAGTTGGGAAGGGAAGGATGTTGGCTAGGCTGGCATCCATAATGGAGACCACCTCTTACCCACTACAAGAGACAGTTACTGCATTGGCCAGTACCTTCATTAACAGACTCCATCACCTGTGTGTGTTAAGAAGAGATATTTTTTCTTTTTTTCTTTCTCTCTTTTCTTTCTCTCTTTTCTTTCTACTGCTGTTAGGCTCTACAACTGGCACCTCCCCAAGTAGAGCATCAGACAGTCACTACTATAGCACTCTATATGGACCATCTCTAACTATATATACAATGTGACTTAATTATTGAGTAATATTTGCTTAATATATTACCTTATTACCTCAACTGTATACATCCTGTACTGACTGCCAACATCACTATAATTTGTGCACTCTGACTGCCTGTACCATCAGTATTTAGGTGACTGCTAAGATTATCAGTATCTGTGTAGTTGGTAATTGTAACTGTAAAATATATTTAAAATATCTGTGAAATATCTTTCAGTAACCGTGCAATTTATATCTGTGCAATTACACATGTAAATTTGTATAGTTTCTTCCTGTAATTTATTGTTTTTTTCGCTGACAATAGAAATTTATTTATTTTCTGTTATTTCTTTTTTAACTCCCAAATTTCTTATACAGTGTTTAACATGTAGATTAAAAATTCACAAATCAGGTAAATAAGTCTGTACTTACTTGTGTGAGCCAAACGGGACAACCTCTGTCTTATTGTAAATATGAAATGAGAAGGAAACAATGCATATAGGAGCATTTTGAGTTTGTACAGCAGATTTATATATATATATATATTTGTCACTGCTGTAGTCTTTTGTGTATTAGTCATAAATAGAATTAGTGTTAATTAAATTGATTTTGATATAGCTATGATTTTAGAATAGCTATGTAATACAAAAGATTGGTCTTCTGTTCATTGTTTTATGTATTCATAAAAAACATTGCTTGAAAATTCTGTGTTTCTTGTTTGAATGGTAAATTGACATACATTTTGTTGGCATAAAGTTAAATTGGGGATGTAAAGATTTGTATTATCCATTTCTCTATTTCTCCAACAGAAAAACATTGCATCGATGTCTTATGACATGGGGCACAGCTTGTACTTTTTTCTTTTGCATGTAATTTTAAAATAAATGTTATAAATGGGCACATAGTTAATGGCTATGTATAATATAAACAGTAATGTGTGATTAACTCTGAAGTTGTGTTCATTCACAGACCTCTGCAAGATTATTGCTATGTTATTTTACATCAAAGCTTTTTAAGTCAAAGCATGCTAAGTGTACAGCCCATTTATTCTTGAATTTAAACAAGATGAAATTTTATATCTCTTTGTGTAACACGTCGATTTATTGTATTTTATTGTAGAACAAATAAGAAAACTGTCTGGAAGAGAAGCAATCGTTTTAGTAAATGGTCAGTCCCCACAGTAGCAGTAGTATCAGTCATTTCATCTTGTAGCAGTGAAATCATATTTAAGTGAACCTGATTTAAAGTGCTGTTAAATCATTTATTTCTGATGATAACTTGTAGCCCCATGAGACGGAGAGACTGTATTCTTTGAAAATCATGAAAGTATTTATTTAATTTTCAAGAAACAGAAACTACGAGGAGCTTGTGGGTTTTTAAGGGTGGGGGTGTGGGGGCTTTGCTCCAGATAATCTTATAAAAACATGACTAAGTTAGATGTTGTGTACTCACGTCGGGTGAGGTTTGACTGTCATATTATTATGTATTTTGTTTAACTGTGAATTTTTGTATTCTATATAAACTTTATACAACTGTATTTTATAGATAGAATGCACATACAGCATAAGACGTATTAGTCTTATATTTGAATGTCCTTATATTTCCGAAAAGGGCCAAGAATCGTTCTCTGTTGACACCTTATGTTATTATATATAATTAAACTTGGATAAGACAAAAATAACTTTATGTTGCGGCATATATTGAATCTGCCATTATGAAGGGTTACAAAGAGTTCTCTTTGATATGCTGTAGGCCAGTGATTAAAAAAACAAGAGACTTAATGTCTTGGTTTATCTTGAAAGATGATCTGCTATTTTGTCTGCGTTTCGGTCTTTCCTCCCTGATCTGCAGAAGTTCTGAGACCTCTTGTGCCATTAATCTCAGTAGGAAGAAAATGCGAAAACAGATGATTACTGGAAGCACTTTTTGCTCCATTAATGAGAATTAGGCTCAAACCATGCATGATTTCACATTGCTGTAGACCTTGCTCTCATGTTCAATTCTAATTTGTGTGTTCACTGTTCATTTGTTAACATCCCTGTCTGTGTATTTGTGAATGTCCTCTATGCGTGTGTGTTTGTGCATACATTTAAGAGTCCTACTGAAATGGATTCTCTTCTCTTACTTAACACACTTCATGAACATTGTTTGAATAATAATGTTTGACCATTTAACTTGTTAATTTCACTCTTCCCACCTTTTATGTGCTAGTTAATTGTTTGCCATTCATGTAAAAGCCACTGTGTGAGTCCCCCACATCACACCCTAGTAGGCTGAATCGTATTGATAATCATTGACTCTCCGCGTGTGCTTAGATGGCTGCCCCAGAGCTACATTGTAAGTGAATGGAACAGCAACAGTGGAGAGGGAGCACGTGCTATAAAGCCTGCATTTCCATCAGACAAGCTCCCCTGCTGTCCGGAGGGCCACCTTTAGGAACAGTGCATTATCACGTTATCAGAACAAAGCAAATGCAGATGACCCTTTGTAGGTTTTTAGGAAGACATTCTGCGAATTGTGGGGTTTGGAAAAAACAGGAGACAGGAAGGACTCTTCAGAAATAATGACAGTGACAGGTGAAGATGGCAAGTAGAGGTAATTGGACAGAATGTGATTGACGGAGAGGAAGTGGGGGACAGTAGATGGAATAAAGGAAAAGTGATTCTCCAGCGATTATTAGGTTGTCTTCAATTTAAGTGCTTTGTGCAAATAGTGCTAGGGAGGTTAAGGGAGTATGGGATTAAATGGCATAATTATGTTCATATGTTTTACGGTGTTGGCATGAGACACAATGAATTAAATATGAACTATTACAGATGGTACAGATGGTATTATTACAGTAAGGCTAGCTACTGTTTTATTCTATGGTTGACTCCACAACTTGCTCTTGTTAAACACCCAAAAGAGTGACTTGATCATTTCTCCGAATATGCTTTACTGGCACAGTATCGCATACCATCCCTTTTTTTGTTTCTCATTTCTGAGAATGAGAGAAGGGTGTTCTATAGTGACCTGAGGAACCGTCTTCTAACAAAGACGGCTTTGAGTTAAATGCTTCATACAAAGCACAGTGGTACCTCTCACTCAGACACAAAGGCACATAGAAATGTAGAGGATGATGTAATAGTTCAGTGACCTCTGAATTGGGCTTTAAAAGTATGTTTATTCAAAGTTTGTTCAGTAAAGAAGGCGAGGAGAAAAATCAGTGCAGTGGTCTGTATTGTGATAGGATTAATAAGACACCGATGCTAAATCACCAGATGTTCAAATAAGTTGCCTGATAAGTAGAATTTTGGGGGGATTTGAACAGTATGACACACAAAGCTATATTGTATTATTATACTCAAGGGTCAAAGCTGTGAAGACAGTGTTCTTTTAGTTTATGACTCAGCACTTCTGGTGACTGTTTTGGTGACTTGGCTCTCAGCAAAGCTAGGGAACAAGAACAGAAAAGGGTGAGAGGGAAAGAGCTAGCTAGCTGATGACTGTTTCATTACCGACATGTCCAGTCAAAGGTGTTTTCAGTGGGAACTGGTAGTATGCTTTGTCCAGGGTCTTTTTCCAAAACCTCTTTAGTACTTTGGGTCTGGACGAGTCATTACACAGCTGTGCACCCAGAAGCCTGAGTCACAACCCTGGTTTATGGCCCTCTTTTAGGAGAACATGGTAAGATGGCAGAGGGGACACTCAAATTCATAATGCCAGAAGGCCAGAGCAAAGAGACCAAAAGAATGTTATATTACAGAATATCCCATATAGGCAGAATTTTAGATTTTTGACTAATTCTTTCAGAATTATTTTGATTCATTTGTGGGTTGCTGATTGTGTTGATGTCTCAACCTTGATGCAGGTTATGGGACAACTATGTTAGAGCTTTAAGGGCCAATTGACTAATGCATGCAAAAATGCTTTTCTAAAATACATCAGATTTGAATGCCTGAGGTGGCAGCTGAGACTTTAGAAAGTAACTGTCAATAAAGTTGACTGTGGGGGAAAAAGCAGCCTTGAAAAGCTAGAAAAAGGCGAGACGTTGTTTCATGCTTTACGCAGATCAGTCTCTGACCAAACAAAAAAATGTACACTACACAGCTAGAGGAAAAGACAGATTTATTGAACTATTCTTTTGTCAGTAAACTACTGAATGTGTAAAGCAAACGTATATATTTCAATATAATTTATATATTTGATGAAAGTCTTGTTTTGTAATGTCATTTTAGAGATCTGTGCTGTTTAAGATCTGCTTAAGATATTAAGCAGTAGTGTGATGGATAGACAACCTTTTAATTAATGTTACTCCATTCTAGAATCACTCCAGATATTATGATAGGTAAACAGCAATGTCCAGGTGTGAAGTAGGGGAAAAGTCACGGGCAAACCTCAGTCTAAATAAACATATTTCTCTAAGGACTATTCAGTTATCGTATAATGAATTACAAAAAAATCCTGCTTTTAAAAGGGTCGATTAGGGCTTATAAGATTTATTTAAATAAATAAGTAACAGGTAAAAAAAAGTTGAACCAATGTTAGGACACTTGTTTACAATAAACCCAGTGTTTTTTTATTTTATTTATGTTTTCTTTAAACTGGGTACAGAGCAAGTAAACACATTATATATATATATATTATATATATATAAAGCTCAGCAGAATCTTTCAATATCATGTAAGAGTATCACCTAAAAGTGTGCAGTGCATTGTCATGCTAAAGTGTAGCCCACCATGCATAAAGTATAAAAACTAAATTGGAAACTCTAAATTAAAGCACTGCAGGAACATGTAATAATACTATAGAACACTGGTGGCTTTTTTCATAAAAACATAGATGCAGAGATTCTGTGTAACTGTGCTTGAAAATGGGTCGATTATCTTTTCCTTTCTTATAAACATTTAACATCTATTCAAAATATACTGGCAAATGTCATACATGTGTGTATATGTGGGAATATTGTCCAATATCAAGTGGGATTTTTGTTCTATCTTATTGCCTATTTTAGAAACTAAATATTACAAACTTGCATTGATAGTTCACACTGCTAATTATATTAACCATTTCTCTTTGTAGACAAATTAGCATGTCAGTAAGATTTGACAACATGTAAACCCAATCTATAGAACTTCTTATAATTAGAGAAAATAGTAGCAATAGTAATAACAATTCAGTTAATTTAGTCCTATCTTAATTTATCCTGTTATCTATCTATAGATAATCTATCTATAGATTACTACAGTGTTTTTATTACTTAAAATTATTAGTCCAGTTGGGTATATAACATAACGCTGGTACGTAACCCGCGTAACTTACCTTTAGCTTTGAGACAATTTCTCAAAACATTGTCGTTTTTTAATTACTTTTCAAAGCCAAAGTTACAATTGTTTTATTTGTATCCAAATAAAATATAGCAATTTGCAACAACAAGCAGGTTTATTAAATGAAAGTTAAAATATTAATTCATTAACAACTTAAGTAAGTAGGGTAGCAAGGACAGGATAGGTCAGTATGTAGTATGTTTTAAGTTAGTACTTTGTTGCATATCCGTTTTTTGATTGAGACTTAGCTCAGCCTAGCATGTTGGGATTTCTCTAGGTTTTAAACACTTCCCCTCTTTTCACTACTTTCAGAGACATTCTTTGACTAAGATAATATAAAGGATAAAAAAATAACACTTTATTGATCCTGAGGAAATTCCAGTGTCACAGTACTATACATATTTTACAGAAGAAGACATACATTACTACAATAAATGGACTAAGAGTTACATAAGGTATGTCTATATTCATAAATGTGCATTTACAAGACATTAACATAAACAGCAAATGTATAATTGCACTATAGAGATATGAGGTAGTAAAGACTATCAATAAAATATAATAAAAATAAAGTATTATTAGGAGTCATAGTGGCAGGAGTGGTCATCTAGAGAGCCGAAATACAGTGGAAATTAATTTAACTTAAAAAAAAAACCTCTAAAGCAGTATCTTTCTGTTAATAGCATTTTAAATCAGACGTGTATATGGTAGCATTACAGAAGTAGTATTGTAGAGTTGTTGTGAAGTAAAATAGAGGGTTAGGTAGAGGTTGTACAGTTGGATCAAAATACATTTACAATATAGATAAAACGATGTTTAAAGATTCCATAATGTTAAGTGTTTCAGGGCTATTTTTGAGCACGGTATGTGGTCTTATTAAAGACTTTTCCCTTATTTCCTGCTTTTATCTGTGTGAGATGCAGTTGGAAAAAAATCACCTAGTTGTCATTCTAAACTACTTTAAAGCACTTCTAATTTTGGTACCATTTTTCATATATGTGTATTATTTAAAGGACCAAGCTTAAGCTTATTGCATGTCATAAGTTATTAATTGCTGTTATTGTTCTTTAGCATTAGCATTAAAGCATTTAGCATCACTTGTAGACATCATTAGATCCTTGTTTTTTTGGGGTTGCAACAAGGTCATTTCTGCTGCAAAAACTTTCACTGTTTGCCTGTAGGCTAGACAACATCCTGCCCAAAGGTGTGTACGGTTTACCCGCAAACCTGCAACTCACTACTGATCAACTGTACTAGTGCACTGTATCCTGCATCACAAGCGTGCTTGCAGTTAATGATTGATTTGCATCATGGAAATGGCGGTGTACCTTGCTACATGTTGCCTAATTGATTAAAGTGCATTTTGGTGATTAGATGTTGTTGCTGAAAAAAATCACCCTTGCCCCTTTTGACTGATTTGTACACACTGGGTTTTAAAGATTAATTTTTATTTTATTTTTTTACAAACTGCATTTGTGCATTTAAAGAGGTTAAATCGCTCAAAGCTTTGAGAACACACAGCATTTCAATTGCTTTGCAAGAATTATAAAAAATCTAAAGTACTTTATAACCTTTTGAAGGTCCAACTGAAAAGACATTTTTACAGCAGCATAGCATTTATGTCCTGAACCTGAAACTTTGCCTGTATACTTTGTATTCACTTTATGAATGGTCATCCAACACACTGAATGAATGTGTGTGTATGTAAGTTTAGTGTGAATGTAAGTGTAAGGGTGAGTGTGTATGTGTGTGTCTGTGAGAGAGAAAGATATTTTCTGTTGCTCAGCTTCAGCTGCTTTCCCTTTCTGGAAAACACTGGGGTTAATACAGTGACTACATTTATATATGATATTTATATTGTGTTTCTGTTTTTATGCACAATACAAGAAGACAGAATGTGACAGAATATGTCACAAAACAGTTGTTTAGGGAGATGGCTAGTCAGCCAGGTTCCACTTCAGAGGCAATGCTTGCTTAAGTTTAAAGTCAGCTAAATCAGCTGAAATTAAAATTAGGTTTAAATGAGCATATATGTCTGTGCAATTTTCTAAATATTCAGGAAGTAAATGTATTGTTTGTAAACAGTTCTGCTGAATAAATATTTCCCAGTTGTAGGTTGTATCAATTGACTTTAAGGGTCAGCACGTTTTAGCTACAAAGACTAATCTATATTATAAACTGTATAGCATTATGTAGGATATATTTTGTAGTTAGGAGCATCAACATCATCATGAGCTAATGCTTTGCATGGATGGCCAGTCTACAGCCACAGTGGTCGGTTCACATCCGGCTGGGGTGCCAAATGAGTAAATGGATCGATATGTGCAGGAAAGGAAGGGCACCACAGGATGGTTGTTTGGCGTCAGCAGCAGCTCCCTCTATCACTTCCTCCCAGACATACACACACCTCTCTCAGCCCTGCGAGGTGCAACCCTGCCCGGCCTGTGCACTCATCCTAGTCCTGTCTGGAGCAGCTGTGAGTCAGTATGATCCACCCAGGCCTCTAAGCTATGCTTATGTGCATCCAAGACTCGATTTTAGGTTTAATCATGCACTGTTTAATGGAGTTTTTGGAAAAGATTTGTCTCTTTTTAGGGATGGCCTGTGTTAATCATGGGATATGTTCATGGTGATTGGGTCCTTTTTCTGGGTGCCAGAGCTCACTTTCACTGATGTTTTTTATACATAAAGAATTAGCGGGAGTGAGATGGGATTTATATTTGATTATTCTATGGCATTAGAACTTGATGGCTTGAGCTTCATGACAATGCTGCACTGTGTGGCTCATGTTATCAGGGTTAAGAAAGTGCTATAAGCCGCAAAACCTTTAGAACAGTAGAGAGAAGGGCCTGTGAACGTGTTTGTGTGTATGTGTGCGTATAAATGGAAGAACTCAGGGCAAGTCGAGGATTGATTACCCATGTTTTTTTTGTTGTTTTTTTCAGTAGTATTTCAGCCTGTTTTGGTACAAAATCTCCCATACATATTACCAGACAGTTTATTATCCTACCTGTTCTATTGCGTTAATAAAAAATGAACCTTTTAAGGAAAATTATAGTCCACAATCAGTGCAATAAAAATAAAGTTTATTTAATCTCATTTAATCTAGTGATAAAGCCAGGTTCGCTGTGCTGCCTGTGCTGCTGTGCTTATAGCAACATAAGCCTTGCCCCACCTATCAGAAATACATTCTATAGTGTACAGTGACAGAGAGAGGTTAAGTGTAGCAATCTTTGTTTGCTGTGCATTTTGGAAGTCGCTGAAGTATCAGGCAGCTATAATTAGTGCAAGTTTTTTTTCCCTGTGCATGGTGACCCACGGGGCAGAGATCACTTCTCGCAGTTTTGTGCTGATAAGACTTTTCCAAAATAGGAATGATCTCATCCTTCTCTGTCTCCCTTCCTTTACTCTACTCCTTTGTTTAGTCTGTTTTTTATATACTTTTTTTCTTGCTCTATTTGCTGTTTAAACATAGACTGGTACAGTTGGTGTGGGAGCGGTTGTGTGTGTGTGTGTGTGTGTGTGTGTGTGTGTGTGTGTGTGTGTGTGTGTGATTAACACCCTGAGTTCGGGGATCTCCATTCAGGACAAATCCTCGTGGTTTGCTGATGAGGTCATCAGGAAAGATCCTGGTGTAACATGGATCTTGTTGTAGCTGACACACTGAAAAACAGAATGAAGGTGAAAGGCCATGTGTGCCTACTACTGTGCCTTACCTTACTTTGCATCTGAATTTGCTTCAAAATGACGGTGTTCGTGTGTGTGCTTGATATACCTTTGTGTGCCCCGTGATGTTTAAAGATGATCACAATCATCTCTGCATACAGCTTCAGTGAGGACCTAAAGAGGTCAAAGGTTTGTGGAATCCGTTCTCAAAGAAATTCATACTGTGGAAAGAAAAATCTGCCAAAATTGTAACTGCTGTAACAAAAAACAATGGAGATTTTTAACTACTTCGCCCAGGAAGGAACAGAAAGTCTCATATTTTGTGTTAGTTGAGTTCAAGGGAAGGCATAAGGAATACCTGAAGATTGCTCAGATTCTGTTAATGGATCACCAAGACCTACTTGTTTGAGCTTGCCATTGACTACTATTTACTCACCCATCACGTGACTCTACTGGAATTTCTGATGATGACAATGCGCATAAAACAAAGTGTAAATGTTTGTTGAGACCGCTGTCACAAAACCCTTGTGCTGTTATAATGCTTTGGTCAGTAGGTGACATAATCGGCATGGTCATCCTATAAGAACAATCTTTCAGTTAATAGGTGAGACCTAGATGCTCAGTGAACATACAGTGGTTGTCATCCAACATACATGCATCAACACTAAGCAGCTTTTTGGCTGTAAACTCATAATTTTTAAATCCTGTCTGGATATAATTTTTTTCCTATTTTCATATTAATGTTGTTGTTTTATTCCTGCTCCTCAGATTATCTTGAGATCAGCAGTAAGGCCTTGGAATGGGTAGCCTCACACGTCATGCATTCATACTGTGGATGACGATCATTGATTGTCACAGGTTATGACGTCTTTCGTCATCCTTTTGAATCATTATGACGTCTTTCGGTTATGACGTCTTTCGTCATCCTTTTGAATCACCACACTTCTCATCACTGAGCTTATCTCCAACAGCGCGATCATGCGATTAAGGTGAAATAGGAGATGGTTACCTTGCAAAAATGTGACATTCTGCACCTTAAACATATTTTCAGTATGCAGTATACACCTTACACAAACATGTACTCACTAAATGCATGTGTGTATCTTTGGTACTGTACTACTCCCACACACTGTATTTTCATATGAATATGACTCCTAATATTGTTATAGGGTTATGACAACCATTTTTTGCTTAACCCTTTTAGAATTATTTTTAGATTTGTTTGCTGTAATATGTTATTGCACGTTTTTATGTCATACTGTGTGTGTGGTTTTATTTTTTAATGTGGTATATTTACAAACCCTCTCTGCCTTCTTTCATTTTGTCCATGCTATGTTTAGCAAAAACTATTATTAACGACTAAATTACTACAAAATATGTTCCTGAGAGTTGTTTAACTTTTTGTATTTTACTTTTATACTTTTAAAGCCATATATATTTATTATTTATACAATTTTTGCCCACAAAATCGTTTGATAATCAGTCACACACACTAACCCCATTCCCACGTCCTGCAAATGATGACCAGGAATGACATGCTGATTGTTTATATTTAATATTTTTACTGTAATATCATTTCAATATTGAAAAATAATATATTTTACATAATTTATTTATTGCCAGCCACACATGTGTAAAATCCCTTACATAAGAGATGTAAAAGAGAGATTTTAGAGATATTTTACCACAAAACATTAAATATTTGCAATCTATTTCACATATATGGAATGACAATATAAGTACTAAGTACTCTAGTTTAACTATTTTTTTAATATGTGTCATTTGTATCCTATATTATTTAGTTTTTATCATGTTTTGTGTGTTTAATAACCTATTAATAAAAATAGGTTTGTTTGAAAGCAGTTAAACCTGTGTGTGTGTGAGCGTGTGTGTGCGTGTGTGTGAATGAGTGTGTTTTTGTGTTTGTGTGTGTGTGAATGAGTGTGTTTGTGTGTGTGTGTCATTGTATTTGTATAATTTATAAATACATTTTAAATAATATATTTACTACTATGTACCTTTTTTGTGTTGACTTCTGCACACTCTTAAAAATGTATTGCTTGTATGTATTTTTTATCCTACATTATTTATTACAGTTGTCAAAATCACTTGACAAATATTATATTTGTCAAGGAATTTTAAAACATTTTCAGTTACTTTGGGCTTGCAGATTTTAGGCTACTCCTAAATTACAAACATATCAGTTACAGTAATTGCAAGCCATAATGTTGCATGCATTGAAAGTGTTGTGTCTCACAGTATTTCTTTTAAATGTGACAGTGACTTCAAGCCCTAGTCATTTAGTTCTACAGAAATAGCACTTATTTAGGTTCTTTTGAAAACTATATTATAAACTTTATTTGGAAATCTTTCAAGTACTCACTTTTATTGCCCCTCATTGTAAAAAGCGCGTGAGCTCCATCTTGAAAAGAACATGTTGTCATCAAGCTTCTTTCAAGACCTATGATAACACATACATCTATATTCTGTCATCTGTTTAAACCCAAATAAAAAAAAAACACAATGTATATCAGTTAGTCCAGCATGTGTTACTTTTTTCCAAAGAGATCCTCAGTTCCAGACAATGTTCCAGAAATAACATGAAAATCCCTGTTTTATGGAGGAGGCAGACATGAAGGTAGTCCTCAGGTCTGAGAAACATGTTTCAGATGACTGGTTTGAGTTTTTCCCGGTGTAATGGCTGACTCGTACGGGGGCTGACTCACTATTGCTCACATCCAGCCCGCCAATTTTTCAGTACAAAGACACAAACTCTTGGTCTCAGTCTTTGTTCTTCTGCGTGGGTATTTTACCCTACCTGTACACTAATCTCTCTAAGCAAGACTGTGAATGATCAGACGTTAAGGTTGTACTCTGTGAATGTTACTGTCTTAGATTTCTTTAGAAAATTACAAATGTATTTATATAATTTATGTAGAATGTTTTATATAAGCACTTGCTATATATGTATACTGTGTATATGTATATTCTCTGTCTCTCTATAGCGAGAGAGAGAGAGAAAGAGAGAGTATTTTTCCCATTATATTTTACTCATTCACTGTTTCGTTTAACCTTACTGGTCTTTTCCTGTTTACTCATATCTGAGGTGTCTGAGACAGTATGTTTGGTTAATGATTAAAAGAAATACACTGCATTTTATCTATTGTCTGAGCGCATGCTTGTGCCTTCATCAGGCCAGTGGGAAGATCATTTTTAAAATGTAGAAATGAAAGTTCAAAGAAAAGGCTATCTGCTCAACCACATGACACATGACTTCAAATAGTCTAACAAAGGATTAAATGTGTTTTACTAGTATGGTGTATACAGACATTCATTTCCCATAAATGTGATGCTTGGTAGTTTGTTACTGAGTGATAGAGAGAATTTTATTAAACGTTTTTAGTTTGTATTTTGTCTACTTGAATGATTGTTAACTTTTGTCTTGGTGCCTTGCTCGGGAGGGGCCATGCCATACCTCTTTTTTTTCTTCCTCGCTTCCTTGTGTGTATGTGTGTGTGACAGTGAAGGGGGGGGGGGATGGGGGGGTGAGGAAAGGGTGGGGGGGGGGTAGCTAGTTGGTGGCTAAATCTTGTAAAAGGGTTTTCCTAATATGGGCTGTCTTTCTGAGGGCACCTCCTCTCCCTTGAAGGTGGGCGGGGCATTGCCCTCTCTTTCAGCCAGTAATGACACAGCTAGGACTCACTTCCCCATTAATTGGCTGAAACCAGTTCTTACAGGAACAGCCGGTGATAAATGTGAGAGTTCTCAGAAATCATTCATTTCTTCCTCCTCCTGAGCTGAAGGACACTGCAAGTCAGCATGGATGCTTCTTTTGTGTTAGCACGCCTTAAGGACAGCTGTCCATATATATATATATTTTCTCTCTCTCTTTTCCCCTGTCATCTTTTTTTTTTTTTACTAAACTGCTTAGGGCATATGGCATTGACTACATACGGTATTCTTTTTTTTCCTCTGAGAAGTATTCTGGGGCAGTTATGCAGTACTGTGAAGAAGACTCTTACTGCCCCTTAGAATCGGTGAGTAAAATGTATGTGACCTGCCCCCCAACCTTCTCTTCTACAGCGCTGTTCAGAAGCCTTTCAGAGCGTATCTTGAGATTCTGAGAGCAAAGCTGCATCGCACCGGAGAAGCCGCCCCAGCTGTAAGTATCCCAGCCGAAATCTATACGTCTCTATTTTTCTTTTGGGCGCTCTTATTTTCTTTTTCTTTTTTTTGTTCGTCACTTCTGTTCGTGTGTCATCGTCTGAAGTGTTATAAGTAGTGCGGTAACTCGGTGAAAGGCAAAGGTTTGCGGGTAGTGAACGGGTCGCCGTAGCACAGCAGTGGCTAGGTCAGCACGAGTATCGGTGGGCGTGAAGCTGGGGGCCGACTAGGGGCTGAGCGACGGCTGAAACGCTTTGGGCTGTTCAGGCTCTGGCTCATGAGGGAAGCTGAGTCATGCTTAGCAGTTGGAGCTCCTCTGAGTGAACCGGACACTCCCCCGCGTCACACTACCACTCCCCCTCCCCCAGCCTTCCGCAGCCGAACCCTGTTGAACCCGGTGCAGGCTTCCCGAGACGGGAGGGGCCCGGGGGTGGGGGGGACTGTACTCCCAAATCCTGCCACTGACGATCTTTCACAACTGTGTGTGGAAACAAAGAGACTATACCTTTCGGCCTTGCCTTTTCACGCCTGCTTTCATGTTAAATGACGTCTAAACTGTTTTTTAGATTTTTTTTCTTGAGCCAAATGCATTTTTCCTGCTTGTGTAGGGGTGGGGGTGAGGGGGGATTGCAATTGCACAATAGAAGATTACGGCAGTTTCTGGAACAAAGTTTCTTTTTTTCTTGTAACTCGAACCTCCTGCAGCGATTGAGGAAAAGCACTTGGGTTATTTAACTAGTAATGATGCCAGTATGTATCAGCAGGCTAAAACCAGCTTTGAGACAGTGACTAAGAGTAAAGAAGTGAGGTCTAGATGAAAATAGGAATGATAAAACTGCTTATCTTTATATGTTCAGGTTTTTAATTTGCTACATGGTTCTGTGAGGATTATACTCAAATATCACTTTTGTGATCTACTTTTGTATCTTTTCGCTCATTGTGTAGGATGAAAACTGGCAGTGCTGGGTGTTCGAGAAGGAGGTGACCATCAGGGTATGCTTTTTCGTCTCCTCCATCATCAACTCCATGGCTCAAAATGATATCAAGTGCATTTAGCAGCAGAAATACTGTGTACATGTGTGTGGCGGGAGGTCGAAAAATAAGATGGATAAGAGGCCTTTGACTCTTAAGTACATAAAAAAATAATATACTTTAATGTGATTAGACTACATCTTGATATGTTAACATTAGCATATTGTATCTACTTGGACTTTATTGCTACAGAAGCACATCCGTCTGTTGTTTTTGACCCTTTTAGGTTTTTTTTTTGGCACCTTTTGGATACTTGTTTATGATCATATACCAGGCTTATGACTGTGCTTCTTAGAGAAGTATATTTCGAGAGATAAACTGTAGATTCAATGGCACTGTAGTGTAGTGTGTCATTGGGTGGAAGTGATCATCAGTACCCTTTTAAAAGCAGCTGCCTGAACCCTTTCATGTTTAAGCAAGGCCTTCATTCACTTTATGTGCTTCAAGAGGCACAGAAACGTTGGAAATTCGATTTCAAGATGATTTTAGGCTAGATTCTAAGGAAATGCTTTTTGTTTTCACTGATGGGAATACATTACAAACTTTTAAGGTATTTTAGGGATTGGTCCTTTTTTTAAAAGCACTTTTGCATATTTTTGAGTGCTGTTTATTTACTGTCTTACACATAGATCTGACTTCACATTTTATTAAGAATCGCAAGTAGGGTATTGTGTGCTAACTTTCTTTTTCTTCTTAAATAGTCCATTTAGATAAAATGTTTAGAGTTTAGTAGAATAAGTAAGTTAGAAAACAACTTAGACTGTGTAAAGGTTTAGTGAATCATAACGTTGCTTTTGTTTGTAGACATTGTTTTGTTTCCAGAAGGAGACAGAAAGAGAGCAAATGAGTCAGACCAGGGCTGTGCACCCAGATGCAATAATACACGGAATCAGATTACGACGTGTTTCTGTGTGAGTGCATTTGCGCACATATGTGTGTGGGTGGTTGCCTACTTACCGTTGTTGTCTAGTTCTACTTCTCGTGTATTCTCTGTATCATCACTGAGGTTTTCTCTGAAGTGTTTCCTGACTAGAACAGTGCTCACTTAGGCAGAACATGGGTGTCTGGCTGACAATTACTGCTTGTGCTTAGGAGACTGGGTGGTGGTATGTAGTATTAAAGGCTAAAGTCCTTCTTTGCTCCACACTGTCTGTTGGCCCCAGTCCTTTGGGTAGTGTCAGTGTGATTCATTCAGAAGTTTCTAACCGTGGCTCAACCCCTTTTAAAGATTTGTGTGCTCGCTCATGCCTGGTCCCACTCTTCATAACACAGGATCCCACTTAAAATAGCGTTATGTCATCGTTTATTTTTCGCTTTCTCCATGGTGAGATTGTGTTGTAGGAAAAGCCTAATCCATGGGCTTCTTTCTTGTCCGAGATTTTTTTCCTTTTTCTTTTTCTTTTAATTGCTTGTGAAATGTTTTTTTCCCTCCACGGTGCCTTTTTGTAACGCTGCCCTGGTATGCTAGCCTGGAAGCTTCAGGCATAAAAAATGGAACAGTGTGGAGTTTCTTTGCCGTTACCTTAACTGAACCCAGGGCTGAACTCGATGCACTGTGCTGCTGGCAGAGAGGATGAGAGGGAGAGAGAGAGGGAGCAGGAGAGACAGGCAGAAGGCTAGACTGAGCTCAGCTAGCACACACGCTAGTCGCTAAATGGGAATCGCATTTTACACTGCCATGAAGGGACATTCTTTTAGAAAATAATCAGTGGTCCCCCACCCTATCTCACCACCACCGCCGCCACCACCACCTCCTTCTTTTCCTCTTTGTCCATGGTAAGTGTTCTTTTCTTCCCTTCATTTTTTTTTTTTTTTTTTTTTGCGTGTGGGTCAGGCATTTCCATCCGTCTCTCCCAGTGTGTCAGATAGCTTATCAGACTGGTGTTGGCTGTTACATTGCATGGCGACAACAGTCTGTAGGCTGTCTGACATTTTGGGCTCTTTCATCCAAAAATGCATCCTATATGTAGTCTCCCCTTGTTGGTGTTATTTACTTCTTCTTATTATTATTATTACTTTTTTTTTCTCTCATTTTTTACACTGCCAATTTTCTTTTTTATTCTGCTCGGCTGTGGAAGAGGGGTCTGTATCAACTACAGTGTCTGGATTTGTTTTTCATTTTGTGCAAAAGGTAAAATCTTTGTATTAAGGAAATGATTGCCCTCTTTCTGCATCTCTACCAAGACCTGTGACACTGTCTTCCTGTTAGAAGGGTGTGTGCATGCGTGTGCCTTTGTGTACGGCTGTTTGTGTGTGTGCCTGTGTGTTTCCGGGGCTTACCTCCGTCCACTTTCTTCTGAATCCAGAAAGAACACACCTTATTGCAACATGCACTATTATGACACAGTTTTCATGTTCAGAACGCTTCCCCCCTCCCTTCTGGAGCCTTGCCTCCGTTGCTCAACACTTTTTTTCTTTTTTTGTCTCTGGGTCTCATGACTATGTTCATTTGTTCATCCATTGTTTTTGCCTAGAGTTTTATTTGGATTGAATAAAAGTCATAGCTTGACCAATTAATGCACATTCTGTGGTCATTAAAATCCATTGCCAAGCTGACTTACCTTTTGAGGGATGACTTTTTTTTTTCCGTCGACTTATGATGAAGAGGCTTTTATTTCAGTGCTGTAAAAGCTTTGGAATGGTCTGCTTGGCTTGCAGACTCAGGGAGTATGTTTTCCTTAATAGTGTTCTGAACATCCTGTTCTTGAGGGGAGCCCCCCCTTTGGCAAATGATGCATTTCTGTATGACTGTATGTATGTGTGTGCTTATATAAGTGTGTATTAAGAAAAATAAATAAAGTCGTTCTGAATTCCAAGTCTGTCTTCTGGTTTGTTTTTGCTGTTCGATGGATCATACTGTACCCATTAACAAGTGACTGAAAGATCTGTATGTTCCCAAATATAAGTGCCTGAAGCATATGTGCACTTTTAAGAGCTCAGTATTCTTTAAAACCTAATTTATTCCTATTTTATCATCTGGTGCTAGTTTAACAGCTTCACGGCCAGCTTCAGTGAGTCAGTCATAAACAGCACATGTCTCACATACCCAGTGAAACCGTAATAGCTGGTGCAGATCATATTCTAAAGCTGCCAGGGTTCAGCCACTGAAGGGCTTCTGTCCTGGAATTGGACGCATGTGCAGCTATTGAGTATATTTGTTCTGATTATTGTTACTTTAAAAGGATTGAACTTATTTATACCTACTTTCATTTTTATTGTTATTTATTTGGTTACATGATGAAGTACAATAACGCACAAAAATGCTAGAAAAAAATATATAGATATATAGATATAAAAATAGATTTGTAGATTTCATTGAAATTGGTCACCCAAAATAGGGATAATTTGGTCTGAGGCAAGTTAGTTCAAGAATAATTTGCTCATGTTTGAAGTTTAGAGATGATATTCAAATTTTCCAAACTGGTTTTTAGGGTAGTACCAAAATGAACTACCGCAATGTAAAAAATTGTTAGTTAGAGAAATAAAAATGATTTCCAGTAAGTGTACACAACCTTTCGAATGGTAGTGTGAAAGTGACCTTGGGCCAGTCTCTCTCTCTCTCTCTCTCTCTCTCTCTCTCTCTCTCTCTCTCTCTCTCTCTCTCTCTCTCTCTCTCTCTCTGCTGCACAAGCTGTGTGTTTAAATTGCTTACAATGAAACTATTATGCAAATCACTCTTGTTCAAACAGGTTTTAGCATTCAAAAAAGAATCTGGCATGTTCCGTTTCCTTTTTTTTTAAAAAGCTGCACAAATGGGTCAGGTGCCCCTGCCTTGTGTGTGACAAGAGCAGCACTTTATTCATGCTTCACTGGTGTTGTAAAATATGCCCTCTCGTCTTGCACACACACACACAACACAGACGGCCTCTAGGTCTGGAGCTCCAGAAGGGGGTGCATTTGTTTAATGTACAGCAACCCATATTGCTTGCATTATTTTACAGCTATGCACATTACTTAAGCTAATAGGTTTTCTGTCATATTGTCATTTAATGTGTAGCCTACATGACATGCTTTAATAATGACTATATGGAATTTTGTAATTAAGATCATTGTTATAGATTTATTTAGACATCAGATTTCGTCTGTTTAGCTTACAGGAGTGTATTTTCAACATAGGTTCACATCCAGCTGTATGGGTTAGGAAATCTTAGAGCCTCCTATGCACACAGCTGTCTTACTTCTTCATGAAGGTAAAGTGTAGGATTGCAAATATAATGTGAGGATTGTGTTAAGTTGATTGTGCAAGCATGGCCTGTGCAGTTTTATCCGGTCATCTGCCCGTTCTTCTGTTTAATGTGAACGGGCATTTGGGCACGTGAGCTTTTGTGTGTGCAAGTGTATTTGATTTCAGACCGGAAAGCCCCATAACATTAGCACCATATGGTCTAGAGTGATCACTGCAATGCATTCTCTTTTGTTCTTCCAGACACACACACACCAAAAAACACTTCTGATGGATCACTTCCCTATTTTCTGCACACACACGCATCAAACAAACGAACAAACCCATGTGAATGTCCTGTCAACAAAATCCTGTGTAATGTAGTTACATACGTACATAAGCTAAGAACCAACTCCACTGCGTATATGATACTAATGAGAGCTACTGGCTGTTCCTTGTTGTCAAAAGCAATACATGTTTTTGGAGCTCATGTCTCAGTAAACAGGCGGTCATTAAATAAAATCAGGTTTTTATGAAGTATTTTACTTTTTCAGGTGAAAGTTGCTCTGAGATCTGTTTTGCCATCCGGTAGATATAAAGATGAAAGAAGTAAACAGGTAAAAAAATGTTTGTAATTCAGGAAAATGATCTAATCTTGGCCCCAGTCTACAGAACTGGTGCACTAATAATAAGAACTCTCAAGGCAGTGGCCTGTCATACATGAGGACCCATACATCATTAAAGGCTTTAGATCATCCAGGTGAGTCAGGGGCTTCACCTGTCAGTTAGAGGGGATGAACTATTTATGTGAGTGATGGGACTGGCACACCCAGGCTTACTCACCACCAGGTGCAACATCAAGCTGTCTGAGAGTAATGCAAATGTTGAGCTTGAGAACATACTGTTTCCTTATCAGTATGAGCTATAACAACACTATGATGATTCAATCCACCTTTGTTCACCAATCAAGTGATCTTTGCTCATAGGATCTTTAATGTTGAAAATGAAGCTTGAATGATTGCTCTGGCTTCCTCATACCATACTTTGACCAAAGGGACTATTTCCCCTTTAACATTTAAAACAGAAAGCATGTTTTAGGAACAAAAAACATCCTTCATCCTTTTAGGAAACAAAAAAGAAAGTGTTGGCAATAATGTTATAATGCATTATAATGTCACTTTTTCAATTATTATTATTAACGATGTATCACTGATTTAAAATACAGTGGAAAGTCCCTGTAACTGTAATTTGCCTGGTAATGTATTTCCTGCTTTCACAGCGTATATGACACACAAAGCCTTCATTGTATTCATGTGATTTTAAGAAGTGGGAAAATGAGAATGATGTCTGATGGTCTTTCTTAATCCCTTTAAACACAATTTATCAATAGCTTGTTTAATTTTTTTAGTCTGACTGTAGGCACAAAAGCCCTTACACACTGTAGACAATGACTCTCAGTGTGTTCCTGTACTAGACATACTTCTACACTGCAGATGTACATGTACACTCTGTGTTAATCTGGCAGGGAAACATTCAAAATCATTGGGTTGTCATTGAATTAACAAAATGAAGGGGTAAAATACAGGTCAATACATCAATCAAAGTATGCTAGTTTGCTTCCTTCAGTTTTGCTATGAAGCATAGCTCCAAGTAGGCAAGAGTAGTTAACAAATAATAAAAGATTATACATCACAGGATTAACAACGTGTGAACTGTAGGCCTAAATCAGCACACGATGGATGCTAAAGGCAAGTTTAGGTAATTATGTCTGTTCTGTCCAGTTTTGCCTATAAGTGGAGAGTGAATTAGTGATTGACAGAACGACTCTAACTCCAACCCCACTCACACTTTCTCATCAAGAGTACTATCAGCAATCGGCAGTACATCCACCTCACACTGCTCATACTGCCATCCTGCCGACAGTCCCTGCCACCCTTTTGGCACCCCTATTAAAATTTCCTAGAAAGCCACTGTAGCCATGGTTATCCTCCAATGTTCATTGTAATGGTGATCTAAACATGTTTTGTGGATGGGTGAGACCAAACGAGAGCTTTTTGGCTAAATGAGAAGGGTTTGGTTATAGGGTTTGTTATTCCAGGGCTTGTATACAAAACAACACCCATCTGTGAAATATGATGGTGGTAGTACCATGGTTTGGGTCTATTTTGCTGCGTATAGGCCACAACGGTTTGGCATTATTGAGGAAACAAGTTCTGAATTATACCAGCAAATCAAAGGAAGATGGCAAGATATTTATGCATGAACTGAATCTAAAAAGAACTTTGGTCATGCAACAACCATAGTCGTTCTAGTAAAGAATGGTTACAGACAAATAAAGTCAATGTTTTGAAACGGCCAAGTCAATGTCCTGACTTTAATCCTATTGAAATCTTGTGGACAAACCTAGAAGAGCCTGTAAAGAAACCCACCAACACACGCTAACTATGCCGATGTGTTGGACTGACAAAGGTTATATATATATATATATATATATATATATATATATATATATATATATATATAATACCTTATATCTACTTTGCTCATTGTCCAATTTTATTAGCATTTGTAGGTGCACTTTGTAGTTCTACAACTACAGACTGTAGTCCATCTGCTTCCCTGCATACTTTTTTATCCCCCTATTACCATTACCCTGTTCTTCGGTGCTCAGGACCCCCATAGGACCACCACAGAACAGTTATTATCAATCTTATCAAGTGGTGGCGATGTGTTAGTGTTTGTTGCTGTGGTACAAGTGGGTCAGATACAGCAGTGCTGCTGGAGTTTTTAAACACTGTCCACTCACTGTCCACTCTATTGGACACTACTACCATGTTGACCAGAGACGATAGCATTGTTGTCGCTAAACAGTTTGTGTTGGTCATCCTTTGGTCCTTTATCAAGGGTCACAAGACGCTGCCTGCCAGCTGGATGTTGCAGTCCATCAGAGAGGCTAAAGTGTTTAAAAACTCCAGCAGCATTGCTGACTCTGATCCACTTCTGCCAGCACAACACCACAACCATGTCAGTGTCACTGCAGCGCTATTAATGATCCACCACCCAAAACATACGTGCACTGTGGCGGTCCTGTGGGGGGTCCTGATCCTTGAGAAACAGGGTAAAAGGTGATTTGGGCGAGGCAAAGAAGTGTTCCTATATTGTAAGTGGAACAGCTTAAATGGACAATCTGATGGATAAACAGAAGTGTACTTAGTGGTTGGTGTGTGTACATGCAGAAATATAGAAAATTGTAATGGGTTCACAAATAGCATCAATGTATGTGCAAACAAGCGGAGCCTTTCAGTACTAATGAATGAGTTTCTGTGTGGGAAATCTAGTGGCAGCTCATTTAAATATTATTTACATAAAACATACCCTAATTCATGTCGATGTTTTGGTAGAGAACCAATAAAAAAAAAATCCCATGACTGTGCATGGGGGTGCAGTGAGTGCACTGCTCCCCCTACTGACAAAACAAAGAACGAAGTGTAAAATTATCCAATAAAAATTTAAGATGGTAGATGATGTGATTGTATAGTGTGATTGTTTTTTTGTTTTTGTTTTTTTGTGGCGGTGTCAGTCATATTTAATCATATTTAATCATAAATGTATTGGATTTCCTTGCACACAAATGATCAATGTCATTGTTAAATTCTATTTTTTAATCTTATTCATTGATAGTCATTTTGTTAGTTAACCACAAGTTGTAATAAAAATGACACAAAACAAAAATTAAACTTAATTACTTTAACTTAATTAAATTAAAGTTTTATTAAACATCATGTTAAAATTTACACACATTTCTACCATGTGACTTTGACCATACGTATACAGCAAAGTTTTAAACCATTTTGTGAAATTTGTGGGGTGCTCATTTTGTGCTCGTCGTTGTCTTGTGGTATTAATGTTGTTTCAGTTTTATCTCAAGTTTATTGTACAGCATAACATTTCTCATTACTGCTGATGAATTAGGCTACCAAATTATGGTAACATCAGCAGCTTGATGTGTATGAATATGTAGTATTGTTGTTGTCTCTATTTTGGTATTGTGGCATTTACTGCTATGATATATCCCCCTGGTGGTCCTTGCACCGCTGCCTACAATTAGAGTCCTTAGAAAACTAAACTAAGTGCAATAAAGATTGGAGAGTGCATACTGAAAAAAACCCTGAATATGTTACAATATCCTAGATACACTTGGACTGTTAGTAGCATTTGTTGCTAAGAAGATCGTGTATCAAAAATCCTGCCTATACTTGGGAAGTTTTACCACTTGTCCTTCATTTGCAGGGGTACTGCACTAGGTATGTGAACCTTTTCAATGTTTCTATATTTCTGCACAAATTTGACCTAAAATATTAACTTTCACAAAGGTAGAAGAAGTAGATAAGGGGGAAACAAATTAAACAAATTAGGCCAAAATATTAGACTTGATCAATAATTTATTAATAATCTATAATTCTAAAATAATCTATATATTATAGATAATGTATATATTATAGACACTGTGAGCAGCAAAAGTATGTAAAGTTTTGCTTTCAGTATCTTGTGTGACCCTCTTTTGTGGCTATAATTGTGTTTGCGCTTTTCATTACTGCTGATCTGTCCTGCACATCCACTTGGAGGAATTTTAGCCCAGTCCTCTGTACAAAACAACTTTAACTCTTTTTTGTTGGTGGGTTTCCTCCCATTAACTGGTTGCTTCATATTCTTCCACAGCATTACTTTGCACAGCATTTCCTCAGCACTTTGACTTGATCATTGTAAAACTTAACCTTATTTACTTTATTCTTCTTTAACCAATGTTTGGTAGGTTGAGTTGTATGCTTAGAGTTGTTGTCTTGCTGCATGACCCACATTGCCTGAGATTCAGCTAATGGACAGATATCCTGACATTTCTTTTTAGAATTTATTGGTATAATTCAGAATTCACCGTTATATTAATGATGGCATTGGCCTAAATGCTGCAAAACAGGCCTGAATCATGAAACTATCACCATCATGTTTCACAGACGAGATAACACTTTTATGCTGGAATGCAGTGTTTTCCTTTCTCCAAACATAACAATGGTTTGAATTTCTGTCTGGTGGAGTCCAAACTTTTTAGACACTTTTTGTGAATTTTTCGAGCCTGATGAGTATCAACAATACTTTTCCTGAAGTCCTTAAAAATATTCTTGTAATCGCAAGTTGTTCGATTTGCCGGTTTTCAATCTTTGTTGTTTGTGTAGGTCTCCCAGATTCTTCTTCTCTGGTGCATGCCTTCTTCTATCCACTGCCGCCAACAGGTAATATGGTAGTTTTAGCACAACTGGTATGACGCAATACAGTAAAAATACTATGCCACTTCCCAAAGCCTGATCGAATTGCTTTCAATACAACAGCTGAATCAGATGGGTCAGAATAAAAAGCACGCGCAATAGCACAGCCTTATATAATTAGTCAGGTAGAGTGTGAAACCTGAATCATTTGCATGTCTCATGATGTCAAACCTAAACACCAAGTTCATTCCTGTTGTTTAATTCTATCTGGGTGTGACTTTTGTTTCGATGATGAGTATATATTATTTCTCCAAAAAATTACTTTGTTCATCAAAATACCATAAACGATACAGAATTTAATGACATACAAACTATGCACATCTGATTATGGTGTGGAAACAGCACAGATTAGTTGAATCAGCCTTTTGTCTTAAAATCAAATGCCAGCCTACTACCACCTCATTTACATATCATTTACGTGGAGCACACCATAAATCAAATAGATATTTCAGTAGGAATTTAGCCAGTCCAATGGCTGTTCTCATAGGCAGAGTCTGGGAGTGGCCAGTGAGTGAATTATTATGCTATATTATTGCAGTATTTAAGACACTTCTGCACTCTTTGTGTTTTTTGTTAAATAATTTGTTGTTTATTTCTCCTCCTACAGGAGGACCTAGCCCCACCCTCTACAATAAAAGTCCTCAGTAGAATAACCCTTTGAATAAATGATGAGAAATGCACGCCAGAAACATTTTTTGAACATACTACAGTATTAAAGGTATGTTAAAAGCTTCTGTTAAATAGCCGCAATTAAATAGCTTTTTCTCAGGTTGTTAAGCATTTACACTTACATTTACACACACCTGGAATTTGTGTGCACTCATTTACAATCAGGACTGACAATACACAGCTTAAAGAAGAACTACGTCTTTTGAGTCAAGCTGAGTGTAAACATGCAGTTTGCATTATGTTACCACAGTAGAGTATAAGCTACCTCTTCTCAGTGGCAAGTCACATAATGACAATACAAATACTAAACACACGGCACATGCTCAAGAAAACCACTTAACAAAGTATGAACACCTAATGATGTTCCACTGACTCGTTAAAGGCTGATCCATACCTGACTGCTTATTACAAGTGTTCACTACTGATAAGCAGCCAGGTATGGATCAGCCTTTAACCATCAGACTCCTTTTAGTAGGACTACTGCTTGCTGCCCCACACGTGGTTTGAGGCTCTGCAGAAAAGCATCTGACTTTCTAAATCAGCAGGACGCTCTTTCCCCTGTGAAATTAAAATATACAATATGCAACAATATAATTTTTTTTAAGAATTATTCATCAAAGGACTGCAATAAAGACTTTTTATGCTCAAATTAACCTTTTAATCTTCATATAATAAGATGCAATCTCTGCATTAATAAACCACAATACTGTACAAGGTTTTTTTGAAATAATAGTATGAAATTGCAAAGGGAAAAACTGAAAGGCACCTTATGTTAATCTGTAGTAATATGATAATTAAATGATTTTTAAAGATTTGAAGTGTTTTTGAGTTCCCAGACAGAAATGTACACAACAATTCATGTTATGTTAAATGCTTGAATGTTGAGTCAAATGCTTGCTGAAAGCTGATAAGCTGGTGACTGTTATACATTTTAGGATATCATCAAGTCATTAATCATTTATAATCTGTCTCAAAGGTAAAGACTGCATTTCAGCTAGACTTGATATATGGATATTGATACTGATGTACATGTGCCAAAATTAACAAGCTACTTCAGAATTATATCAGCTTGTAAAGTTTCTGAATTCTTTGGATATAGCACTCTATAGCATTTAGTTATACATTTATCAAAAATCAAAAAGCCATGATTATTTGCATTGTTTTCCTTGCTTTTGACCTTTGCTGTCTCCTGTTTTTTCAAATATAGATATGTGTCTGATGATGCCTGCAGGTTTTTGCTCCCATTTGTTTGCATTTTTTAAGTGATCTAGCACCATTTCACCTTCTTAAAAAAAAAAAAAAGAATCCTGACTGTTATTCCCAGTGGGGCACTGGCCTAAAACACCCCAGTTCAAACAGCTGCTGAATAAGTGACTGCCCTCAACACCAGTCATTTGATGTCTTGCCCCTTCACTTTGTTAACCAACAAATATATATATATATATATATATATATATATATATATATATATATATATATATATATATATATATATATATATATTAAAACTAGTCCATCACAAGGCAGACCCACAGATTCATGCACACACTTACATCTAGAAGCCCTTTAACAGGCTGACATATAAAGGATAGTGATTATCCATACTGGGAATCAAAACCAGACTCTGCTTGCTGCGTGGCGACAGCGGTACGCACTGTGTCATACTGTTTTCATCTTCATAAATTTTAATATTAATTGTTGGTTGCGCATTAAGTGTTAGTGATTTGGTTAAAAGACCTGTCTGGTCTTTCACTAATTTTGTGGGCAGACCACTCACATGTTCTGGTGAATTTATGACCTCTCTACCAAGGCTTATTCACAAACTTCAAATTGTGGTTTAGCTGAAAAAGTGTAGGGATGATAGATGTAACCTAAAAAGTTTAACTTTTACTTACTGTGTGGAGATCCAGTGATAACTGTCAGAACTGGTAATGACCCTTATGCCAGGGCCCATCTGTACATCCAAGCCATTACAACAGTCTTATTTAATATCAGTATAGGCTTCATAACTAGAGTGTAAAAACAGGACCTGGCATAGACAGATTTGCTACAATGTGCCATGACGATATATGACCCCGAAATAACATCAGTAACACATATACACACTTTAGACTAATAATAAAAACATAATAACATTCCAGCCAATGGCAGGTCAGCACAGTATTGATCCAACTATTACTTGTCGATTATAAAGCGTGTGTATTAATTCTTTATATAACGTTTTATTTGCATAACAAGAAACAACTTATCTGCATAAAGCGCTTTCTTTTGTGAATACAATTTGTGAAACAGCGTCCTCTACGTCCACACAACTCAACAGGCACAGACTAACAACGGCTGGATGTGAGACTCAGGAAAAGTCATATAGTGCCATCTTGTGACAAATTACAGTAATTATGACAAGTTCTCTGTGCAATACCTAGACACTAACAGAAACTATTAATATTCGAGGCAAAATTGTAATTTAGTGTTCTTTAGTGTTTCTTTTTGCAAATTCAGATCAATGAACATGGAACAATGCAGTAGCTTTGACTTGTAAGTGCTGCACCCATTTACAAAATTTAATATGTTTTTAGAAGATATAAAAATGCAAAGCAAATAATTACCACAGCAGTGCCCAATGCAGTTTTGCTCAGTTTGTTCTTTAGTGTACACTTAAGCGTATATGAATATTTACAGACTTATAAATGACATTAGGAATAGATCTACCAATTAAAATTTAGCTATTTTATGCATTTTGTGTGTGCGTGTGTTTGTGTGTGCGTGTGTGTGCTTGTGTGTGCGTGTGTTTGTGTGTGCGTGTGTGTGTGCGTGTGTGTGTGTGTGTGTGTTTTGTTTCCCAAGCAGTTCAGAAATTTGAAACCTCTGACAGTGTGAACACAGGCACCGAGCACGTTCACCCCGAGTGCTTCGAGCTGGTCTTGGGCAAAGGTGGCTATGAAAAGGTCAGCATGAAACATCCCCAGTCTGCTGCCATGCGCTCCAATCCTTTAGGTGCCATGAGTATGTACTCAGTTGTATCTTCTCTCAGGAATGTAGTGTACACCCCTATAGGAGTTATGGATTTTAAAAATCCTTTCCAAAAAAAAAAGTTTTTGTCCCCATTAGCATTGCTGTCCATTAGTTGACCATTACCAGTTGTTGTGAGTGTTAAAGACTGGGTTTATTTTGCTTAACTAATTTTTATTTTTAAATGTTGTCTAGGTTTGTAAAGTAAAACATATTTGCAATATAGATTTTGAAAAGGGTAGGGTGCATTTTGGCTCCATACTTAGCATAGATTCCTTTCATGGTAGTTGACATGGAAAGTTTATATTGTTTCTTTTTCACTTCTTACTGTCAGCTTATTCACTGTGTTTGTTTAATTTGTGTCTGGTCTGGGAGGTGTTTCATTACCTGCAGAGCAGAGAGTTTCAGCAATGGCCGGTATTTACGGTTGCCACTGTCAGTGTATTTGCTACATTGTATCTGTATTCTTTAACAGTTTGTGATAAAGTAGGCTAATGGGGCTTTTAAATCATGGTCACCAAATAAAACATTCTTTCCCCCTTTCTTTCCGCCACCCCTCCCCCCAAAAACTTAACTTTGAACATGTCCACCAAAACACTCATATTTGTATTGCTTAGCTCAGCAGTGCACATGTCTAGTCCTGTCCCTGTCAAAAGAAAATGGATGTGTCAGACTGTGTTGAATGACCAGCTACATCATATAGAAACAGACATGTTGGTTTCTAGTTGAGTTGTCTGGTCAACAGGTGAGTTGTGCGCTCGAAATACCTAGCATTCATGTTTTGAATTGTATTTGCAGTTCATAGTTATTCAGAGCAATAGGGCTAATATGCCTGGTTTCACAGATAACTAAATAATAATAATAAGTGCAAAATTACCCCCAAATCTATCTTGCTGTTATTTATTGTCTTCATACTATTTGTTTAAAATAAAATATAAAATACAATTCAATTAGATACAGCATGCTAAAAACACAAACTTTGATCGTCATAGAGTCCATACAATCATAAATTGTGTGTGTGTGTGTAGGTTTGGCCATATATGACTATTAGCGTTTAAAATAATGTATACTTTTTTATAGCTTTCGCCTCCTGTTCCAGATTTCTCTGCAAAACTCTTTTTGCTAGCAACACCTAAACAACCACCTGGGATACCATGACTACAGCCAGCAACACCTTAGCAACCTCTTGGGATAGCACAGTAACAACTAAGGTAGACTTTTAAGGAAGAACCCCCCATAACACCACCTTGGACACCATAGCAATAGCATACCAACCTCTTAGCAGCTTCCAAACAATAAGCTGAAGCACCGTAGCATCCTTGTACCAACAACTCAACTCAATTCAGTTAGGGAAAGCAATCAGTTGAGATCTGAAACTGCTTTAACTTTTGAAATATTATTAGTTGTGGCTTACTCAATTTAGCATAAAGGGAACCATTTGTAAACAAACTTTTATGTCTCTTTTTGGACAGGCTATGATTGTTCGTAATGCTAAGGACACATCCCACACCAAAGCTGAGCGGAACATTTTGGTGAAACACCTATGTATTGTAGACTTTACTTATGCCTTTCAAACTGGAGGCAAACTATACATCATCGTCGTGAGTACCTCAGTGGTGAGTGCAGCACTGGATTTGTGCATGGGAATGCAAAAACAGCTGGATTAAATGTTGTTGTTGTTTTTTTGTTTTGTTTTGTTTTGTTGATTTTAGATATTTTGAGTGACTGGTGTTGTCAGACTGAATTTTCATTTTTATGATGGCATTGCTACTTTACTCAGGCAAAAACTGCCATGCATTGCTGAATACACTTATAATAAAGGAATAAAGGAATAATCTAGTCAATGCCTTTTTGGTGCAGTCTCTTCCAGCATGTTCTTACATACAGTTGTTGTTTTCCCGTATATAGGTCATGTGTTGACAGATTGACAGATTTTGGACTTTTAAAAAATCAGTCCATGATGGCACGGTGACTCGCACCCTCTGTGGAACCGTAGAGTTAGTCACATGTAAGTTGAAAAGAAAGCTCTTTGGAGTGTTTCAATATTTACATTTTTAATAAGTTGACCAGGCTTAGCTCTGTATAAATTGTTAATGTTTACTGTATACTAAAAACAAGACATCCATTTTACTAAGAAAGGACATGCATACCCAGACAGACTAAAATGTATCTCTGAGTGGTTAATATATCAATTAATTGTAGTTCTAGTTATATTCAAAATTGTGTCTTTATCAGTCCTTAAAAAAGCTCAGTAAGCAAGTTCATGTCCTAACAACTTTGCACAATGCAGTTATACTGTCTGTCTGTCTGTCTCTCTCTGTCTCAGGGCCCCAGAGATCCTGCTGAGGAGTGGTCATAACCGAACTGTGGATTGGTGGAGTTTGGGGGCTCTGATGTACAGTATGCTCACTGGCGATGTAAGCCCTTTGGCCCTACTTTATGCCATTTTATCGAATCTGACAACAACAAAAGAAATAAAAGCTATACAATTTTTAGACATCGGGAGTGAATGCTACAATTTAACATGTTTTTATTTTTGGTTGAATTGTTTAATATTTAAGCAAAATACATCTGTTTTGTACAAGCAACCTACAAACCTCTGCCCAACATGAATATGTACATTTTGTTTTAATAATCCATCACATTTAGTTGACAGTGGCATCAGTACATCCACAAATGTTTATTGCACAGTCTGAGGGGCTATTGGTAACAGCCGCTAGAAAAGTGGTAGCAGGTAATGCAAAAACAAGTAATTCGGGCACAGGTGTGTTTCATCCGGAGAAGCTTTCCAAACTAATTTCATAAAAATAAAATTCTGCACACAAGTTTGTGCATATCCTGGCAGATTTTGTGAAATGTTGGAAAACATGATTTATTGTGCAGCAAACTTTATTTACATTTAGTGATCAGATGAAGCCATGTTTGTGCCCTTTTAAAGTCACTATAATAAGTGAAATCACCCAAATGGCCCTAATTAAAAATGTACATTGCATGTTTGGTCTGATTATATTCACAAAGGTTGACACCCAAATATGAAGGATGAATAAGTATGAGGGATACTTCTCCACACCTCTGACTTATTTGAATGCAATCTGTGTCTGTGTTTACATAGTAAAGGCGTTTCTTAGACCTTAAGTAAATGTTATGCATGTCATCCAGAACAACTAATGTCAACACATTACAGTTCAAATGTACATGGGAGAGATGAGGACTTCCCTTATCGTTTACACAATGTTATGCCTAGCCCTGCTTTATATTCTTTAAAATGGAACTAATTTACAAGCACCACAATGATGATTAAAATTCAGTAGTGAACCATGACTAGCAGAGCTGCGCCTTAAGTTTGGGCCATAGATTTTAAAACTCGAAGACATGTACAAAAACACTCTGTTACAAAGGTAAATGTTAAGGCTTGCACCGCTATTGGACCCCAGTAGTATCCAATAATGATACTAGTGATTTACATGAGCATTGTTTGACCAATCCTAAAAAAACAATTGAAGCTTGTCGTCAGGAACAAAGTGATGCAAGCAGAGCTAATATAACATTATATATAACAATATAACATTTTGCTCCTTAATTTGATCTACTTTGTCCTCTCAACTCTTAACAAATGTGTTTATAGGAGTAAACCATAAAAACAAAAAAAAATAAAAATAGCTGTGAGGGTTTATAATAGCAATCAAAAGATATTAATGATATTTAATGTAATGTCATCACTTCACTCAAGTTTCACAGTTCGCACTCGTAATACTGAGGGGTTTTAAAGCACTCAAGCTTTGCTTTAGTCATGGTGACCTTCAGACCTCTAGAGCATTCCATTCTAATAACATTTTTTGTCTATAGAGATTACACAGGCTATGTGCATAATGCATCATTTCTGTGGGTCAGATGCTTAAAAACATGTTCTGTATGGAACTGCAGTTTTCCCATCAGGTTATATATTGCGCTTGTATGGTGTGAGGTGTTTCCTATGCCTAGATGTAAATTTAGTCGGTCAAGATGGAACAAACCATGCACTTGCCCACAGCTGTTAATAAGCTCTAATTGTTCTAGCTTATATTAGCTTTGGTATTTTCATAGACAATTTTGTTTTGTAACATTATAATGCTAAAGTTTTGGGTTTTTTTTTCTTTTTCTTTTACACAGTGGCATGACTGTCTAAAGTTTCCTCTTTTGTGATTTGCCCTGGTTGCCCTCCTGTGTTGACACAGCTCAAAAACGTTGCTGATTATCTGTGTATTGTCTGTAATATTTCACCAATATTGCCCTTTATCAGCCAGCTGGAATATTATTTGTGCTCTAGTTTCATTGAACATGAAAAAGAAAGGAATGTTCATCGAAACGTGCTTATAACTTTAATGGCTGGATTTTACTCTGACAGCAACCTTTTACTGCTGAAAGTCGGAAAACGACTATCAACAGAATACTCAAAATGCAAAGTCAACCTACCACCTTACCTCACTCAAGAGGCACAGAACCTGCTGTAGGGGGTTATGGGAGTAATTAATTAAAAGCAGTTAAATAATTCATTCATTATTAGGATATTAGGGGCACAGTTTAGCTTAATTTAAGCACAAACCATAACTGCCATCTGACCCAGTCTCAGGGTGAGAGTTCGTTCATGAGACATACAGTGATTTGCACGCTTGTCAAAATATTGAGTCATATATCCAAACTGGTCTTAATAAAAGCAATTTATTTGCAGAGCATTAATCACAAAATAGATAAATCATTAAATAATAAGTTGGATTAATATATGCATAACAGGAAGTCCAGATACATTACATTCATGAGTGTGTTGAAACCAGAGGAAGCTATTGCATGGAAAATGAGCAGAGCTGGGGCATAAATCTGAATGCAACAATTACTCTATAATCATATTATCAAAAAGCACAACATCAATAATCACAGCACTGCGGACTGGACCATAGAAAAGCATTTTGGATGTGTCACCTTACTCGAAGTTCAGGAAGTGAAGTTCAGGAAGCACTGAGCTAAGTGGACCTGAACAGAGAGCTAAAAAAATACAACATATTCAAATGACAGTTCTAAAATGGATTCTGACTGAGTTTGAAGCTGACATATTAACAAACATTAAAAAACGACTAACAGAACAAATCTAACATGTTTTTGGAGGGAAAATGCCATTTCAAGGGATTCTGGACAAGTCCAGTGTTGAGAATGTGTATATATAGAATAAATGATGTTATTGTAAATGGTATCATTTGATAGTAGTAATTGTTTATAAATATTGTAGACTAAATCCTTACAATCCCCTTTGACCTACTTCCAGATGTTAAAACAATCATGTGCTCATATTGATTTTTTTTATCTGCTGTGTTCCTTTATTGGTAGTTTATTATCAAAATAAAAAAATAATAAATGATTTATCTATTTAACTATTCAAACTATTGTACTTAGAATCACCTAGTATAATGAGGTGTGCATTCCAGGCGTGGGCACTAACAGTGTGTGCTTGGTCGTATTGAGTGCCTAAAGCTGGAAATGCCTCATTGCTTTTAATTAACCTCTGTTCTCAGCTGGTAAAAATAAACGCTTTTAACATTAGGAAAACTGGACGTTTCACAGCGTTTTAGCCCCACAGCTTCTTCAGGCATATTAACTGTTACGTTTTTACAGCTTTTCTTAAATGAGGAGGAACTTGGAGGAACCATTCCATTGATCTATGGCTTAAATCAAGCTAATATGTATTATTTTACCTCAAATATAGACTGAATATTGAAATATGTAAAGTGGCAGGGAAAAAAGATAAACGTTATGTGGCAAATTCACAAACTGGTGAGACATTGCATTCATTTAAGAGTTAGTTGTATGTTAAGTCTAAATTATATTGCCACATCCTGTGTTGACTTGCCCCTGTATATCTTTTCTTTGGTTTTCTGTTTCTTGTCACTTCCATGTGCCTTTTGTTGTCCTGTTCCATGTGCTTCTGTTTGTTTTGTTTTTTTGCTCCTCCTGCCTCGCCTTTCTGTCAGGCCCCTCACCAGTCCTTAGTTTGTAGCTCTGCCCTGTCCCAGGTGTTCCTTGTTAGTCCTTGTTCATTTATACTCCTTGCTGTTCCCTTTGTTCTGGTTTGGTGTTTTGTCTCCATGTTCGTTGTTATTGTAACCCTGTTTAGTGTTCAGTTCTTAGTTTTCTAGTGTTTTTGGCTTCATTGGTTTTGTTTGATCTTATTTGTTGTTCATTAAATACTTACATCTAGATCCTGCCTCCTTGTCTGGACCCCACGTGACAACACTAAGCCTACTATGGATATAGCAAGTATGATTCTTGAGTGTGACTGCCCCGTGGACACCGCAGCAGGCCTGCCTGCCTCCGTGGACTCCGTAGCAGAACCACCCGCCTATTCAGCTCTCTGTGCTGCTCCAGGGTCAGCTCCCCTGTTTCCTAACTGGCTGGCTAACCTGCCAACTTGTGAATCTCCAGTCCTGCCAGTGGATCCCAAGTCTTCAGTCCTACCCGTCTCCGTGTGCCCTGACCTGATGTTTGCTGTTGCCAAGTCAGCCAGCATGCATACTCCAGCAGTAGCCCAGCACGTGGATGTTGTAGCTGCTGCGGTCCAGGGTATATCTGCTGCTCCACCAGCTGTCCAGGCAGCTCAACTTCCAGACGTCAGCGTGCCTGCCCAGCCGCCCTCGCAACTTCCCCAGTTCCAGTCGCCATTCCGGTTTTCTGTCTGGCCTTTTTCTTGTTCCATGTTTTCCCTCATGTTTAACCCCTCTCCTGTTCCAGGTTTTGTTGTCCCAGTTACCATCTATGTCTCTGTTCCTGTGTCATCAGTGTTGTCTGTGCCTATTCCCGTTAATGTCTCTGTGCAGCTATGATTTTTGTTTCTGTCCCCTACTTAGTACTTCAGCCTGTACGTCAGTCTGGTCTCCTGTCTGTTCCCTGGGGCTCTCTCTGGTCCAGTCTCCTGTTCTTTAGTTCTGTTTCGGGCCTCCCCTCTGTGCCAGATCTCTTGGTGCTGTCTGCTGTGCATCAGAGGTGGGGTATGTCACATCCTGTCTTGTCTTGCCCCTGAATGTCTTTTCTCTGGTTTTCTGTTTCTTGTTTGTTTTGGTTATTGCTCCTCCTGTCAGGCCCCCTCACCTGTCTTTTGTAGCTCCGCCCCTTCCTAGGTGTTCCTTGTTAGTCCTTGTTCATTTATACTTCTTGCTGTTCCCTTTATTCTGGTTTGTGTTTAGTTTCCATGTTTATTTTTGTAACCCTGTTCAGTGTTTCTTAGTTTTCTAGTGTTTTTGGCTTTGTTGGTTTTGTTTTATCTTATTTGTTGTTCATTAAATACTTAACTGAACTGATTGTGTGTAGACCATATTTGGTGTGACCACAGTGCCCTGAAAAAAAACTGTGGTGTTGCTGTCATCCACATTTGTACACAAATGTTCCCATACATTCATGAAGACAGAATCATGTATAAAAAATCGGGTCATAGTGTCTGTTTTGTGAGAATACAGCTTGTAACATATACAACTATAAACAATTTTATAACATGAATTATTACAGACACTACCTCTTAGTTATAAACACGGATTTTGTAAAGTGAGAAACGTCATCATAAATATGTCATTGGAGCGAGCAGGCAAAATGCATCACGTAGAGGACCAATCGATTCAGCACAGTGTGTCTTCGCTGGCATCCCGTGTAGCAAACCACGAGTCCAGGTTTTCTGGAATCAACTTTACCTCTTGACTCCTGGCACCGGAATTGATTGAATCCTTGACCCAGTTTCTCTCACACTCACCTCTGTTTTGATGTTTCTTTGAAAGAGAAAGTCGACTCTTCGTATTTCAACTCTTGCTGTCATTGGCCAAAAGTCGGCTCAAAAAATCGACTTTTTTGGAATCAACTCATCACTGGTCTCACTTTCAACTGTTGGCAGGCAGCAAGATGGCTGATGCAAAAGCAGCTCCACTCAGGTACAGTTTTTATTTTTTTTCTCTGTTGACCACAATTGTTGAAAATGATTTCTCAAATTGTTTCTAATTAAGCCTTTACTTTATATAGTATGTTGTTGTAATATTTGAGGACAGGAGGAGATATATGGTGCAGGCTAAACACAGTGGTGTCCTTTAAGTTTAGTTTCTCCTAAATCAAAGTTTTAGTACTGAGAAGCTTCCAGATTCGGTCAGTTTCCAAAACCCAGAATCATACTGTACTACACCGTATGCCAGCAAAGACGCATTGCGCACTGAGCCGAATCTATCTATCCTTTACTCAGTGCATTTAGCATGTGATTTCAATGACACGGTTTTGACCGTCGTTTCTCACTTTTTTGATCTGTATTCATAACCAAGAGGTTATGTTACTAATAATGCAAGTAATGCGGGTAAATGTTTATAGTTGTAAAAAAAATTGTATTCTCATGAAAAAAAACCCCGCACACAGCATTATGACAGTTTTTCTGCATGCTTCTGTCTATACATAAATGTATGAAAGAAGACTTAAGTGTACAGCAAATGTGCTTATGTAAGTGTGGATATGCACAAGTTTTTTTTAAGCGTAATCTTAATACATACAACAGTGGCTACCAACCCTCGTCCTGGGGGCGTATGTCCCTCTGGAGTTTGTTTCCAACATGCATCTAACTTGCATCACTCTTTAACCAACATAAATCAAGCGAACTATGGATTTCTTAGTAAGTCATTAGTTGCAGCAGGTGTAGCAGATTTTGATTGGAGCTACGCTCTGCAGGAGGGTAGATCTGGATCACGGCATTTGACTACTGCTTTACAGTGATTTAGCGTGTTGAGGTAAGATGTTTGCAGATAGTGTGAGTGTTTGTAGACACATATAAAAAGGAACCTGTTTTTAAGACGTGAGCAATGGATGTCAGCTGGTCTTTATTATTGCTGTTTAAGCAATTCCAGCACATAGCGTGACATGTTCTTAACTTTACCATCACTGCTCATCCACCTCAATCCTACTCCTCCCTTTCTGTCTCGTGTCTCTTATTATGCTGTTGTTGTGGCCACAAGGTCAATTTTAATCACTTGTTTCGGGTCTCCTCAGGGCTTTACGTATGTAGCTCCATCTGTGCTTGAAAACATTAAGGACAAATTCTCACTCGAGCCAAAAATCCTCTTGCCACGCAAATTTCCAGGAAGCCTGAGAACACCAGTGAGGTAATATGTTTTCCTTGTCTGAGCTTACAGGTTTTCACAGAGAAATCTCGGGTTTCATGGTATTTTTCTTGTAATGGAACAGAAAAGTAAACAGTTCACACAACAAGGCACAGATACAAGGCTTATCTTCTAACTCGGCTGTGTTTCTTTTTTGCTCCTAACACAAATTCTAAATGTCCTGCTCATTGTTAATTTGTGTGTGGTGGTGATGATGATGGTGTTGATTCATAACCCAGTGAGGGGTTGAGGGCTGACTGTTTGCCCCAAGGCCTCTGTTTTTCTGGAGGGATGTCCTCCACTTTTCTGCCCTCTGTTGACCAGTCAATGGAAGTGTCAAGTATAGAACAGATTAATATAAGAGCCGGCAGTAAAGCTTCTTCCCTGCTCGCTATCAGACAGTCTATATGCATGGGTCCAACGGGCCTACCCTCCAGCCCACCACATCATCTACAATGCTTTTAATAAGCCTTGCCAAGCTTTGCCTGTATGAGGCACACCAACACCTGCATCATCAAATGTAATGTTGAAGTGTTCCAGGTTTTAATAAGTCGGTTTTAACACCTGTGTTGAGGAAAATGTGGGACCTACTCAGAGTGTGTTTGAGAGATCTTTCTATGTTGAAAGGGTTGCGTAATTTTGTGTGGATATGTTCTCACTAGTATGCTTTTATTGACTGGGTCAAAAGAGGCCTCTCAGTAGTAATGTTTGAAAACTGAATGTGCAGGATGAGCTGTGAGTTGTTAGCTTGCTCCACTAATGGACAGTGGCAAAGATTATAGTAATCTTTAAAGTAATATAGTAATATAGGGTTAGAGCTGCTAGTCTGTGAAACTAAGCATACAGATGGTGACTTATACTAGAACTTCACGCATGCATTTGTAGTGAACATGACTGAAATCTCTACTAAGAATAAAATGCTGATTTTCATTTAAGCAGTCAGCTCTGAACACCAGATAAGATTCCTATATGCAGGATTAGAGTGGGACTTTTTAAGACATGGAGCTATTAAAGGCAAACCAACCCACCCCAAACTTCACACCCAGCTTATGTCCAGCAATGAGGATCACTGCATCAGAATACATTCCTAACAGCAGTAAAGTCCTCACCCTACATATTCCAACACCCTAATACCAAACAGCAGCAACCAATCAGAAAGCTAGATTCACACACTCACACTGGACTGGACTTAGAAATAGTACGTCCGCTAACCATAGACACCACGAATAAGTCAACATAAGACAGTTAAACGCACAAAGATACACAAACTAATTAACACACACAGTGGACAGACCCAACAAAGAACGTGACGGTTACATCAACAGCTGATGTGTTAATATTATAAAAAACACAGCAATTTTATAAACTCAGATCTCATCACTGTAGACCAGCACTGCCACAGCGGACATAGGAGGATGTGACTTTGGCATGTTCACAAAGCTCAGCTAGCAGTTATAGTAGAGCAGTGTTGTAAACGGATGATACTGTGTTCAGATTCAAAAAGTCGGACTGAATTTGACTCGCTAATCTCTCAAGTCTAAATTTAAGGGATGTTTATCTCAGCCACGTATTTACTGATGGGGTTCTAAAGGTCATAAAAGCAGCCAATCATATGTTCCCACCGATCCCCCCCTCTTCACAGACAATAGGATTCCGATTTACGCTTTGTTAGGTGATGAATAGAATCAATTAAAAATAAGTTAATAGAGAAAATAATAAACAGATCGTTGAAACTTAACAAGTATGTTTTGAGAATGTAATGAGTAAAATTACACAATTAGCTATTTGAATGTTGATTCAATTGCTTTTATGTATTCAGCCATGTAGCCAGCTGTTAAACAGAAGGACATAAATTTTATCAACTACAGTTGATTTCACGGTGTTATTTGATCTCTCAAAACTGAGAGGTTTACCACCCCATTTCCAAAAAAGGTGTAATGCTGTGTACAATGTAAATAACTCTAAATAAAAACAGAATGTGAACCAGAATCTTATATACCCATAATTTATTTACAACAGTTAAGCTCTTGGACTCTTCTTCTGCAAAGTCATGTTGTTGTCAGGGGCGCATTATGTGGTTTAGCATTGTTTTGCTAAAATATATGTAAAGCCTTACCTGAAAGAAACCTTGTGTCCATGCCATGTATGGTCTCTCAACTCGAGTCCGCAGAACATGGCATCCATTTTTTTCAAATAGAATATTAAATTATATTGATTCAACTGACCACAGAACAGTTTTCCATTATCTAGTACCAGTTCATTTAAAGTGAGCTTTTAACCCAGAGAAGATGGCAGCATTTCTTGCATTTGTAAACTATGTCCACAGACAATGATTTCTGGAAGTGTTCCTGAGCCCATGCAATAATTTTCAGTACAGAATAAATGCAGTGCCTCCTAAAGGCTCAAATCACAAGAATCCATTATTTGTGCTTTATCATGTCTTGTAATGTATAAAAATAGTTTTAGAAAAAAAAATTAAACAAATTTTTAAAATCTTTATTTTAAATGTTTGTCTGAAAGGAAACAGCAAAAAACACTCTCATTCTCTCTCTCACTCTCACACACACAGACACATGCTGTGGTCCATGTTCCACTGCAAGAAACTTGTTGAAAATGCCTCTTTGGTTTATTACAAAACTATAGGTGGACAATCTCACTTTGGAATTACTTTGCATATTATTGTGTAGAGCTGAACATTTTTACATGTTCTTAAATGCAGACACATCAGCTCAAATGAATCAAATTAGCTTATTTGATTTGTGTAGCTCATCATGGCATTCCTAACTATGTAAAACTTTACATAAAGGCTCATTTCCTTGCAACCACTATATTTGATATCAAAAGATAGATTATTTTGTAAATTAATTTATGCAGATAAATGAAAGGGGAATATGCACAAAGTTTGAATAGGGGAGCTAACATTCTACCATGCCAAGACACCTCTTTAAAAATAAAAAGGTGTCTGCCCTTTAGGATAGAACCCTTTATCCTTTGGGTTAACCCATACATGTATGGTAAAGTTATGTAAAGAACAGCAGATAAAGAAAAACAAAAAAAGGAACTTCTAGGTAAAATAGCATTCTGAATTTCTGAAAACACAAAAGGTAACCCAAACCAGGTTTAAAAATTATGGCCCATTATCAACAAAATATCAGACATGGTTTTCAAAACACTCCAAGTATTGCCACTGAACTAGCTGCTACTTATTCAAAACAATGTGCACTCATCCAGATTTAAAAGCGGTCCAGCCTCCTATGACAGAAGATGGTCTTCAGAGTGCGCAGTGGTTTTGACAAAATACTGCAGCCTTTTTCCGCCCCCTTCTCGTTCTGCTATTTTCAGTAAGATCATAAAGTCTCTCAGTCATTCAGTAGACATCTAGGTGAGGTGATGTTACTCTCAGTAGATCTGTAGGTAAGGTGAGGTCGCCCCATCTTTCCACTTGTGTACCTTATCTGTAATGATGGTGCGACATAAAGGGCAGGTCTTTTCCTGGTTGAACCAAAGTCCAATGCACTCCTCACAGAATATGTGCTGTCAAAAAGATATAGGTGTTAATTTTTCTTGACAGTGAACTTGTAAATGAATACCTATAAAATTATGTATTTTAGTTTGAATTGATAAACTTTTACAGAAATAAAACTAAATGAAGGCAAATGTTATTTTATTACATTTCTGACTTGCTATAATGTTTAGAGGACAATGCTAAGTATTGCTTATGTAGTCTTGCACTTTCTTGATCATAAGTTGAAAGTTATTAGGTATCTAAATTCAGGAAACAAGACTATAAGCTATTATGAGAACTCTAAAGACACAGAATGAACAACTTAGTGAATGAAAACTATGAAACTTATTTACATGCCAATTACTCACCAGCCAAAATCTCATGATTGTGATAACCTACGGTCCTGGTACACATTTCAGTAATTTTTTTTTTTTCTCCATGCTTTCATCCTCAGCTACTGGAGATGAGCTCAGGAAGGTTGAAGACTCACCTGACAGAGGAGGACTCGTGGATGTTTAAAGTCTGACTGACAGATAGGGCAGATATCTCCAGCCTCAGTGCATTGGGACAGAGTGGCAGGTGAACCATTCACCTTTATTGGATGCAAAAAAAAAAAACAAAAAAAATGAGAGCAATATTCAACATATGATTTACAGGTTAGTATAATTTCAGACAGATTTCATACCTAAAGCCTAAATAATTACATGAGGCAAAACGCTTATCAAATAAAAGGTTATAAAAATATATATGCTTTTACATTCATCAAAACATTGTTGCATCTAGAAGGAAGTACTGGATTGGAATGCTGGGAGAAAGCCCAAATGACCAGGAACAATAAGTTATGAAAATGATCAAGACTGACATAGGCAATATTTACACAAACCGAAGTAGTGTCTCCCAGTATGGCTTTGGGCCATCATGTTTGGTAACAGTCTAAGCATGGTTTTCTGTGAAAATCCATCCCACTCTTTCTTAACGTGCAACGTGTGACAAATCATTTATCTTGGCGCTGACCATGGTGCCTCCATATACATATTCTTTGGGCGTCTTTACCAAGACCAAAGCGGGACTCATCACTAAAGATGATCTGCTTCCATTCTTAGTTACTCCATGCGGTCTAGCATGACACTTTTGCAGCTTTTGACGGGTGTTAAGGGCAGTCGTTGTAGTGGTCTGCATGGAACTAACAGGATGACACATGGAGGGCATTACCACTTGCTGAATGCCCGCAATCCTGGCTGCTAGGTCATCCAGACACAGCAATAAGGCCCATCCTTGCTTACTTCACGTGCACGGCTGAGCATTAACTTCCGTCATTCATTGGTATCACAATTTCAAACCCACACGACAAATTTCATTCTTGTTGGTTGATTCCTTCTGGGTGCAACCACTTGTGCAACAATTTTTGATAATTATTGTATAATGGTTATCAAATACTACTTAAATGTGTTATTTAAAGGTAATATTCAAGAACAGTAACATTCATACATCATAACTGAGAAAGGCCCGGACCGTTTTCTTCAGGGATCCCCACTGACTGTATAGTCCCAAAAGCTGGAAAAAAAAATCGATTTTGTGAGAGAGGCATACTTGCACACCTTACTATAGGTCCAAATGATCAGAAACCCAGAACGCTCTAAATCAGCCTTCTTTTCCTGATGCACTACTTAAATATGCATCTAACATATCATGAGTTGTTACCTTTAGAATGAGGTATAGCAATGCTAGAAGAATGCCCAGGGTCAATCCCACAGAGCCGCCAACTTCCTGAGAGCTGACCAGATAGCGGAACCAAGGAGGCACAGGTGCAATTACCTGATAGGCCTGACTACTTGCCTCTATAAACATGTACCACTGAGCCTATAAAGAAGATAAAGAACATGTTAAAAATACACCTCAAATCAAACTGATCTTCCTATTTTAGGAAGAGTGAATCTACTGGAGGTCATACCCGTCTTCTGTACACCATGACAGGAGAGGGGAGAAGAAGAATAAGGCACTTGAATCCCATGAAGACAAACTTCACAATGAAACTGGTCACACCAACAGCCCATAAAACCTCCCAGAAGTCCATGTGCTCAACATGGGGATTGATGAGAATGAGGCTAAAAGTGGGAGAAGCAGACACTGTCAGACCCAAACATTCATCAAATTGTCAGATTAAAATCAGTTTAAAAATGATTAAAGCTCATTATCCAAGAGAAGTCAACAATGATTTTTTTTACAAACCAGTAGTAAAGTGATTCTGTCTCAAATGTGTAGTAGAAAAGCAGGGATGATGCTACCAGGAAGGTCAGAAGCCATAGACACTGAAGCTTGGATCGCCGGTCCTTAAGGAAACAAGAACTCATTCACATTAAAACTATTAAATTAAATATAGCAGATGGCATAATTTAAGGTTACCATACTGTTTGCACACCAAAGCATCTGAATTAAGTATAACAGTTGACCTTAGGACACATTAGGAAGGGTCAAGAGTACTTTATGATTCTAATCCATTACAGAAAACAGGTTCAGGTGTTTTCCGGTATTTTTATCACACACAGAGCCATAACACCTAAATCGACTTTTTTTTATCAGTAAATATGAACAGAGATCCTACCTGGAGAAAAACCTGTGTCTGGATATTTTTATTCACATACAGAAAGGTTGTAAAGAAACCAACTCCAACAGCCAGCCCTGTCCCAGGATAATAAAAAAAGACAGACTGCAGATCAGTAGCTAACTACAAATGGGTAACTAAAGAGTGTATTGCTTGTCCACTTACCTAGGGCATGCTGTATAATCAGCTTTGCACTAAGAATGACGATGAAAGGAAGACTTTTCTGTAGCCAGCGGAACAGGTAGCGCAGCTCGGAGAAAGATGCACTGGACTCTCCGGGTTCTGACTCCGCTCCAACTGACTCTGCCTCGGCGTCCGACTGAGTTTGGGCTCTTCCGGGCCCGTGAAAATGAGAGTGGCTGTGGCAATGGCTGTGGGTTCCACTTCGTGGTCTCCGAGAAGCTGGCCGACCGCTGCTCTCCCCGTCTGTATAGCCGACTACCGCTCGGAGTTCGCCGGTTTCCTGGGAGGTGGACGCTTCTGCCCCTGGTGTCCTGGTAAGGTGCTCGGGTTGTAAAGCTAAAGACAAACCGCTTCCATCGTGAGAGTTTAGTTCGGTCGGCATCACAGTCGGTTCCCTCGGTTTTAGTATCCCTCTGGACTCACGGAAAGCTCCCCTGCAAAGTTAATTAACACCCGAGAGCTGCGACAGCTATACAGCAGACTTTAAGCTGTGTTGTAATACCTTAGATGTTTCTCAGCACAGTTCCTGAGTACATTTGTAGCTAGCATGTAATGACGTCAACCACCTTTAACTTGCACATTCTTTATGCACTCTTTACTTTACTTAAAGATACTAACGTTATGTACATAAACTCTTCATCACAGCTCATTTTAATTATGTACGGTAACGAACAACTACAGTAGGATACAATTGACTGTCCATGTATATTACTTTAAAGTAAGTTAAATATATATGGAGTTATTAGCGTGTAGCTAACTTAGCTGCATACATGCAAAATAATGGTACCTGTCATATTGAGGCCGGAGTTTCATGACAAGTCACTGATCTCCATTGAAGGAGATGGCGTGTTGACCGATTAAAAGAAAGAAGAAGAAAAAAGGGGAAAATAACATTAACAAATTAACGCTGGCTTATCATTATTCCGGAAACACCGTTTGACCTAGAAGTGAATTCGAAACGACAAACACAGGAATTTGCCAACATGGCCGACAGTTTGACGGCGTTTCAAAATAATAGTCCCGAGGTTCAGTAAATCAACGTAAAAGGAAAAGTCTTTTCGCTTTTTAAAATCAAAGCGTCTGGAGAATATTTCTAACTACTTCCTTGAGTTTTCTTAAAAGTTAATTCCTTTTTTTCAAGTGTTTTCCATCACTGGTCCTGGACTTTGCATTGGAACATTTTAACGTTTTACCCCGACAGGTTAGCATAGGGGTGGGGAATCACAGTCCTGGAGGGCCGGGTCGATTCTCTGCACGATTTGTTGGTTTTTTCGTACACGTGCATATATGATTTAACTCATAAGAAAATATTTGGTTTCCTTGTTAGAGCAAGGAAATCGCCAAACCGCTGAACTCTGGTCCTCAGTTCCCCCTACATCTGGTGTAACAGGACAGGAGTACTCGAGGACCAGGTTTGATAACCTGTGTCTCATGCTATAGGTAGTGTCTCCTAGGAGGCATGTACACTAGCACCATTTGTTTCACAGTTCCCAGCCAGTCACTACAGCTCTCAGATTACATTTGGGTTTCCAGTTGCGCAATGTCAGCAGAAAACTACGAACGTATTAGTGATATCTGTGTTACACATATCCCTCTAACCTGAGACTTTCCACAAGTTGCTAAAGCAAGCAACATAGTCAGATCACATACACGTTAGATACTGTTGGATAATATAGTGAATGTTATGGGGGAAATAAACATGTTTAAGTATTGCTTTTGCATGTTAGTTAGGTTGTGTGGGTTATTTTGCTGAAGACTTTTTTTTTTGTAGAAGGCGTGGCCACGAACGCTTCGGGCCCATGCGCAGCACATGCGTCATTTCCGACATCGTTTAGAACGTCCCTCTTACGAAGTGTTTTTAAAATACTTGCTAGTATTAAAACGCCGGCCTACGATAATGCGATAAGGATTTTTTGATGTACTTTACCTAGTGATAAAAGACGTTTAATTTTAATTTTGTATTTATACAATATATATTTATAAATGTAATGTACTTGAAAGCAATCAACATTTGTTTGACTTTGGTGGAATAGGTTTTTGCAGGTAATTACATGGCTTGGTAGGACATGTGACTGGAGTTTGTCCATTGGTGGTCACAGGAAATGGGACACTGCAGGGCCCTGCATCCACATCCCGCATGTCTCAGATGAATGTTGTCTTTAGAGGGAATTAACCACACTGGACCATACCTGCCATGTTGGGGCGAACGTTCATATCAGGCTCCATCAAGATTGAAGTGGTGCGCAGGTGGACACAAGGTTGACAGTCACAGTGACCCGGCCAGAGGTGGTTCTCTTTAGGGTTGCAGTCCGTCTCCGCACAGTGACTGACGAGCTAACATGTTTTGAGAGCATTCCAAATAGACATTGAGAGTGATATGTTGAGTTTCAAATGTCATGCAGTGTTTAAGCCACCAGACGATCAGTGTGTTGAAATGATTTTGATTTTTGTTTTAAATTGCCAAATATAGAAGTAAGCCTGGAACTGGACGGTCACTTACTAGATGTTCTCGGCCCTTGATTGGGTATAGTTATTCAGCAAATATTGATGTATTGTTGACTGTGATAAAGAAGTGGTAAATATGAATATCAAAAAACGTTCTTTTGTTTATTTCTCAAATATTTATAATGAACAATGATTTTTTTTTAAAAGTATATTTTATGCCGAACCCTTAGCTCAAAATAACTTATCCTGCATCAAGCAAAGTATTCATCACAACCACTGTGAAAATATCTGATTGATATTGTTTCTAGAACAGAATGTCACAGCAAACCACTCTGAATGAATTTATTCACATTTTAATTGTACAAAAATGTGAAGTGTTGATGAAATTCTCCTTTAAAGCATTGGTTTACAGCCTGTCAGTGTTTTCTGTTAATAAACAACAGATGGCGCCACATGACCAAGAGTTGTGTCACAACAAAGAAACCATAGAGCACCTTTTTTTGTGCGCATGCAAAAAGAAAGAGAGGGGAAATGTAACAAATTGGTTTGTAACACTTGTAAAACAGTTTACTTAATGGCACTGGGTTACTACTGTTCTCCCCGACCAAAGACTATGACTATTTGTATTCAGTACCATTATAATTAAAAAAGGAAAGTAAATTATGTCTGGCTTAATTTTTATTAGTCTGTATATAGTATCTCATTTACTCCACCATACTCACTTTTTCTAGCAATCAGAGGCTGCTTAATCCGCTTGTGGGTCAGTTACCATGACAACCCTCTCTCTTGTGGATATGGCCTCCGTGGAGAGCGAGATGATCACCTGCCCTCAGGTGTGTGTGGGTGTGTGTGTGTGTGTGCGTGCGCGTATGCACATGCACGTCCGTGTTTAAATATATGTATGTTGCTTCAATGCACTAGACACCAGGTTACTAAACCTGTTCATGCCTTATTGTAATGAGTCTCACGTGGTCATGTGGTTGTGGGTGTGTGTTGTCTGCATATGTTTAGTTTTCTCCCAATGCAGTATGGATATCTGCTTCTGATCATTTTTTATGTTGTTGTCAACCAGAAATGCAATGCATATGCAAATGTTGTTTATTTCAAATTATTGGTATAATATTGTCTGCCCTGATACTTACTTTGTGCGGTGTGTAAATTGGTTAGGTAATTTTCATGCTTGTTGCCATGGATCTCATATGGAGAAGCAACGAATGCCATTATTCCATTACATATGCAGAGCTGTGTGTGGATTATCTTTGTAACACATAGGCTGTTATATTGACTTTTAAAGGTTGTTTGTGAAAAATGTTCTGCTCTGTTCTTAGAGTTGGTATTTTGGAACCAGGTTAAATTATAATGTAAACAACAATGTCATTAATAATAATAATGCAGGTGACAGGTTGATGTGCTTTAAATATATGTGATAACGTTTAGAAACAATAAGAAAATAAACTATTTATGTTTTTATTTCTATTTTTTAAATATTTTTTATTTTATGACTAATGCAATCTAATTTGGCCAATATAATCCATTATTCTTAGGAATGGCAGTAAACACTTAAATACATGTTTTTTCAAATCCTTCCAAATATTATTCTAATATTCATAGAAAATTTGGAGAATTGCAGTATATATCAACTTTATCATCTCTAACATGAAAATCGATATCAGTGAGAAGAGTGAGCCCCCAGAAATGAACCTTGTTGGTTCCCTTCAGCTTTACACTGTATTCTCAATGTCTCTTGTAGTTCAGTAAGGAGGATTACGTGTGTGTAGTTAATTTAAGTAACATCTTTGTATACATCACACACAGGGAGCTGAATGCATAAGCTTGTTAGCTAATGCCTTCTCCATAACACTATAATGTAGAAGGCTAGTTAGAAATTTACAGCTGCTTTTTCAGAAGAGTCTTAGGCTCAAAGTAATAGAAGAAATACAGGCTGCCTACAGATCCATTGATGAAAAAGTTTTCACCATAGCATGATGTCACTGTTAATAGGTGAAATCCCTGAAAATTCAATTCAATTTAACTTTATTGTTATTATACCAATACAGAGTTGTACAGTATAACGAAACATGGTCTAACTCCTTCTCCAGTGCAGTTCTGTTAGGCGCTGCTGGTGTGACCAGTTTGACAGCTCTACGGTAAAAACTGCTCCTGAACCTGGTGGTTCTGGCTCGGATGTTCCGGTATCTCGTTCCGGAGGGCAGAGATTGGAAGAGGGGATGGCTGGGGTGTGTGGGGTCTGAGGATATGTTGACTGCTTTTCTCAGACATCTCTTGTCATAGATGTCCTGTATGGGTGGGAGGGTAGATGCGGTGATGTGCTGTGCAGTCTTTACCACCCTCTGCAGGGCCTTGCGCTCAGCAGAGATGGCACTACCATACCACACAGTGAAAAATGGGGCAGTTACTACATCAACAATATCTATCTTTAAACAGATGTAAATGACAGGTGTAAATGAATAAACAAACCAAACCACAAAATAATTAAGCTTACTGTCTTCTACAACTTGCCAGTGCTGTTTGTCTAGGTTGTGTCAAACAACTGAAGGCCAAAATTAGACTTTCTGAAACAGGTCTGGGTTTCAGGACGGTGTTACAATTGTTAAATTGTCATGACTTCTAATTTTTCCTGCCATATATCAAGTCATTATGTAGCATGTAGTCTATACCTGAACATATGGACCCTCTCTACTGTGAAGTCTGGTGTTAGACATCACAAGTTATGACACACATGATGGCTTGTATTTATAATTATACTACTGAAAATGAAAAACAAAAGTAACCGAAAAAGACAGATGGTGATACTGATACTTGCAAACCAACTTGATTTTCATAAACACCTGTCTCAGACCAATAAGTGATGCCTGTGAGGCTTATTCTGTTGCTGTACTGTTAATGCTCAGCCATCTATTCAAATGAACTTCTCACTCACCCTAACCTTAAACCTCACCCCAAAGCCTGGAACTAACACAACTGTCAGCTTCATTCAAAATCTCACTTTCAAGACTAACGGAGCCTTAACCCTGGTTCAAGTCCTAACCATAACTGTAGCACCGTTGATAGTGCTCTAAGTCTTACCAGAGCATTTTTTCGGGAGAAACTACTGACTTGCCTAATCCAATTGTAAAGGTGTTAAAAAAAAGTCATTTAGAAGTAATTTTATATGTAAATATGTATTGATCAGAAGCTAGTGAGCATGATCATCTAATTTAGTATGTGAAATACTAAAAATTTAGAAATAGCTGATTTTCTGCACAGGTGAATAAAGAGCATCTTCTCAGACCTGGCACACAACCCCGTTGCAGGCTGAGTGCATGTGTGCAAAATAATCTCCTTTAAAGCATGTCCGAGATTTTGAATAATTCCAAACCTCCTAAAGCGCCTGAGTAAGGTGCGTGCAAGTGGCTATGTGTGTATTTATTTGCTCAGGTGCAGATACCATATTCCTTTGACAGGCTGCAGGATATACTCTCTCTGCAAATGTGCCTTTGAACTGAGACTTTGCTTCGTTCCTTTTTTCCCTTCTCTTTCAGTCTCTCTCACTTATCTGTTTTCTCTTGAGATACAGAGCGGTCCACATGTCTGTCTTCCAGCTCCAGGTAAAGTTCAGTCCTTAAAAAGCCCAAAATGTTCTTGGTATTGGTTTCCCAATATGTACATTTCAATTTTTTAAATGTCATTAAAGAATCTAAACACATAAATTACTATATGCAAGCTAAATCTTCTGCACCATTCAGTTTTAACCCTGATACATGTACCATCCCTACAACATCTTAATTTTTAGGAGCCATAGACATTTCAGAAGTAAAGTGTACGCAGGCCAGTTTTGTTTGCCACAGGCTGTAATGGGTGTGATTTAGATCTGGAGTTCCTAATATGGACATGACAGTGACTACAAAATTGTACACTTCTTCTGTTTACACACATGGACAAAATTGTTAGCACCCTTGCGTTGAAGAACGAAAAACCCACAATAACTTGAAACTAACAAAATTAATAATAAATGAAAAAAAAAAGAAATAAAAAAGAAATGTGCTGAATATCAACTACTGAAAATCAGACATTGTTCTTGAATTGTGGTTCAAAATCGTTTTTAAAAACAAACAAATAAAACTGGACTGGAAATAAATTATGATATTCCTAACGTAATATTTTGTTACACAACCTTTTGAGGCAATCATTGCAATCAAAAATTTCTGTAACTCTCAATGAGACTTCTGCACCTGTCCAAAGATATTTTGACCCACTCCTTGTGAGCACACTGCACCAGCTGTCTCAGGTTTGAAGGGTGCCTTCTCCAGACTTCATAAATAGGATATAGATCATAAAAGGCCACTTCAGAATACACCAATGCTTTGCTCCTAGTCATTTTTGGATATTTTTAGCTGTGTGTTTTGAGTCATTATCCTGTTGGATGACCCATGACCTGCTGGGTCATGCTGATGTGACTGTCCAAAAAGCTCCAGTTTTTTCTAATCTATTAAAAGGACATTCTCTGAGAAGCTTTGTTGCTTGTCAATATGCATTTTGGCAAATTCCGAAATTTTTCATGATTTGCTTTCAACAGTGGTTTCTTCCTCAGTCATCTTCTGTTAAGTTCACTTTGGCTAAGACAGCGACCAGAATCTGACATTGGTGCACCATGATCCTGGAGTTCACCTCTAATCTCATTGGAAGTTGTTCTGAGCACTTTGGTTACCATTCATATTATCCGTCTCTTCAGTTTGTCATAAATTTTCCTCTTGCGGTCATATCCAGTGACGTCGGCTGCAGTCCCCTAGAGCTTAAACTTTTGTGTAACTGTAATAACAGGAACATCAAGCTGTTTGAAGATGTTCTACAGCCTTGACCTTTAACTTCAGTGACTATTGTGGAGTTTTATGTCTTTAACGGAAGGGGAGGGAATCAACAATTTTGTCCACATTTGTAGTAGTAGGTTAGGGTCAGAACAAAAAACTATACGGTCAAAATCATTTAGGCAACCATCTTAATGAGTTAAATATGTTTTAGCCACATTTATTTATAATACATGTATAAAATTAATATAGTAGCTATGCAATCTATAATGTTACTATGAAATATAAATGGCATCTACGCAATACAAAACAGTAGTCATCTCAAACTCACAGAGTGGGCCTGCCAAGTGCTGAAGCCTGCAGATATGGAAAAAAAACTGTATGATTTGTATAAGCCCCAAGTTTTTTACTTACTTAATTCAGATGGCAGCATATAATGTTCACTACAAGTCAGTGTTGCTTTTTATATGATTATGCCACATTCATACAAAAAAACGCATGTGATATATAAGCGGCTCTAAACCTCTACCTTAAATTTAAGTGCAAACCTTACATTTTAAGCATGTGAGATAACTTTTATAGAAAACAGATTTCTTTCATGTTGCTTTAGATTTATATTATATATTTATATTGATTTTAGATGATTCTAAGACACATGTATGATTAAAAAAAAAAAAAAAAAAAAAAAAAAAAAAATATATATATATATATATATATATATATATATATATATATATATATATATATATATATATATATATATATATATATAATACTTTAAATTCTAAACATTAAAATTAAGTGTCTGAAATTTAATTCTTGCATGTTTTAGGGAATAATTTACAAAGGAGCTCTTCGCAAGATGCTGTAGAAGAACTACTAGTCCCTACATTTTTTTTAAAACCTGGTCATTAATTACCAGAAGTGTTGTTTCTATGATCAAAGAACTCATTCTGGCACCGTCATGTCTGAGTGCATTGTCAAGTCAAGTCAAGTGGCTTTTATTGTCATTACAGCTCTGTACAAGTACACAGTTAAATGAAATTATGTTTTTTCAGAACAGTGGTGCCACATGGAACAATACAAGAACAAAAAACAATACAGAACAGGAGAGACTGCAGAAAGTGCAACATGTAAGACAATAAATAAGACTCAGTTCTGGGCAGAGGTATGAGTGTAAGGTGCATAGAAATTTGACATGCTGTGACGTATATGCAGACAGCATGCATTGCACATGAAACATGAAACACAGCACTGAGGTAGTAAAGTGTGGAATGTATAAGTAAGATGAATAGGACTCAGACAGATTTAAAATGCTGGGGGTCGTGGTTGTGGCGGGGTTTAGTTGAGTCTCCATTGTTTAAAAGTCTGACTGCTTGTGGGACAAAGCTGTTGCAGAGCCGTGCAGTGACAGCACGGATGCTCCTGTACCTTCTGCCAGACGGCAGCAGGGGAAAAAAGTCCATGTGAGGGATGAGTAGGGCCCTTTACAGTGCTGATGGCCTTACGGGTGCAGCGTGTGGTGTAAATGTCTGTGACAGAGGGGAGAGAGACCCCTATGATCTTTTCAGGTGTCCTCACTATTCGCTGTAGGTTTTTTTTTTTTTTTTTATCCGGTCCAGCTGTCATTAAGGTACAATGCGTGGATATACAGATCTGTTGCTGCACAATTTATCACTCCCTTAAAATAGTAGTGGTATGGTAAAGTGAAATCTAGCTCCTCAGATTATTGCTGTTATAAGTGTATCGGACACAGTACAAACAGTGTTAGCTGTACTCAAACTTACTCAACGATCAATTTCTGACCATAAAGCCAATCTTGACCATAAAGCTGGATATTTTTGGGTGATGATCCACTTTCAACCTAGCTGTGACACTGATATGTAAAAACTGCAACAACGCTGCCGTGTCTGACTCACTCATACCAGCACAACACACGCTTATATTGTCAGGTCCCATGCTGTGTTGAACATGGACATATTGTCAGCAGTGGTGCTTTGGTGGTCCCCCCTATGGATGAATGGAGTGGAGCTGTGCAGTTAGTACCTGTAAACCCACAAGGTGCACTCATACAGTAGGTGTGTTAAGTAAAATGGTTAATAAAAATAGGCACAAAATAGGTGTAGCAGGTAAACTGGCAACATAGAATGCAATCTAGACATACGCATAATGATTACGTAGAACCCAAAAAACTGTAGAGTTTATATATATATATATATATATATATATATATACACACACACACGAATAACTCTGACACTGACTCCAAGTTTGATGTTAATGTTTTTGGTTTCAGTATAGTCTTAATTTCCTTAATAAGCTCTGGCAGTTCTATAAACATACACACAAAATTACAAAAAGTAATTAGCAAAAAATAGAGTTACAAGAAATTTTGATCTCTAAGCATTTTGACCCCAGTTTCTTAATCCCATTAAACGTTTTACACGCACCACACATGTAAAGACCATTTTTATAGAAACATCCACTCTACTGAGGTTACTAACAGCTTACTTAGGGGTCATGAAGTTTGGTAACTGTTAAGCATGTTTGTGCTATGGTATAGAAAAAAAGCAATAACCCACTTAAGGCTCATATCACTGTAACATACAACTAGTAACTTACAATGATCACAATCTCTCATTATGAAAAATTCTCAGTCCAGTCCAGCAGTGCTGCCGAGGTGTACAAATCGCCGTCAAGGACTGTGTGTGTGGCTCAGTGGATAACCAAAAGTGTCCCCTTTCCTTAACATCAGCGTCAATACCATCAGGTAAGGTTTAAACTGTATACCAAGTTTCCGAGATCTATCCTTATCACAATTGAGATTAAGGTCTTGTGATTTTGTTGGTCAAAGCGGCACTGTGTTCCACCATGTTGCTTAAGCCATTCACACAGAGACACTCTATAGTTTTCCTCATGGAATATGGGACTGTCAATGTTGTATTCTTCTTGAACACAAAGTTCGTGTCGGAGGAACCAAGAGTGTGGGACAGGGACTGCCTGTCTGCCCACCCAACCGCTGTGATCCTTACCTGACAAGGCAATTGCATACTTAAACAAGTGGACAAAAAAAAAGAAGGGAGCAAGAGCATGGATTTCAACCTCTCATTTTCATTCCTTAGTTCCTTGTTTTTATTAGTAAGCTCTTTGAGCTTTTTTTGAAACACCCACTGAAGCTGCTGAGCAATACTAATCGAGGAACTTTTGAGCAGTGTCCTTCTGTGTGTTTGAAATCACCCTTCCTTTCTAAATAAAAAACAAAACAAAACAAAAAGTAGGTAACATCAACATGGCAGATGTTTAGACCCATTTTTGTGTTTTTTTTTAATTGAATCTTATAATTTAAAAAAAAAACAAAGACAAAATGTAGGCACGTAATTTAACCTACTCCTTTTCTCCTTTGTTTGGTTGAGGTAGACCTCATATATTTTTGACCAGAGAAAATAGTTGTTACACATCTCAAATAGCACCTAGCTCCCGATGTAGTACCCTTTAAACCTACAAAACATACTGCCCTATGTGGGGAACTCGTGAAGAATTTGATATTCAAACAACTCAGTTGTTCAAAAACAGCTTTTTCTAATTTCCAGTTGCTGCAATACCATGAATGTGTTTGTTATTCATGTTTATCACAAGTATTGAAATACAATTGGACAACATGGTGCTTTTTTATCATTATTGTAATTTTTTTTTGTGATGAACTTGATTTGCTATTATCTGAGCCTATGATATAATACTGTCTGTACTAAAGAGTAAAGAACACTGATTAACTCAATGTTAAAAATATTTAATTTTGAGTAAGTTAATATTCAAACATTATAAATACCTTGTGTAGTTCAGAACATGCAACTACAATAACAGTAAAGACTTCTGACCTAACAGTTATCCAGAAGATGACAACTGACACCCTAAACAAAGACAGTAAGTCAAGGAAGGTGCTTCCTGGCTGTCCCAGGGTGCTGTATTAAAGCGTATTATTCGAAAGTTGACTGGAAGGGGGAAATGTGGTGGCCCTGAAAAATGCCAAACAAAATCAATTTAAGGACTTGGGAGAGCTTTACAAAAAGTGGACTGAGGCTCGTGTCAGTGCATCACAAGCCACCACACACAGACCTCACCAGATAAATGGGCTTCAAATGCTGCATTCCTAATATCAAGCCACACCTGAGCCTGAGACAACATCAGAATCATCTTATCTGGGAAAAGGAGGAAAAGAACTGGACTTTTGCTCAGGGCCCCAAACTCCTCTTTTCAGACTAAGGTAAACTTTGTATTTAATTTGAATACACAGCAAAGAAAGGAGTATAAAGGTCAAAATAACCAATGTCAGCTCATAGCCTGTTAGGTTCCAATATAGCATCTTGTTTAAATGCACACTAAATAATTGTTACGCCTTCAGGTTTCCCTGCCGCCTCCAATCTCCTGAACTCCATCTCCCAGAGTTCACTACCCGATGACATCACAGCCACATACTTGGAATTCACCAATCACAACTCCCTCTTCCATTCCTCATCGCCAAATACTGACTACACACACCTGTTTCACATTCCCTACTTCACATTGTGAGGTATTGCCAAACCTAGTTAGCGTATTGAGTGGTTTCTCCTGTTTTCCTTTCTAGTTTTGACTTTTCTTTGGATTTTTAATTCTCTCTCATGCAAGGTGAATGTGGGTTAATTTTGTCTGGCTGCGTGGAGCACAGATGATGTTATGGATAGAGTGAGAGCTACTGGGGTGAGCTGGGCAGGTTATGAGTCATTCCTACCACAGAGATGATGAATCAGAGAGTGAGGGAGAAGGGAGGCTTCAGAGATACAGTGAGCCAGATTAAGCAGAAAAGTGATACATGCACAAAGTTATGAAAGGAGAATGTAAAAAAATAGACATTTCTGTCAATTTATTGGTCAAAAAAGCAAACCATAATTTTCTTCTTTTCTTAGATACGATCAATTAACTAAGACATCTGTCTATACACAATGTTTCCTTAAATCCAGGATCCAGCTAGGTTCAACCCTATTTAGAGCATGTGTCCTCCTTTCTTATTGGGATGTAGAACCATATAAGCTCCCCCACTGTGCCATGTATGCATACTTGTGACAATATCCCCTGTCCACTGAGTATCAAACTTGGGAAGCACCTCATTTTACCAGGCGAGGACAGGACAGGGCATTGGCATCATCTTGCCGTTCACCTGTATGGTGGGTAAAGGTGAACTTGTAAGTCTGCAGCTACTCCAGCCAATGGGCTACCTGGTATACTAGTTCTCTAAATCAGCCACTGCAAACAGGCATGATCTGTGCACAGAGTGAGGCCCAACCAGCCCATTCAGCTTTACTCATTGGTCAGCTTTACTTATTAACTTAGCATTAGAATTCAATTCGATTTTGACCTCTCTGTTGCTATTTTGGAGATCTTTGGACAGCGACGATATATGAAGTATATAATGTACTAAACATGTGCAGGGGCCGCCTTGGTGGATATTGCACTAATGAACATTTTAAGAAATTAATAATAATAATAATAATAATAATAATAGTAAGACAAGAGAGTTAATTCTAAATAAATAATATCACCTATGCCTTTGTGCTGGAACCTGCATTTGATGCTGCCCTGATTCTGTCCAGTATCTTTTGCACAAAGCAGACACAGCTGAGTAGAAGGAGCTTCTGTTTGTCAGTATGTCATCCAAAACTAGACACTTCTTCCTTCCAGCACCCTCACCATCTAATGTTCAAACGTTGTGGAAGCATTACAATGTCTGAAAGTATGGTGTGTACAGTGTTTGGTGTGAGTGGGGTGTGTACAGTGTGTGTGGTGTGAGTGAGGTGTGTACAGTATGTGAGGTGTGAGTGGGGGGTGTACAGTGTGTGTGGTGTAAATCCCTTGTACATTCAATTCTCTCCTACCACCTTAACTTGCCTGCTTAAAATCCTTTCCATCCACTTTAAATTCATTCCTACTTCAAAAACACTGAAACCTTGAAATCACTGCCACCTTAACTTCAGTCCAGTTCCACCTTAAATTCACTGGTTTAGTTGTTAGTGCTGAGTACTCGTGTGTCAGAGTGCCTGTGTGAGAGAGCCCCATTATAACATCACATGTGGCAGTTAACCTTAAATTTACTACCATCTTAAATTCACTGCCACCTTAAATTAACTCCTACCACCTAAATTTCCCTGCCATCTTAAAATCACCCCTACCACCTTAAGTTTCCTTCCACCTTAAATTCCCTGCCACCTTAAATTCACTCCTACCCCCTTAAATTCACTGCCATCTTAAATTCACTCCTACCGCCTTAAATTTCCTGCCACTGTTGTGTAGAGTGTGTGAATGTGCCTAGTGTGAGTGGGGTGTGTGTGGGGTGTGAGTGGGTTTTGTGAGGTGTGTAGAGAGTATAGTGTAGTGTGTGTACAGTTTGTGTGGTGTGAGTATAGTGTGTGTGGTATGTGCAGTGTTTGTGGGGTGTGAGTATAGTGTGTGTGGTGTGTACGGAGTGTGTGGTGTTCCTGTGGTGCGTACTGTATGTGTGTAATGAGAAGTACAGTAAGAAGGACTATGTAGTGAATGGGGTTGACTGAGCTGTAGTTTGTTGAACGGATCCCTAGTCATTTCCTAAGGAACAAATCAGTATTTAAACCTGACCGGATCTGTAACTTGGATCTCTTCAAATAGCAAAAGCATAAATCTACCTCGGTTCTATAATAATAACCGATTATACCGATAATAATAATAATAACAATAAAAATAAGAATAGTAAAACAAGTAAGCTGACTTTTTCAAACCAGCTTAATAATAATAATAATAATAATACATATATATATATTAGTCTTATTTTATGTGTATATATATATATATATATATATATATATATATATATATATATATATATATATATATATATATATATATATATAATTTTTCTTTTTTTTTTTTTTTTATGATATAGTTGCGCATTGCTTTGCTTTGTCTTGCTAGTTAAGCTGTCTTCCCTCTTTTCCAGTGTGCATTCTGAAAGCAGTGGGATATTCAATATCTTTCATCTCATTCCTTATTTGCAAACCAAATCTCCTCATTCAGAGAGCATACACGGCAACCTTAAACTGTTTAGAAATGGAAATATCTTCTTCAAAGTCAAACAAAAGAGACAGTGACAATTTAATTGAAGTCAATCACCAAGCCTCTCCTACACTGCCTGATAAACATACCGTATGTTTGCTTTTTAAAGGTACAACCAGTTGTGAGGGTAAAGTACTTTAAAGTAAAGTGCTTTTGTGTGATGAAAAGAAACAGAAAAATAAAGTGCTAGTTGGAAACCAGCAATCTGTGATATTTTTGCATTGAGTACAAGACTGCATCTGGTATGATGACAATACATTGTTAATAGAATGTTCCAGCTACACTGTGTTTGTATGTGCATCGCATATGCCAGTGAATACACAAACTCAAACATACATTACACATGGGAATGTTAGTGGAGAATGTGAGGGCTATTGGTTAGGCTGAGATGTGATATTATCCCTAAAGTTAGCAGAAGCATGACACAGTTCCCAAGGCGCGTAGCATAACATAAACATATACATGTTTTATTTCTAAGCTTTGTTATAGTGTATACCTCCATTTGTATCATATTCATAATAGCTCATTTTAGTTAGGCACATGTGCTGGCTTATGTACACAAATGGAATCTTACATCCTCATGAATAAATCAGCATCGTTTATCATACACATCACACCCTTTTTTTTAAATCAGCATTTTCTTTACTTACATTTCTTAGTCTTTCCGATCCCCTTTTTAAGACAATTGCCTCAGTCCATCAATGTAGCCTCACTGTATTCCACCTCTCAGTGTTCAGAGTTATTTTGCATCTATAAATCTTCAACCAGACAGATTTAATAAATGCATGACCATCGACCAACTAGCACCTGGATCACAGTTTTTCTATCCCAAGTCTGACCTCTTGAGAATTCATTACCACACAGCCAGTCCAGCTCCATGTCCTTAGTGACAGTATCCAACATCTCAGGCCTCGACTCTTGCCACCTGGTTGGACGAACATTCTGTCCTTGACGTTCAACCTGCCAAGGACACGTCCTTCCATTGTTTCATATCTAATTGGCAGGCCCCATAGCACTACGGCAAAGAAGAAGCTGCAGTGTGGGCAAACCTCTGTCTGTGTTTGCTGGAACATGGAAGAACAATGCTGTTTGATCTTGTTGCTTTTCATTTGGGGCAGAGGAAGAATGAGCTGGCCAAAATATGTGGGTGGCTGATCCGTCTGTGTCTGGCCAGCATGTCGCCATATTTGACCCTTCTGAGACTTGCCCAGGCAACTGTTTCTCCTTTTATTTCTGGGAGCCACAACCTTGAGAAAATATTTTATGTGCACCTGCACCTTAGGGATAAATATGAAGTATTTCAAATAGTTGCTAATACCTACATTATGTGCACAATCAATACAAATGTCACTTCCAATTTTTGGAACAGGCTAAATTGAGCAAATAAACAAATAAATACAAAAATAAAACCCTTTCTGTAGTGTTGTAGTATTGACTCTGCTGACTCCTGTTCTTATCATACATGTTCCAGCTTCCTCAGAAGGCTCAAAATACAGAGGTGCGGGGGCTCCTTTCATCAAATCAGAATTCACATTGAATTTATTAATCCCATGTTGGTTCTACTGGATAGAAAAAGCTTTATACCAACAGCTTTCATCCATCTGCTCTGAGGGACACAGTCACAGAGAGAGAGAGCAAAATGAGGGAAGTAAAGAGAGGGAAGCATGAGAGTGAGGTAGGGGTAGTGAGATATGACAGAATTCCTGACAGCGGCAGGTAGTCAGTAGACTGCAGCAAGAACAGAAAGTGTGTCAGATCATTTAGCAGTGGGGATGTTCAACAGCAGCTCTGTGTCTCTGAGAGAGAGAGAGAGAGAGAGAGAGAGAGAGAGAGAGAGAGAGAGAGGAGGGGGGGGAGAGATACTAAGACAGGAAGAAAAAATAAGAAACACAAAGAACATCTGCTGTACATCATCAGCTGAGCCCACCATACTTCTATTCCTGTAATGAGAATGTACCTGCACAGATTATTTTTGTATTAAACATTTGAATCACATTGCCATTTGAGTAGCGACTTTAACACAGTGTGTGTCTTAACTAAATTACTACTAATGTTTATAGAACATTCCTATTACCCAGGGCCAGATTTAGATCCTTCAGCAAGCTCAAGTCAGTGGTTTAGCTTAGACCTTCTTAAGATCAGTCAAGTTTTCCAGTGGTTGCCCACTTTGGTCCTGAAGGACCAACAAGGCTGCATAATTGTGTGTTTCCCAGCCAATACACCACCACTTCAGCTCAGGGCTTGTATATTAGCAGATTTATATTAGTTTGATCAGGTTTTTGGGTAGAAGGCAAACGCTAAAGTGTGCATGGCAGTTTTATTGTTAACCAAAAGGTCTGGAATTTCAAGCTGACTGTTTGTGTGTTGACAGATTTAAAGCAAACTTGCAAAGAATTATGCATAATGCAAAGTATTAAAAAGGGCTTGCAAAGGCCTTTACATGAACAATGTCACAAATGTGTTTAAATTTCAAAAGTCTCCAAATAATGGTACATTCCTTCCTAACTTTTTAAAAATTTAAAGTTTTCAAAAAATAGTGAACTACGCCTTAATAGGAGAACATAAGATAAGAGTAGATGGACATATTCTGGTAACAGTGCTGTGATGCTTAACACACTACAATTCCTTATTAAAAGAAAAAAGTTTCTGAACAAACTAAGCTGCTGCATGTGATTTGCCCCGAAGACAACAAAAGGCCCCCAAGCGTGGCTGAAAGGGCCCCTGAACTCCGTGGGGAGTGTTTGACTGACACAATCAGCCATGGTCCAGAGGAGAACTGTGAATCCGGCAGCTGCCCACAGGTCCCCCTGCCATATGGATAAGAGTGCTGGGCATGCAGCACACATAAGAGGCAGGAGAATTCACCTCACAAAGCCTCTTAGCTTCAAGAATGCCCAGCAGAGATGACAGCCAGTCATTCTCCAAAAAAAGATATTAAAAACAGACCTTCACTTACCAAAATAACCGAGGGGTCCTTTAGGCAGCACCTCCCCTAAAGCTGAGAGGAAATGGCAAATGTATGTGCACCTATGCTTTTATTATCTGGTGTGACACCTTGTGCAGCAATACTTACAACTAAATGTTTTTGGTACCTGCTGATTAGTCTTGCAACATTAGCTTGGAAGAATTTGAGCAATGAACTAATGGTTAAGGTCCTTCCACAACATTTAAATTGAATAAGGGTCAGGATTTCACTTGACCATTCCAAAGCTGCATATTCTGCTTTAACCAACCTTTGGTTGAAGGCATAGACTGTGTAGAAAACATATGCAGTAACCATATGATGCATTACAATTGCTCTCAAAGATTCCTGCAGACTACTGTGCAGGATATTCCAAACCATAAAAAGTGAAAATGTTAAGTTAGGGGAAAGTTGAAAATTACACAGGGAGTGGTGAGTCTACCCATTGCAAGTAAGTCTACCCATCAGTCACTGCATGTCTTTTGAAGTTGAATCTTTGATTGTGATGCTGGAGGATGGCCTGAACGAAGGGATTTATCAACTGCAGTTCCCCTAACCTGCATCATGTGCTTTCAAGTCACATGTTATTGAAAAGCTTGTATTTTCATCTAAACGTGGAAATGAACACTTGGAACATTTAAACCAAAGAAAAGTTAACCGATTACATTTAGAATGAAACATCAAAAACATCCATCAAAGCTGGCAGGCCATCCTGGCCCAGATGGAGAAAAACAGGCCTGAATCATGATACTACCGCCACCATGTTCACAAATGGGATAATGCTTTTATGCTGGAATGCAGTGTTTTCCGTTCCCAAACATAACACTTCCCATTTAAACCAAAAAATAATACTTTTGGTGTTCTTTAAGATTCTTTATCCTTATTCAGTACATATACTTTTTTTTCATTTTCATGTTTGACAAAAGTCTTGTATCTTACCTGTTCATGTACAACCTTAACAGCAAACTGTTATCTGATGCTAAAGTTTGTCCTCTGTGTGTTCTAATGTGTGCGTGTCTGTGTGTGTGGCTGCTTTCCTCATCTGTTTACTAGAAGGAAAAGCCTGTAGTCGTTTTGTTTGGACACATTGGCCCTGTTGAACCCCCTAGATCACTCACTCATTCCGTTCCTGGTGAAATGGTGATGAAGGATATCGGTGTTTGCTCTGTGTAAACAAGCACTCAGCTGCTGAGCAGTGACCCAGGACTCCTGGCCTTACGTTGCACTGTATGGTGTCTGAGTCTGTGTGTGTGTGTGTATAGCTTGCTTATCCTACAGTTAAAATAACATGAAGTGCATGTAGTCAGTACTAAAATGTAATAGCGAGTGCCACTGTTCTACAGTTCAGTTTTGTTTCTACACTGTTATTGTGTTGTCTTGTTTGTATTGTTGTGTGTACTATATGTTTTCCCCTAGTGTCTATTGAATACATTTTATTCTATGAATCTATTCTGACAATTTTGACAAGTGTACTGATAAATTTGAACACAACTAAGCTGAAATCGTAACAGAAATGAATTCAGTTTAATTTAATTAAAACCACTTTTAATTAAAAAGTATCTGGTTAATCCAAAAAGAAGGCATGGAAAATTGTGAAGACAAGGCATGCAATAAACGTATGATTAACTTGCTTAAACTTAAAATTGCTTTCAAAGATCTTTGCAGACTACTGTACAGTCTGTTACAACTTTTTAGGGGTGATTCCAAACCATAGGAAGTGAATAGATTAAGTTGGATTTTGGACTTGGAATTAAGTTAAATTGCACCTGAAGTAGTGAACAAGTGTTTTGGACTTTGCAGGAAATTGCAGGCAAGTTTACCCATCATTCATTGCATGTCTTTTGAAGCTGAATCTTTGTTTATGGCGCTGTAGGAATTGACTTTTTTCCGTTTATTACAAATACCTTTTGCTTTTACTTCTGTATAAAAATTCATTCATTCATCATCATTCATTATTTAATTTCTAGTCTAAAGGACCTTATGTACAAGTTATTGAAATTCTTTTACTTTCAGCTAAACCTGGAAATGAACAGCTGAAACATTTTAAACCAACACAGTAAACCAAAGAAAAATTTCCTTGATCATTACTGAAATTAAAGCAAAATTGTAAAATTGATCATGTAAATGCCTTGGCATTAAAAGATCTGATATTTTTAGTCTTCTCGCTTCTATTGAAACATGTGTTCAGACACCTCTGAGGTGGAATATGTGTACTAATCTCATTTAGGGAGTGAAACCCATCTTTTGCACACCCTGTCATTGAAACAGAGTTCTAAAATCAGTGTAAGCATTTTACTTTTTTATTTAAATAGTTATGCTGACAATATCATTTGTAAAAGCTTTTTATTAAACTGCAAAATAGAATTTTTATTTATTGTGTCCACAATTTGTCTGCAGCACACTTTCTGTTAATTACATTTTCTGTTACTCACTATTGGAGTAATCCCAAACCCATCTAATGGAGAGACTTCTCTTTCAAGCAATCAGTCCATTGCTCTGAGAACACAAGTAGCTTCTTTGATAGGATGGTTATTAGGAGTTCTATTCTATATTTCTAATATTTTTTACTTATTTTGCTTTGACTTTCCCTTTCTATGTGCAAGTGGGTTATATCTTCTCAAACATAATTATCTGATTTGCATTGAGCTTACTCAATAATCTTGTATTGTTTTGCATCTCTTAAAATCATGAATGAAATCATTTACATTTAGCATTTAGGCTTTCTCAGTCTGTCAACCAGCAAAATGTGAATCTGGTTTGTTTTCTCATTAAAAACATAGTTAATATGAATTACATGTGAGCTCACACATGTGCAATCCAGGTTCAAGGTTTTATTCAGTATCTGATTGACTGTCCTATCCCAGTACAGCAGTGTAATGCATCCATGACTACATCTCCTTGCAACATAGAATGTGGGATTGAGGTGAAAGAGTGGAGTCATAGTGTCTGAACCTAGTTTAATTGTACTGCAGTAACTTGAAAAGTTTATTCTCATTTACATCATGATGATAAAAAATAAAATATATATCTATGGTACATGGCCCTAAATAAATGTGGATAAGATACTACTGTGTTTTAGAAGGATGAAATTATTGGCCTACATCAAGCAAAAAAACCCCAAAAAAAACAGCTAGGTAGATTTTTGGAAATTCACCGGAATTGAATTAATGCAAATTAATGCTTTATGGAAACCTGAACGGACAGTGGCAAACTCAACTTAGCAGAGGAAATGTGGTAAGAAAAAAATCTTGAAAGAGTGATCGGAAACCACTTAACTGAATGGTAAAGTTGAATGAAAAATCATGAGTAGAACTCACAGCTGTGTTTAATAATGAAAGTAAGACCATGTCCCCATGTACAATGTGATGGGAACTCACAGGATTGAGACTTAACAGCTGTGTGGCCAAAGGAAACCATTGTCAGTGAGCCTAATTTAAAACAGGCTTCAGTTTGCTATAAAGCATAAAGCATTGGACTCTGGAGCACTGGAAAAAAAGATCATTTGGTCTGATTAGTCCAGATTTGCCCTATTCTGGAACAATGGACATAGCAGGCTAAGAACAGCAACCCGAGAAGTGATGCACACATCATGCATTGTGCCCACTCTGTAATCTGTGTTATGATATGGGGTTGATTTAGTTGGTACATCCAGGTTCAGCAGCTTTATGTGGCAATAAAAAAAGTCAGGTGACTACCTAAATGGACTGAATAAACAGGTTATTTCCTGATGGCATGGGTATGTTAAAGGAGAGTAATGCACCCATGTCATGGGTAAAATGTAAGACGAGGAATAACTTGTTCAAAAACTGTTGCACTGTATTTACATTGCCCTATCTGCTGGAGATGAGTCGATTTAGCTGTGCGATTTTGTTATACAGAAAAACACAGTGATAGATTAGAATCTCTATTTATCTATGTGATAGAGTTATATAGAGAACAACTAACTCCAGAACCAGAAAAACCAACAGAGGATGAAATCATGATAGTGACAGGCTCGAAAGAAGTGAAGAATAACAAGAACAAGAAACTTGACAAACTGGGAACCTGAAGTAGGAACTGTCTTGGAGACCCTCTCTCTCAAGTTTTAATTCTAATGAGAATGGACAGATTTTGTCTTTTGCTAGATAGGGTGACCATGTATGCTTTTTGTCATGAGCTTATTTTAGGATTTCAAACCATGTTTGACTGAGATTTTTAAAGTTCCTAAAATATTTGGCTTTCCTCTCTGCAGTCTGCCCCAATTTACCCCCGCCCCAAGTGTCCTCTTTTTTAAAAACAAATAATGGTTACCCAAGCTAAATCAATTGTGATAATTTAATGCACAAATGATTTTACGTTTGTTGTATTTAGACAGATGTATATATAACTTACATAATAACATTGTTTCATTGTGTTTTTACCAATCAAATGAAAAACATATAGAAAATCATAAAAAGTATATATTTTCTTTATTTCTTTTTGACAAAACTTCATATTGCATGTGTACATTATATGTTGCTATTACCACTGAAAACAGTGACAAATTGAACAATGAAAATTGTTGGTGTGTCATGTTATGATACCCAGAATTCAGTCATTCTTAATGTGCAGGATCACTCCAGTGTGTCACAGTTCAATGTTGTTTGGAATCTGATGTACAGCCTGAGTACTTAAGTAGGTGAAGTGTAAAATAGTATTTTCTTGCATTTTAGCAGTTTGTCCCACACGTGCCCTATTCTGCAAATTTTGCTATTTTTACCAGACTAGCAAACACAAATGAACTCAAGAAGGGCATATAGTTAATGAAAGCTAACTCAGGAATAGCATCAACATATTCAGGGCAGGGTAATCAGCACCCAGGTCGGGGAGCGTGTAACTAAAGTGAGGAGTGCACCTTCTTGTGTGCGCTAGGTGGAGCGCCGCTCAACTGACGAGTTTGGAGTTTTGCTCTTTAGAAGCAGCGTGTGGCTACTCGGCAGCGCCTCCTGTCGGTCCCCAGCGGCAGCACCCCCCTTCCATATGACCATAGCGAGCCAATCGGCTGCGGGAGGCACAGTTCTCCCTGTGGCCGCCATTAGAGAAAGGAATCCATGAATTCAAATGGAAACCAGTAGGAACAGATACCGAAAATATGCTTGCAAAACAACCGTTTTGATGTAGTTTCTCGCCATCCTTCGACGCTCTTCAATGCGGAATGATTTTCGTTTTTAAAGCGCTTTTGGTTGGAGGTGAGGGCATAGAAGGCCATTTTAGCAGAGACCGTTTTTAAGCTAAGGGGGAGGGGGAGAGTTGCCTCTGTGCTCTCTCTTTTTCTTTTTGTTTTAAATAGCGTTTTCACGCCTTTTTTACCTTTAATTTATTGTATCACATTTTGGCCTCGTCGATGCGAAGCTTGCTGTGGTTTTAATACTGTTTTGGAGGGTCGTCGAGGACGAAAGCGATCGAATGGGGTTGGCGAAATACATTCCCCCAGCGATTGTTTAAAAATAATTCTCCACAGCACTGCCTACATACAAATCACAATCGCAGATCGCTCTTTATTTCCCGGGGACCGTGATGATGGAGTGCTCTACCACGCAGTAAAAGGATGAGTTCTTGTTTTGTACCAAACGGGGCCAGCTTGGAGGATTGCCATTCCAATCTATTCTATCTGGTAAGAGATTTAAAACTAAAGGAAAGCAGCCATTTTTAACTAGCCGAAAAGAGCCAGTTAGCTACTTAGCATGCTAATGTTAGCTGCAGCGCTGGGAAAGCAGGCTTTAGGGCCTGTTGCCCACCACAGCTTCAAATGTACAAAGTCTTAAGTGTTCATGCTGAACGGTATTGTTAATGGAGAACCTGATACGGTTTTTTTTGCATTGGTGTAATTGACCTCACAGCTGTGTTATTTTATTACAAGTCGTTTGCAGTGTTCGCCGAGGTTGTAAAATAAAGTTCAGGTACTTCTCAAAATAAACATTATGAAGTGTTCATCATTATACGCCGGAGAGAGAATTGTTCGCGACTCGATTGTTTATCCATTGCTCGGAAACATTTCAAGTGACTTAATATGTTTAATTTTAAACTCGATTAAAACTTTTTAAATGGCATGTTATTTTGGTTTTGGCTTGTGAAAACTACGGCTCCTGCTGATGGTTAGTTGAAGCGGACCGTGTTCCTATATGCCTGGTGTGCTTTTGGTCCCTCGTCGTTGCAGCTCGAAGGATCAGATGTTTTGAGCAGAATCTCGATGGAACACAGTGACGTGTTGCTTTCGGGTTTTCGCCTTGGCTTGCGTCACCGCAGAGGGGACTTCGGATTTGATGCCAGTGTTAGCTACCGATGGTTGTGAATCCTTCAAATACTGGGTGGTGTTTACAACAGTGTTTACATGCTGCACACTCTCGAAGCCAGGGCCTTAAGATTATATAACATTTCGCTGATCTCTTGCAAAAGGCTCGTCCGTCGATGTAGCTGTTTGCTTTGTATGGTAATGAGATATGACGATGGCTTACTCTAGGAAAACATTGCACACACATTTTGATCTTTTGAACAAATAGTAATAACAAATCGTAGTAATATTCTTTCTTACTCAGGTCCACTTCATTTACACTAACTAGGCAATTCTACGGGTCTAGCAGAACCACTTTTTACTTCACAACATTAAAACCCCACCAGATGATTATGTATCCGGGCCATCTTTCAGTTTTGGCAAACAAGTAAGCTTCCAGTGTGATCCAGCTCGTTTTGTTTTTGTGAGGGTTATTTTAGCTTTGGACCACATGTTGAGCATGAGAAGGTGTAACTCGGTATTTGGTTGCAGCTCACTGGCTGTGCTGAGCCAAACTAGTGCTCTTGAGCCTGCTTTGTTGAGTTTTGTTTCTCATGCCCTTAGTTGTCTGACAGGTCACATTGTCCTGAGTTTACAGCTCGTATATGTCTGAATTTCTGTCAGCAAAGCATAGACAATTATCAATCGCTTCTTCTTAAATCACGCGGCCGATTTTAATTTTGCTTTGGCAAAAGTAGCCCATAACTTGCTGATGATTGTTGTTTTTTCACCTGCAAGCTGCATTCTTCTGGATTAGGGGAAAAGTTTCTAAACAGTTTCTGTACAACTTGTGTTTCTAGATTAGATTACTGTACTCTATGTTGTGATTATGCTTTGTGGTATATGAAAACATATCCTTGATGTGACACGATTAGAGAGTGACCTGTATCATTTGGTGCATTAAATTATTCACATTAAATGTCTAAGATTCCAATGCTGTGAATAATTTTAGGGAAATGTATTCCAGAGCTTATGAAGTTTGATGTTTGTAGTCATGGGGTTTGCTAGACCTTTTAACACATACATAGCTATGTTATTAAGCTGTGTTACACTGATGTTTACTTGTTCAGTAGACTACTTGTTGGTGACAAGTTTGTTGTTTATCTTTAGTGAGTAGAAATGTTTGTGCCTGTGTGCCTCAAGACCGTAGTAGCTGTTTTAAAACTAGTTTAATATAGATGTCTTAGTCTAGTAGTGCAAACAGAATATGGTAAGCGAGAGGAAGGGTCATGATCCTTTGATCTGGATATGTATATGTAAGTCAATGAAGTGTCAAAGTTCTATCCTGCTGTATGCAATCAAAATCCATAGATATTGATGTTCCAATGTTCTAGACAATTTAGTAATTTAGTTTATTTTCTTACACTGCCTTTTTTGGTAGACAGCACACCTATTCCCTGTGAGCAAAAGCTTTTCACATGTATGCTTTGCATGTTTGTTCAGGTGTTTTTGTTAAAACAGAATTCTGTCATAGGGTTAAGTTACTCCAAGTTTCAGTCTGCAGCAGCAGAGATATGTAGCATTTCTACTGAAGCCTCATATTTACTTAGTACCATTAGGCCGATATAAAACAAAATATTAAATTGCCTTTAAAACTATGTAGAGTATTTACATATTAAATATTGACATTTTTGCTAAACTGTGTTGTGCTGGTGGATCCTAGGTGAACGATTGCATTTATTTTGCATCATGTTGAACACTTAGCTGGAATTATGTGATTGCAAGCATTGTGATTTGTTAGAAGGCTTCTTTGCATATTGCAGTGGTTTGTTATGGTGGTATTGCAAAAGACGAGACACACACACTGACACAGTTTGAAACCGGCGGTTGCCCTGTAATGACCAGGTGTTAAGATGGTTAGTAAGATGAAGCAAAAGCACGTACTTACTTATTTCTTGCTCACTTTCAGGCTGACCTGACAGGAATCAAATGGAAGCGATATGTGTGGCAGGGTCCCACCTCAGCCCCTATACTGTTTCCTGTGACGGAGGAGGATCCCATCCTCAGCAGCTTTAGCCGCTGCCTGAAGGCGGATGTGCTGAGCGTGTGGAGACGGAGCCAGCGGCAGGGCCGCAGGGAGCTGTGGCTCTTCTGGTGGGGCGATGATCCAAACTTCTCAGAGCTCATCCACTCTGAACTCACTGGTGAGTATACAAGGAAACATGATACTGAAGTTGTGGTCCACATTTAGCATCCTCTTTTTACACACTTTTTTCGCCCCACTTTCCCCTTTTCTTTCTTTCTGACTCACAGCCACAGTTTTCACACACAGCTGATTTGTCAAGAGTTCCACCTGAAGCAGACAGTACAGCCTTGCTTTTATTACAGTTGTCTAACACTAGCAGTCTGACATCTGTGGTGTGAGCAGGTTTCTTCAAGTGGGTGTCCTACAACACAAAGTATACACAGAAAGGCAGTTATCGTATCACTTTATGGACTATTATACAAAGATGTAATAAAGAGTGAAAAATCTATTGATAGTTTTCTGTTTCATAGCTTTATTCTTTTGGGAAGGTGTAATAACATTATTGTTAAATTACTGAAGTTTAAATTACTGAAGGGCTGCTTGCCATCATCTGAAGTGCCAGCCCTGAGGCTAATGAGAGCAACAGCACTGCCTTGCTACCTGTGCGTGCATGTATTTTTTTTTTTGTTTGTTTTTTTTCAGCTTCACAGCTTTCAATACTTCACATTGTAAAATCAATGCCAGATCTGCATAGTAGAATCAAAAGGCTTCTGTGTTACAATAAGCATTTCATAGTGCTTGGTGGTTGTTCTTAAGCGTATGTGATTGGTGATTGATGAAATGGCTGTCAGGTTTAAGCTTTACTGTTCAAAAACATACAAAAGTATTTTATTATATTATTTAATTGTGTTGTTTTGAAATTATCCTCCTTTTGTGACTGAAGATAAAATTGAGGCACTGGTTCTGCAGAGGTGAGAAAGCAGGGTTGCTGGGCATTAACGTGGAGTTTGTTGCATTATTAATGAGTATTTCTGAATGTTTGCTTAGCTATGACCAAAGCTGTTCTAAACTGCGTGGGCAGGTCAGTTGTTGGATTTTTGTAAATATGTTGTGGTGTGGACAGAACATAAAGCTCTTTTGACTTTTTTCCCTACATCAGCATGACAAGAAAGAGTTGAAAATGGTGGGACAATGATACAGTAAGACTACAGCAACATGTTTTCAAGTTAGTAAGTTAGTTAGGAATAGGATCAGAGTGTGACGGGCATGTTAGAGTGGCTCAACTTGGGAGCTAAAGTGTTTACTGAATCTGTTAAAAGGCAAGTTTAGTCATTTTACTCCCCTGATTTAACATACAACCAAGGTGTTCTTACTGGGGTAGCCTGTGGTTGGTAAGTGAGCAAGGGCACGGGTTTAATTGAAGCCAAAGCATGTTCAAGGTTATAAGATGTCACAAAGGTAGAGTGACATTTTGTCTTTTTTTGTACGATATAGGACTTAAAGCACTTTTATGCATGTTTCTCCCATTGCAGAGGAATGTAAGTAATTGCTTGGGTTGTTACTTGGCTAGCTGTATTTTATGTAGTAATTTCTTGCACAGCATTACTAACAGAATGTCTGGATTTAATTCCTTGTGTCATAACATTCAACTGGCTACAAAAGGAACGCTAAGTCCTGGTGAGATTAATAACCGATATGCTGGTGTGCCATTGGAGATTACCCCGAAGAAGCCCATGAGGGCAGTAACTGGAAAAATTATGAATTGTACAGGAACTTGTATTAAATCAAATTCCACAAAACCTTTCTAAAAATAAAATCACAAGTTTTATTTGTTTAAAACCAAAGCAAAAGTACATTCCAGACAAAGGGCAAAATTGTTGTGGAGCAAATCTGGCCTACTTGCAATTGGGCGGACCCAAGATGTGGGCCACATATGCACCATGATTGCCAGTGCAGACTGTGGGCCGGCGGTGCCATATCTTTGCCAGATGTGTCCCACATGCACTGTTTAATTTATGTGATGGTGGAAAAGTGGCAAAATTAACAAAACACAAAAACAGTTTCATCCAAAAATTGCATTTGACCATCTGTAGTTCTTGAATAGGTTTACTTCATGTGGTGTTTTCATTTTTCAGTTAATCATTTTTAAATTAATCATATATGATCTGAAAAGACATCCAGCCTAGTGGCAAGAAACAATTTGCCTTTTTTTTTTATGCCGGCACATCTGCTTGTGTATCACATCCTTTCTTCTCAACTGCTTCTCCTTACTTCATCAGATCAGCAGCCTACAGAATCCTTTTAATTTGGTGCCATTTCTCCCAGCCCTTAATCCCTTCCTATAGAAGAAGGCACTGAGTAAAGAACTTGAGGGATCTTCTGACATTATGGACCGAGCAGTAGGGGAGTGAATGAAACAGGCTGCTGCGTTTTCTTTTACACTCTCAGAGTGGTGGTTGGCTCCAGAAAACCAACCCAGTTCAGAACAGTCCAGAGTTAGTAAGTCCTCAAACTAAATAAAATGAGCGCGTAGACATTTATTCTGATGTAAACGCATACTTGCCGCCCCCCCCCTCTCTGTTGTTTCTTCTCTTTTATATACCTTCATAAAGCCTGCTGATGTCTTTTCCATCCAGGGGCGTCCAAAGAGCAAAAGATAAATGAGCGTCTCTCTGTGTGTCTCTCTGTGTGTCACACTCCTTCCTTTTCTTACTGTCTGATCTTGTGCATAGAAATTAAGTGACTGCAGTCAGTCTAGGAGTGTAATTGCTGTAGGGTTCATTTCTTACACACTTCCTTGACAAACTAATTTCCTGTGCTTCTTGCTTCCCAATTCCACACCGTTATCCCTGTTGTGCAGCTTTTGCTAACTCCAGTTCATCCTGTGGCCTTTTTTCTCTCTTATTGCTAGACTTTCTATGATACTGAGAGCTCCCTGTGCCTGTTCTCTGGTTGCTTTAGGTTGTTATTAATACAAAGAGATTTAATCTAGATGCTGACCTGTAGACAGAACTTTAAGTGATAGTGAAGTTTGGGCTTGCAAGATGGATGGTAAAATAGTCCATACTCCCAAAGTGTTTTTTTTATTATTATTATTTTGTTTTATTTGGTAAACTGTATATGTTGTGGACCATGAGTCTGCTGAGCTAAGCTGCTCAAAGGAGTTATTTGAAAACCTGTTGGAGCATATCTCGAGTGAGAACAGCAGCCTGAGAGAGCAAGAAGAGGCTGTAGTTTCTTTTGCTCTTTCAGACATAATGAAAGAGCATAAATTGAGTACTCATGCACTAGATCTGTTGCTCACAGGCAATTTTTGTAATTCCTTGGATCTACTTGACCTTTGACCTGATTCTGTATTGTCCTCTCAGTTGCTTACCTCATGATCACACAAGCGAGTGAATGAACACACTATATTATCCATATACACTGCCTGGCCAAAAAAAAAAAAACCCAAAGGTCGCCACATGGATTTAACTGAGCAAATAGGTAAGAGCCTCCCATTGGATAATTACTGCATGGGTAATTGTTTCAGCTGGCAACTAGTCATTTAACCTTAACTGATGCAGTGAGTAGCTTCACATTTGTTAAACAACCATGTCGAAAGACACATCCTGTGGTCGTGGAAAAGATACTAATCTGTTTCAGAAGGGTCAAATTATTGCCGTGCATCAAGCAGAGAGAACGTCTAAGAAGATTGCAGAAGCTACTCAAATTTGGCTATGAACTGTCCAACGCATTATTAAAAAGTGGAAGGACAGTGGGGAAAACCTCATCGAGGAAGGAATGTGATCAGCGATCACAAACATTCTGTTAAATCAAATCATAGGTAAACAACAGTAGAACTCAGGGATCTGTTTAATAGTAAAATAGCTTTTCCACACCCACAGTGTAAAGGGAACTCAAGGGATTAGTACTAAACAGCTGTATAGCCTAAAGAAAACCACTTGTCAGTGAGGCTAACTGGCAAAAGGGCTTCAATTTGCTAGGGAGCATAAAGATTGGACTCTGGAGCAATTGAAGGTCATGTGGTCTGAAGAGTCAAGATTTCCCCTGTTCCAGAGTGATGGGTGCATCAGGGTAAGAAGAGAGGCAGCTGAAGTGATGCACCCATCATGCCTGGTGCCTACTGTACAAGCTGTGGGGGCAGTGGGGGAATAATGCAACTCTGGACAAAAATAAATGTTAATAGCAAATGTGTGCTGTGTTCAAAGTCTGGGACACTTTTAAAAAATGTGATTGTTTATTTTTGTCCAGGCAGTGTATATAAAATACCTCCAAAAAAACTACTTCTTTATCATTGTACTGCATTCCATGACATGACAAGGGGTAGGAAATGGATGAAGTAGATAAAGTGTGTTACAATTATAAACAAAAAAAAAAGTAAAAAAAAAAAACCCCCAAAAAAACAGGTTGGAGCCATTGGACTCTAATGTTAGCTGGCCATTTGCAGACACCCACGATACAGGCTATGGGATTTATTGATGTTTCTTTGTGTCATGTTCATGATTCTGCAATTAGGTCAAACTAAGGCTGGCTGTCTTTGCTTAGCTAGGTTAGCTAGCCAGCACTTTTGGCTCCAGTCTTTATTTTTCTTCATTAATTTAAGAATTGTAACTCTTCTCTTTCCCATTATAAAGCAACTTCAAGTATGATAACTGAGTAGTATTTTGGACTCACAGAACTGCGCCATGCCCTTAGCGGCCCAGTAGAGGTTTGGACCTGGATGTGTTAACAAGGGGATTGGAGAGAAAAACAATTTAACGCTTTTAGTCCCCAAGTAATGACTACTAAAAGTTTGTCAGTTTAGCACTAATGCAGTTGATTCATCAGTAATGTAACATAAACAAAGAGTACAGTTGAGCAATCTTGAAAGCATTTATTTATTTATTTATTTATTGAAGACAGATTTGATTTCTGTGTAGAGTCTGTAAATGTATCAGCACCAGTTGGATGCAGGTACCTTGCCATGTATTTTAGCGTTTATGTTGTTTTTTTCAAGGACTAATTGAATGTGAATAGGTGGAGTGATGCAGATGGTAGATGTCAATTTAATTTTAACAGCTTTTGATGATGCTGTCTGCAGACACTGCCACTGTTTAGTCCTCCCATACCAGGATCACATGAGGAGCAGCCGTGCATCTCCTAGCCTTTCTGCTTCCTTTTGCTATACCATCTGTTTCTCGCTGTCTCTCTCGCTGTCTCTCTCGCTGTCTCTCTCGCTGTCATTAATTAGTAATGGAAGCTGGAAGCTCTGCAGTCCTAGTAGTGCTCCTGTAAAGGACAGAAAGAATGGAGGGAGAGCAACATGACAGTAGAGAGAACAAGAAAGCTGGAGCAATGCACAAAGAACAGGAAAGAGACAAGAAGAGCCATTAGGGAGGGAAGATGGGATAGATGAAGGAAATGGAGAATGAAAAGTGGGAGACGGAGGATGGAGAGAGAGGGAGATTGGTGGAGACTGCTGTTCTGTGTGGCTCTGCCTTTTTCTGTCTGGGTCTTGCTGACTCCCCTGAGGCCTGTGGATCAGTAGACATTAATCTTTCTGTTTAATGACCTACCGCTGCTCTAATGACTCCCGCACACAAACCTGTGGCTGTAGGGACACACTCATTCTTTTGCTCTCTCTCTCTGCTTACTTCCAGCACATTAATTCTACTATTAGGAGCTCATGCTTGAATGACAAAGGAAAAGGTGTAAGCTACTCTCTACCTGCCTCTCTATGCTCAAGTAATGGTATTACACTTGATCTAGAAATTGCTGTTCTTGGTTGCTGATCAAGAAATTTGCTGTCCTATTTTAACCCCATTTAGGGTTTGAGTTGTTTGGCTGATTGGTTAAAAATTTTTTGGTTAAAAGTTTTGTGGGGTGAGTTTTCTTGTGTATTCAGAGGAGATACAAGTAGATTATATTCTTTGTCTTCTTCATTAATATTTATTTAAATATATATTTCTTTTTTGTGAGCTTTAACCTATCACTTCCTGTCTAAACTTCACTTTGTCATTCATTGCCTGCGGCGGATCTTGTTTTTAAGTTGGATGAAATGCCTAAAGGGATAATTTGCCAATTTGCTGTATTGATCTTAAGTGACATCATTTGCAAGAGTGTTAAATGTAATCTTCAGGTATTTATTTGTTTAACTTTTCCTAATTTGTCCTGAATGATAAAAAAAAAAAAGCATAATTGGCATAATATTTAAGAAAATAATCCTCCCCAGCTTGCACATTAAGACGAGCACATTAAATAATGACTTCTTTTGGTACTTGCTAATTTGGTGACTAGTTCACCTTTAAGGTTTGAAAGCTGTTACTTCCATTATTGTGGATTCATGGCAGTTTCTTATACTGTAATCAAAGTGCAGTTGAATTCAAGACATTCGCGTGTTCAAATCTCCCTCTTATAGATAAAGGTCAAACTGCTAAAAGGTGTGAGCGAGAGAGTGCATTCATAGCAATGTTACGTTTTTAATAAATATTTTTAAAGCAACACCTGGCTGGTTTTTCAGCAGGTTTCAGGTCTGTCTACCTGTGTGTGTGTGTGTGTGTGTGTGTGTGTGTGTGTGTGTGTGTGTGTGTGTGTAGGTGTGTGTGAGGTTTTATGTATTTACTTATTTAGCTACATGTTTTTAAATGCATATATGCATATTCTGTTATGTATCAGGTACTATAGAGAGGGAAGGAGTGCTATTATTTTTTTAAATCATGCATAAGTATACATTTAATGCTTGATCTTCAAAGTACATAAACTACATAAAGTGTATAAAGGGGCAAACACACAACTTAAGCTGAGCCAAGATGGTATGTGTCCCCTTCTGATTGAGGGCCCAAGGTGTTCTGAAGGAACCTCACGTGATCTTGGTCTGTGGTTATGCTGTGCCACATGCATGTGTGTGTTTTTGTGTATGCATGCGTCTTTTTTTTATTTTTTTTTTTTAATTTTTTTTTTTTGCGGCTGATGGATCCTGCAGGGAACTGTGTGGTGCAGAGACATGTTTGAAAGGAGCTTAAACTCTGGCAGGTCTAAGCACTGACTCCTAATGAGATTACTGAAGCATGGAGGCCACAGTCAACCGTGAGCCAGAACCACACCAACAGCTGTTATTAATGCAGTCTGCAAGGAGCTCTGCCTGCATCGGCTGCAGCAAGGGGAAGCTTTCACGTGTGCACTTGCTTTCTCTGTATGCATAAATGTGTACACGAACAGTTAAAAAGGAAGTAGTCTTATCTTGGAACATTTGAGTGCATTTGTTGAGTTTGTGGTAGAGATAAGAGCAGTATGCACACCAGAATCCTTTGACTTCTGATTGTGTATCTGCTACTGTTGAACCATTTAGTACAGGCAAAGTATGACTGATCCTGTCAAGTCAGCATTTATTTATATAGCACCTTTTACAACAGATGTTGTCACAAAGCAGCTTTACAAAGAATCCTGTCAGCAAGCAATTCATCCCAGATAAAAAACAACAACCGACTTGAAATGTAAATAAAAACAGAATGCAATAATTGACCATAGGTCATACCTATATTTTAGTCACATAGAAGACATATATATATAAAATGTTAAAAGTGAGGCATTTACCATTTTATGAAATTATTATTTTATTTAGGACTTGATGGTAGCAACATATAACCAGGACAGGGGAACAACAGGCTTGGAAAAATAAGTCTAATAAACAACTGGAGGAGCAAATTGCAATTAAGCCATATAACTGGTTATAAAAGATGTCTTGAGAAAGGTAGAGTCTCTCAGAAGCAACGAAGTCCCCCAAAACGCACTTCTACAGTGCATAATATCCTCAATAAATGCAATAAATCCTGTGCGTAAAGGACAAGGCCGATGGTCCATATTGGATGCTTGTGATCTTCATGTCCTCAGGCCTCACTACCTTAAAAACAGGCATGATTCTGCACTGGAAATCAATGCATGGGCTCAAGAACACTTCTCTTCACAATCACAAATCATTGTGAACACAGTTTGTTGTGCAATCCACAAATGCAAGTTAAAACTGCATCATGAAAAGAAGCAGCCATTTGTCAAAACAATCCAGAAATGCTGACGTCTTCTCTGGGACAAAGTTCATTTAAACTGAGCTGAGGCAAAATAGAAACATGAATCAAATATTGAAATTCTTTTTGGAAACAATGGATGTCCTGCGGATGCAAGTGGAGAGCGACCATCCAGCTTATCAGAGCTCTTTCTGGAGAGGCCCTGCATATTTCAGCAAGGCAATTCAAAACCACATAGTGCATCCATCACAACCGCATGGCTTTGTGGATAAACAGTCTGGGTGTTGAACCGTTCACCAGTGGAAAACATTGCAATGTCTGCATCTGATGTGTTCTGTCTTCTATTGTAAATACATGTGAATACATAAAGGAATAACCTGTGGTAGCAAACAGTTGGTTTAATTCTGAATGGTTATTGTACTTTCATTGTGCAAAACCTCTGTAAAGATTTGTGGCTAAGTAATTTTAGTTGTTTCATAATTTTATATTGCTCAATAAAAATTGAGATAAAGTGTAAACATTTTAAATTATGTTTGCCTGTTTTTGGCAGGAGAGGATGATGGCGTGTGGGAGAGCGGCCTGTCGTATGAGTGTCGAACACTGCTCTTCAAAGCTGTCCACAACTTGCTGGAGCGCTGCCTCATGAACCGCGGTTTTGTGCGCATTGGCAAGTGGTTTGTCAAGCCCTATGAGAAGGATGAAAAACCCATTAACAAAAGGTGAGGCTGCCTTTCCTGAATTCTCAGATGGACTTCTACATTGGAAACAAAATTCAGTAAAGTGTGAATTAAACAACATGAATTTTTGGCTTTGGCCCCCTTGTTCAGTGTTCAAATGTTCCATAAAGCAATTCTCCAGGTTGTAAATGTCATTCTAACGATGCGTGGTGTGGATGATCTAGTTGAGTGAGAGGAAGAAAAAGTGTGTGTGTGTGTGTGTCAGTGTTTTATTTATTTATTATTTATCTATTTAATATTTTTTTTTATGTAGTGAAAACATTTATAAGTCATTTAGAGATGGTCATTGATGTAACCTTGATGTAAATTGATTCAGTGACCAAGCCTATGCGAGAAAAAAACATAGGGAGACTTGTGTCCTCTGCTGTGTGAGCTGTTGAGACTACTGAGCTGCTCGAGTTTAGCCAAATAAACCCTTCTTTACAGTAAGTCAGCAACCAGTTCACAGTAAAATATTTCTTCCTTTTTGACTTAGATATCTACACCACAAACTTGTATTGAACTCCAGTAGGTTTTCAGCGTACTTGTCTTTGCATAAAAAAGTAGATGATAGATAACAGTAGATGAATGGGATGTTAAGTGCTTTTCAAAGCTGCTCCTTATTATGGATGCTTCTAATGTTTGGCAACTGAAAGTAAGTGAATAAGTGAAAAGACAGAATAGATAATATTGAACTTTCTAGTTCCTAGATGGTAGACAAGGCAGATGTACTCTGATTCTCTCCCTCTCGTATGTGTGCTCTTTCTCTCGGTGGGTGTGCCTGCATCCTCCTCAAAGAAACACAAACCCAAATTTTACAACAACGTAATAAAATCGCAACGTGTGTGTGGCAACACTCTATGTGAATGCAGCAAACCTGTCTGCTGGGAATTATTTATTTGGTTATGTTGTGCTTTGTAGGTATGTCTGTTTGGGATGGTGAAACTATTCAGTTTTTTTTATCTGGGTGGACTGCTCCTGGTCGCAGGATGTGGGCCGTATAGGAACCACATTAGGGCCAAGCCTCAGCCAAAAGTAGGCAACTCTAAAAGTGGACCAGATCTGTTTTGGAACAGGTGGGCCAAATGCATCTTGTAAATAATCGGGCCACCTTTGTTTCAAATTGCCTGTGGATTGCCAGTGCCATATCTTTGCCAGATGTGGCCCACCTCCGCTTGTTATCTGGAATTTAGCCTATGTAATTCATGCAGTGGTAAAATTAATGGCAAAATTAATGAAGCACTGTGAAAAAACATGCTCAGTATATGGACTTCGCTCAAATATGTTCATTTTAGTGCATCCCTTCTCATTATGTTTATTGTAGCTGCCTTTCGTTGTTGTCTAGTGTGAGTCCTTAAAAAATACACAGGAGGCTGCTCATTGTGGGGGGGCGTGTGTGCGCACGTGTGTGTGAGCGTGTGTCTCTGTTAGGATTGTAGGTTATTCTAGTGTAGGTTCAGCTTAGTCTATAGTTGTAAGGCAGCCAGTGTTGTTCACAGTTTAAAAACGTTGCTTCAGATTGTTGAAAATGCATGAAGGGCTTTTGAGTTATTAGACCTATGATATAAGAGGCTTGGCTAGAGTGTCACTAGTAGCAAAGAGAGTATGATATTGAGCTCTGAATCTTGAGTCTGTTGAAAAGTACAGGGTTAACAGTACCCTGTTAATTCTTCATTTTTAGTGTGATTGAATTTTTCATTTTTATTTATTTTTAACAAATATTTTTAATAGAGTTGAAGCATGCCTGTGATCCTATTGGAATGTTGTGTTTTTTTTATTTTTTTAATTATTTGCTAAATAAAACAACCAGAACCAAAAATAGCTCGCACAGATGTGAAATTTAGTACTCAGGTGCATGATGACACATAATAGCCTCCAGATGGCACTAAGGCACATGTGGTATGTGACTCAAGAATCGATTTCAATTAGTCGCATTTATTAAAACTGTATACCTCTAAATTTCACTTCCTTTTATTGATGCCAGCATGTTTTTTTAGATAGTTGGTCATTATTTAAACATAAGCATGATTATACTTTGCAAGAATTATACAGATGCAAACGGAAGTGTCAGGGGAAATTAAAATAACAAAGAGAGAGAGAGAATAAAAATAAAACATGGTGTGATCATTAATCTGTTATCCTGTGACCAAATATGAGTGATAAATGATTAACTGTGCTGGTCTAGAGAGAACACACTTTTATCCCTACAAACTTTAGGAGCCTTAAGTTGCTTCTGCTTAGGACAACTGACGTGCTATATGTGTTACTTTAAGCAGTGATAGTTTGGTGGTGTTGCGTTTGTAAGCTACTGAAGTAAAAGAAAGACCTGGTTCATGCAATTAGAGCCCTGATTTAAAATAAGAGTTTGTATGGAATGGGAGAAAGCTAGCTAGCTGTTTTAGCAGCTGGCTAACATGAAGCAGCAGTGTTGCACTCACAGCAAAACAAAACTGATGACTTTGTAATAAAACAAAGAGCACTGCAAATAATGATTCAACGTTTAGATCTTTGGTCAAACACAATGTAGTTCCACCCACCTCTTCGTTTGCCTTCAGTGTCCTCCAAGAGGTCTCTTAGCGCTCAGTTAATATACATCACTGTGAGAATGCTGTGGAGTTGTTCACCACTAGTGTTGGAGTTTGAGATGTTTTACCTGACGTGCAAAAGGAACAGGCATAAAGTATAATGTGTCAACTACTAATGCGTCCATTTCTTTCTTGAAGAGAAGCAGTGAGGAAATGTGACACGTGTAATATGTCTGTTTGGTGAACAACACTGTCATACACACAGAGTTGTCTGTCACATGCCACAGCATTCTCACTGTGATGTATATTAACTGAGCGCTAAGGGTATTTATTTATTATTTTATTTCCTGCTGAAGGTTAAATGAACCTGGCTTAACTATTATTTGGACAGAATTAGGTTCAAAATAGGAAAACGGGACATTTATGAACTGTGGAGTTTTCTGAAGAACAGAAGTAAATAGTTCTCTGTTCTTAAGAAAAACTGTCAGGTTGTTTATTTTATTTATTTATTTAATAAATATGCTGGAGTTTGGGCCTATGTGGGAGTGCTCATCAGTTGTACAGCACTGTGGATTGCAAACGCAGTTTCAGTAGGATTTCATGTGAAATAATCTTCATAATTGAAACTAGTCCCAGTAAGGACCTGACTGATATAAATTGGCTAAGATTATTGTATGTGCTTACTACCCATGTTTTTATAGGTATTGTAGAAAATATTGCAGATGTACTACACTGAGATGTTTAGCATCATGGTTAGAGTAACAAAGTTAAACTAAAACTGTTTAATATTAACTGTATAATATTTTCAGTTAGTTTATCTTAATTGTGTGGCTACGGTGTTTGTTTGTTTGTTTATTTTCTCGTTCTCCTTTTTTTCCCCTTTGGGTTGTTATCTAACTCAAACATTCAAACTCCTACTGTTGTGTTGTCTGGGGAGGGCTTAGTGTGCTAAACCTATTTGAATGGTGCATCATATCTTTGCCACAATTAATGTCACACTAACCTACTACTGCCAAAATAGATCAACTTAGGAGAAACCACCATTAGGCCTTGGGTTTACAAATATAGCGGACATTAGCATTGCTAATTTTAATTCTGACAAAGAAAAAGTCAGAAGCAGCATGAGACACTAAAACTCTCAGAAATGAGAGAGAAAGACAGAGAGAGAGAGAGAGGGAGAGAGATAGAGAGCGTGCAGTGTGTTTGTATGTATTCTTTTTATTTCACTGTGTCTATTTCACCTTTCTCATACGAGTCATACACTGCACGGTTTCTCTTACTCTCACATGCTTTCTTGATCTCTCCTTTTTATGCACTTGTCATACAAGATGATAAATCTATGTAGAGAAGCAACATTGAGATGAACATCCTGGGGTCCTGTTACTGAAGCTAATGCAGCCTGTTTGTTTGCTCGGCAAGCAAGTGACCAGTGTGTGATCATTTATGGCTACAGGAGTGAGAGGCCTACCCTAAAGACAAATCCATGTGCGGAAGAAAACTTGGTATTGCTCATGTGCTGTTATATTTTTATAGGACAGTTATAAAGCAGTTAAACAAGATGTTGTACAAGATGCTATAGCACTAGCAACTTTTCAAAACGTGTATTTATTTTAATCATTTAGGAAGGAAATTATATGTTTACCCAAGCAAATGCCAAGAATAGGCCATGCTTGTGGTCATGGAGGTTATTGGGCCTCCTCCTTCGCTGGGTGGCAGCAGAAAGTAGAGGGGTGTGTGTGTGTGTGTGTGTTTGCTGTTAAGTAGGACAGCACAGGATCAGGCCAGACAGCCGGCAGACTGCAGTTACAGTGCTAAAATTATCCCACCTTAAACCTTACCTATGCGTGCAAAGAAATGGTTGCATGTGTGCATGCACACACAACTACTCATACTGGTACATTTTGAAAATGCTTGCTTGCTTAGTATTGTGCAGACTTACAGTATGCATATACAGAAAAAGAGCTATTAAAGGTACAGGTCTCATGTTCATTAAAAAAAACATTGAGAACTATACTATATTGTTGTATAGCACTGTGCAAAAGTCTAAGACCATTTATTTTATTAGCAGTCAAAATGGCAATAAAGGTCATTAGTTTCATTAGGGAAAAATACATTAACCAAAACAGAATACACACCGTAGTATCAGTCAGGCCGCCGGTGTCGATCAGTAATGATCAGTGCAGATCATCCTCCGGTGCTTCTTTAGTAGCTACAGGACGTTGCCCACAGGACACTCTTGGCTGGCTAGATTTGGTAGGGGTAATGGTCAGTCTTGCAGTGACACTGAGGTGTTTACAACTTCTGTAGCACTGCTGTGCCTGATCCATGCAAACCAGCAAATTTACACTTACACAGCACCACCATATCAGTGTCACTGTGGTGCTGAGAAGGATCTACCATGCAAATAATACCTTCGCTGCAGTGGTCCTGAATAGGGTAAAAGGGGGCTCACAAATTATGCAGCGAAACAGATTTCTAATCGAAGCATCCGAGTGGTAGAAACAAGGAACTGGTTTAAATGTTATGGCTGACTGGTGAATGTTTAACAGAAAATCGCCCAGGAGGTTAAACAACTGCATGTCATTATATAGATTTTCTTTTATGATTTAGTGGGTGTGTTATGAAGGAATATCTCATCCATCCATCCATCCATTCATCCATCCATCTATCCAAATGAGAACTTCAGGGACGTTAGGAACTGTTCATATAAGATAGTAGAGTGTAGAGTAAATATGTAATATGTAATTATGTATGGTTAACAGTGTATTGCAACCCCCTCTTATTATGACATCTTTGATGCCTCTTGCATGTGTGTGTACATGTGCGCGCACACACACAAAAATCTTTATTATTTTTTTATTTTAATACATTGATGGTTTCAGCCGAGTAGTCTCTGTAGCAACAGGAATTCCTAAGAGACCAGGAGAGTTGTGATATGAAGGTGTGTTTGTGTGCGTATTTGTCATGTTGCTGAATAAGAATGTGACTGTAGTATTAGTTTAATTGTTGCTCAACACAAAGAAACAAGTTCAACCCTGTCTTCCTCCCACATATTGTAAAGCTTTTCACTCTTGTTCCCACACTGCAAACTCAAAATCAAAACCTCACTATAATTATCAGTACTATCCCAGCTTCAGTGTTCTTCTCTTTCTCTGGCTGAGATGAACAAACGGACAAAAAAAATTCAACTACGACTGTTCTCCTGTTCATCTCTGTTCCCCCATTGCTATTTTCCCACCCACCGGACACAGAATTCCTTACATTCCAAAGCCTCTTTTTTGACATCTATTGTTGCCCTATGGCTTTCATGTCACTGCCATCAGCTGCAAAGTACCACTTAGACCAGTTGTAAGTACCATACTCTGACCCTTTCTTTTACCTTTACTTGTTTCCCTTTCCTTCCTGACTCCTGTGTCTCACCCCAAACCTCGCCAACTGTAATCAGTGCCCATCATTTTAAGTTCGTCTGCATTTAAACTTTATTAGGGGGCCAAGCACCGAAGGTTGTGTTGTTTTTGCTCAGATTTTTTATTATTCTTGCGCTTTATATTGGACCGAAAAGTTTTAGAAAAGCCATCTTAAGCCATCCAGACACGAAAGTTGGAAGGAAGATTTCAACAGAGATTGGCCTGATGGTGGTGCTATAGTGTAAGCCTTTTGCCTTTGGTCAAGTCTCCTGAACCACGAGACATAGAGGCAAAATTCTTTCTCTGTTTTAATCCATGAGGAAGTTTGAGTCTGGAGGTAAAGATTCATATAAAAAAATGTGATTCTGCTGCCACAGGCCAGTTAAGGCCTAGTTGTTGGAGCTCAGTTCACAAAAATGAATATAAATCTGGAAACCTAAGGTAATTTCTCACCATACTTATGGGGCTTATTAGGTATGTGACTCTGGGGATGCCCACCAAGTCTTAGAATTTTTATTTTTATTTATTTATTTATTTTTTTAGTTTTTCTGCAATCATACAAAGTTTGATCAAAGTAATGCATGAACTTGTCTTAATTTTTTTGTCTGAAAGTGAATAATTATATTTAAAACTTTGTCATTGTACGTCATGCCTGCAGTAGATGAATCAGGAAGTGCGTCATGGGTTTTCAAACACAATGAGCTATAATTAGCAAGAATTGGCCAGTTGTGATCAAACTCTGAAAGAATGTCTACAAATATGGATAGACTGATAATCAGAGAATTACTGCAAATTTTGGCTTTAATAGGTCTCAGTGAGCCTCTACAGAGCAGAAATTTTAGTGAATATTTTGCTTTATCTCCATTTCAAACATTTCCTTTTTTGACCACAAATTGGAGCTACATACAAATGACTGACATGAATAAAAGATGCCTGAGCCTTTCTTATTAAACACAGCTAGTAATTCAGTTTTCGTTATCTTGATTGACTTAGTAACAATCTGAAATTAAATATTTAACAATAAAGGCTGACTTGGTTGCATAAAATGGTTTCAGCATGTGATTTAATAAGCGTGACCAGGCTGTTCTCATATCATTGTCTGCCCTTGAATCTAGGGAGTTTACAGTTTAAATTTCACAGAGGATGTGTGCTAGAAGGTTATAGAACTAGTTTTCTGACCCAAACAAGGGTCTGAATCTCCATAGTGTCATGAGTCTGGTGCATAAATGAGGCCTTAATTCCTCAAAGTTTCTCTCCTCAAAGAGTTTGAAGAGAGAAAACATGGCCTCATCTGGCTAGATGTTAAAAACATTGCCCCTTTTCTTAATTTCTCAGTTTTGATTATTTTAATGTGTATTTTAGGGTCCATAGCATTTGCTAAATATAATCTGACCCAAAGAAATAATATTTTTATGTGCACTTTTCCCATTTTATGACCATCTCTTTGATGTAGCCTGATCTTCGTGCAAATGCATGTCTGGTTGGTGGATGATCTTCAGACCTCATTCTTGGGCACTGACAAATTGAAGCAGGGTATCATGTGGCACTGAAGTGCATTAATAAGAACCAGGATCCCTAAACTGGCAACAAGTGTGGGACACCTTTGCACAAATTTCTCTCCATTTTCACCTCTTGCTCTGCTTTATTTTTTCATTTGACTGGCCTTATGTGCTCTGATGGGCTCCTTTAAAGTGATTCAAAGTGATGAGAGTATGTCTGGCCAGTGACAGTTGTCAGTGAGACAGCTGCATTGTCTATATCTAAAACATAATGTTGATGCCTGTTAACTTGTAAAGTTTGCATTTGGCATATGTGTGTAGCCTGTAGAGTATTTATTAAATATTTGTTGATTTTAGTCTTAAAGGCATGTACGTGGTCATTTGTAACAAAAATGTTAATACTCTGTATCTTAACAATTGTCTATACACAATTGCATACCAGAATCTTCTGACCTAGCGTAGCTCGCTGTAGCCAGGTGGGCTTATGCATAGTTGCAGTATGTCTTGTGCTTATTTTTCTCTGAGCACACTGGGCCACAAAAATGCTGAATCCTTGATAGTTGAAGGACATATATGCATATGCATCCATGTTATGGATGTTTTGGAGTTTGTAAATGAACAATACAGCTTGTGTGTTTTCTGTTTAGGATCCCAAAGAGTGCAATCAAATTATTGGCATTAAAATGCAAGTGCTTGCATTAGAGTCCTAGTTGATAACACACATGTCCCTAAAATGTCTCACTAATGTCCCACTGAAGTGTCTGTTACTGTAGCTGGGTTGCTGCACCTAACCAGTACACTGTATAATCTTTTGAAAAGACAATCAGCCGGCCACTTATTGAATGAGTTTGAAGGAGTTGAAGTTTTGTTGTAAGCAGTGTTTCAGCACCCTATTGGTCTATTCATGACCCTTTACATTATGAGAAAGATTAGGTTTGGACTTATTGTGGAATAAATATGCTTCTTCTTTTATGTCTATCGTGTTTAAGTATGTGTTTTTGGTGTGTTGTTTCCTGTGATCACTGGTGTGGGCTGTAATGGCTTAGTTTATAGTTGAAAGGAAAGCTTCTGAATATTTTATTTATGGTGTTAATTTGTTAATTTGTGGTTACGGTTGTGTGTGTGTGTGTGTGTGTGTGTTTTATATAAAAGTGTGTATAACTAAATGTGATTGTACAGTCTCACTACCATGCTCACAGACATGTAAAACCTGTGCATATGGCAGTGTCTGAGGCATTGGGTCAGTGGATGGGTGTTCACTAGGGCTAAAATGTTTGTTTGGATTAGACAGACCAGCAGAATTCATAGCCAACTAGGGAAACCTCTCTGGCATGCACTGTAGTGCCTGGCGTATTGTGCATTTTGATGTGAAGCAGAAATGAATGTTTATGGTATGGTTGTAGAGAGTGTGTGTGTGTGTGTGTGTGTGTGTGTGTGTGTGTGTGTGTGTGTATTGTAATAGGTACATAAGTGTGCAAAGTTTTACATAATCATATTCTCCATTTCTGTCTCCAGTGAGCACCTTTCCTGCTCCTTTAGCTTCTTTCTGCATGGGGACAGCAACGTCTGTACCAGCGTGGAGATCAACCAGCATCAGCCTGTGCATCATCTGAGTGATGACCACCTGACGCAGGCCCAGCAAGCGTCCAGCCCCTTTCAAGGTCCGTATCAAACTGAGTCTTTATCTGTAGTAGTACACCCTAGAAATTCAACTCCACTCTGTCCAGTGCTTGTAAGTTGTTTGTTCCATTAGGTCTGCATTGCCAGATAACTCCAAACTAGCTTAGACATATTACAGTTGTTGTCCCGTACCAGTAAAACTAGATTGTTCATAGTGGTCTGTGAATGTGGCAGTTATTCTGAATAGAATTTAAAAGCTTGTGGTCTTCCTCCAGTGTTTGTGAAATCCATAAAGTAATATTCTCATATTCATAAGATGAAGGTTTTTCTCTTTTCACAAAAATGAATGGGGCAATTCCCTCATCTTCCCATTCCCTCTTCCAGTTTCTTGCTTATTTGCTTTCAGAGATTTTCACTTAATAGTCTTAAACTTTCATTGCATTCTATGTTGTATCTACACTTTCTTTGCATTTCTATTTTATCCTTCATTTTCCATCCTCCTTTTGGTCCTATTACTTCTTTTTGCCCTCTAGTAATGTTCTGATAGAGAGAAAGCTGGTGTAGTTAGACAAGCCCAGAGTACAGCACACTCTATATTGAACAGTTACTTTTTAAGAACACATGAGAACATTTGGGTTCTAGTTGTGCCCTGTGAGAGAGTTTAATTACCACAAAAATCGCCTTTATATGCTTCAGTTTTCAAATGTAATCTCAGTGCCTCCCCATTTCCAGTTACTCTTAAATCGCGATGTGTTATTTTTAAAAAATTTTTATTTATTAAACAAGCCTCGTTTTGTCTATTTGAATTGACTGCTGCCTGGGAGAGGGGTTTAAAACTCCTCTTTCAGTTTTACAACGATACCCATTTAAAGCTACAATAAAGGCAACATTGGGTCCAATCAGAACATTAGCACAACAGTAGCACAGTAACGGCAATCACATGCGAAGTTGCTGAGATTAATGCATCTGAGGAGTTCACATTTCAAGCTGTATTTTTTCCTGATTGTGCTACAGAATGTCATCTAATTGCAGAAATGTGCTGTGTTATTTAGGAAGCTTATTTTGTTGGCTCACACTGTCTTCATTGATGTGTTCCACTGTCGTGATGAAGGTGATCAATGAATTCGTGTGTGGTGGCATCGTTGTCAGCTGATAAGCAATTTGTTGTCACGCTTCAAACGTCCAGAGGGCCTGGTGTCGCACAAAATCGGCAAAATCTGCAGAAACTGCATGGGAAAATTCAAGATGCATGGGACTGATTATCACAGGACACTATTAAGAAACTCTACAACCTCATACTGAGACATCTGGCATGTTGTGTTCATACATCATACTGAAAGGCACTACCGCTGTATGTGTAGCTCAATAAAAAATTGCCCAGATCAGTTTACATTTTTCATTATTTGTTGACCTTACCTCCTGTCTAAATAGCATTGCACTCTGACACTTCCTTCTGGGTGCAACTATTAATGGGCTATGTAAATGTAAACTGTGGGCACCTACCTTTCTTGGTCCAAGTTGTGAGGTGGCGTGAGCCCTCATCTGCTCCTATCACCCGCAGCCAGTGTTTTGTATTAATAGTGTGCATGTCTCACTGGTTGTGCCTCAGACACATAATGCGAAGACTGTGAATCAGCATCCACACAGATTCATCGTCTTGTGTAATCAGAAAGGCGTTGGATATTAAAGCTCTCTTCTGCGCTAAAGCACTGTTGTCTGGTTGAATGGTGTTTGTTTTGGGGCGCTATGCCTCTAGTGTCATGCTTGCCTCTCATTATTTCTGTAAACAGGTCTACTGTGTAAAATGCTACAGGTCATGAACAGTAGTTTTTGTGCCTGTAGAGGGGAGGTTTCACAGGGTCAGAAACAGGCTTTAAAGGTGAAGTGGATTTTCATGATACATGCCAAAAAGCCATTACAACCATTAAAACCACCATCCTGGTTTTCTATTATGCATTTGTCTACTCCAGTTACCTTATAGGTGCAGTTTGCATTTTTATAGTTACTGTAGTCTACCCTCATAGGAAGCAGGATGGCACATACAGTATTTTTTGCAGTATTAAGTGCTTTTGAAGTGAGTATTGAATTAACAACTTAAATTAAATACTGTGAAGGTAAAAATGACTTCATTAACTGCTATCGCAGGCAATCCAAACTGCAGCAGACCTATCCTTTCCACTCTATCCTCCTAAGTAGAAGTGGGCGATATATGCAAAGATCACTGATTAGTGTAGATGGCACTTCACAGTAAAGTAAATATAATAATAATAATAATAAAAACATAAGTGAGTGACGTATAGACAGATGTCAGTGTCTCTTTCTAACCCTAATGAGATAAAGGGTTGTGTATAGTTTATGTTGTCCTTGTTGGTTTTTTTTCTCTCTCTCTTTCTCTCTCTCTCCCGCTCTCCTCTGTGAACACCAAATAAGCCCAGCAATCCTAAATGTTGATTTATGTTTAAAAGTCCTGTATCTTATGTGAAATTTTATGAATCTCATGAAGAAATTTAAATGGTATGCCGGATGAACAAGTATTATTTTCCTCTACGAGAAGCTCCCAGATGTTCATGCTTGTCGCTCTGCTATCTTTTTCCATAGTAAAGGAATATATCCAACTTCACCTTTCTGTCGCTTATGGGTTATAGATTAGTGTCTGGAAGGGCACAGGATGACTCCGTTAATGAAAGGCCTTCAAGATGATTCATCTCCCTTTTTCTCTTCTTTTCTTTTTGAAAGCTGAAAGCTCAATTTTATCCAGCTGACCATGGATCAATACTGAGGCGTGAGGCGGGAGTGGGTGGTGTTGTGTGCGCCCCCCCCCCCTTCCTAGAAATGTTTTAAAAAATACTAGCAGAAGGCAAGACAATTTGCTGTAAGGCAAGCATGTTTGATGGAAAATGTGAAGAACATTTTTTGTTTATGAAGGTAATATTATTCATGTTAATCAAAGAAAATGTGTTTTTGATAGCTCTACACACAAAGCCAGCAAAGGTGTAACCTACCTCTGACTCGCTTGTGTACTCTCATTCCTCAGTCTTTCTCTTGCTGTGTTGTTCTTTTCTTTTTTTTCTTCTTTTTTTTTTTTAAATCATCATCCTTTGGCAGTTACGGTATGTGTATGGTAGTGTATATCTGCTAATGAAAGAAGGGTCAGGGAAAGAGAAGTGATGGATACAGACAATGGGCTATGTAAGACCAGATAGGAGACAAATGAGGACTTAAATCTGTATGGCCTTTTTTCTGTCCAGTGATTTTGAGTCCGTTTGGCCTGAATGGGACGCTGACAGGTCAGTCCTTCAAGGTGTCAGACCCACCCACACAGAAACTCATTGAGGAATGGAACCAGTTCTACCCCATCAGCCCCAGCTCAAAGGAGAGTGCAGAGGACAAGATGGAGGACATTGACTGGGAAGATGACTCCCTGGCAGCCGTGGAGGTGCTAGTTGGTAAGAAGACTATCCTCCTGAGTTACTTTAGTGCCTATCAGCAAACTAGAATCATGGCAATTAGCAGTCTCTTAACCACTCTTAATAAGTAATATACTAGTTACATAGTAATAAGCTACATGATGACAATAATTTGAGACCTTATCAGAAATAAATATAAAGTAAGAATTGAAAGTAATTGGTAACTAAATGTACGTTTGTTACCTTGCACAGATGCACAGATACATAGGTTGCATCCTAATTTAAGCTACTTGTTTTTCTATCTTGGCCAAGTAAGCTACCTTTCATAATTATCTGATCACTAATTAACTTGCGCAGTGCATGTAATTAGTGAAAATAAGTGACGGCAGTCTTTAGATACCATCTAATAATGCTGTCCACATCCTAAGTTTAATTTGTGTGTGTTCTCAGGTGGTGTGCGGATGGTATATCCTGCCTGTCTGGTGTTGGTCCCCCAGTCAGATATTCCTGCAGTAACACCTGTGGGGTCGTCACATTGCACAGCTGTCTGTTCGGGTGGCCACCAAGTGCCTGCTTCAAACCGAGACCCTCCCATCTCCTCTGTCACACTCACCCCTCCCACCTCACCAGAGGAGGCCCAGACAGGTACACGTGTCTATCTTTATCATTTGCCTTATTTAACGTTAAAAACATATTTCTAGTGACATATTGAGATCTTTACAAATGTGATCGAGGGGCTGCTGTACAGAACTGTCTTAAACATGTGTTGTAAAATTAAATGTAATGCTTTGTTCCTTCATGTTTTCTGTTTCTTTTCATTTTCTGTGTTTTTGTCCTTTATTCCAGTTGACTGTCACTCAGCACAGAAGTGGATGCGCTTGCCATCGGCTGTGGATGGTTTCAGTGTGGACAGCACGAGTCACCATGGAGGCAAGATTCCACGTAGGATGGCGAGTCAGGTGGTGGAGCGTGTCTGGCAGGAGTGCAACATCAATCGAGCACAGAATAAGTATGCACTGCCTCATGTTCTCATACTAACACACTTTGAACCTCTTGTCAGCATGGTGTCAAAGGTTTGCCTGTTTTTGTTTCAGTAGAAAAGATGCTTCTTAAAGTGTTTATTTCTTAAGTTGTATGTGGTTCACGCAGTTTAGTAATAAATGTGGCAAAAGTCCTGAGCTGCTACCTGCTCCTAACTACGTGGGGGTGTAGCTAATCACTGGAATATGTTTTTGAAACTGAGGTCACACAGAGTTCCATCAGTAGTTGTGACAGTCATATTTGGGCTTTATGCTCAGATAACTTTGGAAAATAAGCCCTGATATTAGCTAATGTTTTGGCTTTTTAATCATGCTTTTAAGGTGGACCTTATCGTGTTCTCATAAAGGAAATGAATTGCATGTAGTAGTGTCCTTCAACTGGTAGCTAATTTCTAGTTAACAGTTCTGGTTATAAAGGTTTAAGTTACATGTTTGCTCCATCTTTTGACTGGGAGCAGCAGGAGAGCAGGGTGAAAAAAGAGGGACCTGCAGGTTTGAGTTTACATCATATAAAAAAGATAAAATACCTTTTTATCTGTTCATATAAAAAATGTCCCAAAGACTATAGATGTTCGAAAATCATAAATTTAAGTGTATTAGCATGAGAACCTAGATCTTTGCTTTTCACATAAAAGCAAACTGAGCACTGAAGCACATGTTTTTTTGAGTAAACAACTTAATTGTCTCCCCTGTTCTTCCTTTTTTTGTATGTATGTGTTTATTTATTTATTTATTTTCATTACTAGGCGCAAGTTCTCTGCAACGGCTAATGGGACATGTGAAGAGGAGGTACTGGAGAAAATGGGTTCATGGGATTTTGTTGAATCAACACAAAGAACAACCTGCAAATGCTCAAGGTACACCTGCACACACACACATAATGCATGCTATACCACAGAAACAAACTCAACCTTTGTTTTTATGACGCTTATTCTGAAACAGCTTGTTTTTTGATTGTGTAAACAAAGTTAACAAAGACGACCAAGTGACGATGAGGGTATAGGTTGTGATATAAGTAGTATGAAGTTAATTATTTGAAATTTAACAAGTAGCAGGTTGCTTAGGTACAGAATACAAAAGAATGCCTGCGCTATTGATGCATACTGAACAACCATCTGTTATACCTTTTTTTTAAAACAGGTATTTTGTGAAGCAATCTATATTTGCCCTCTGCCTTGAACATTTGTTAATGTACTTAGTAATTTATTTTGGCTGACCTCCATATTTATTCCCATTTTAATTTTTCGGTTTACTTGCATACCTTGGGTAACTTCGTCAGAGAGACAGGGAAGGGCCGTGCTGACAATCATCCTGGTTTAAAAATAAAGTCTGAAAGTCTGAAGCAGCTAGTTTGGCTTATTAGCATTCTTGAGTGGCTAGCTTTTTAATTTGTAGGTAATAAAAAATGAAACTCAATTTTTTTTTATCATAGTTTTTTATTTACATGGTAAAAATAGGTCAAAAACACTTAACATTCTAAATGTACATACAGTTATGCACGACCTAGCACGAAACTTAAATCATTTGCATTTCTCAAACCTACTCACCAAGTTTCGTTCCTGTTGTTTCTTCCTTCTTGGTCCAACTGTTTGTGCAAATAAATGTAGATCAAACCAAACAGTAAAATTCATTGAGATGTCATGGTGGAGAAAATGCATTAAAATTATTAATTGCTGTCATTTACATTTAATTTACAATTAATTGACAACTGAAACGGTTAATGGTTGTGATTACCCTTCATACAGCCACCGAAAAGCTATGATTTTGGTGTGCCTTTTCTGTCCTGCTCTCTTTACTGTACTTACTTACTCTCAGTTTGACATCTGCACAAAACAATAAACTGACTTGCAATCACCATTGATTTGCTAGAACAACATTACGACTTTTTGATTTATTTTTGAAGTTGTTGAGCTAGAAAGGGTGGAAGGTCATTTTAATAATTGCATTTTGAGGAGCCTTTAGTCATCTTATTGTGTTAACCTTTTAATAGGGATTTCTTTTAAAAATGCTTTTCAAAATTAATGTGATTTCTGTTTGTAAAAGTGACCGCTAAATTTAGTCTTTGAACTTGATTCTGTCTGATCTTTCTTGTTATTTTGGTATAGTATGTATTGTCTGAGATTTAAGGTGGAAGAATAGCCGGTCTGCCTATGAACCCACTTCTGTTATTAAAGAAATCATCTTAAAATGTGATGTGTATTTAAAAGGAGTTTTTCCTCTCTAATCTTAGGCACAAAGCTTTGAAGCAACGAGTAGGGAGTACACAAGGCCAGCCTGTCTCAGCTGGACAGATCCAGCAGCAGCCCACCAAGCACAAAGCAGGAGAAAAGCCTGAAAAAGGTGACAAACAGCAGAAACGACCGCAAACACCCTTCCACCACCGGAGCTCCATCTGCGATGATGTTTCAATGGAAACGGAGGCTTCAGCAGGCCAGCGGTTGGCTCTCAGAGGACAAGAAGGTAGATTCCCTGGCCTCCGCCCATCCGATGTCTGCACTGTGTCCAAGCCGCCTCAGCTGCACACCGGGGGTGGAGCAGCAGGTGGTGTTGGAGGGCAGTCAGAAATGGTTGGCTCCCCTCAGCCACCTCCGCTCAGCCCTCACCCCTGTGAGCGGGGCGAGGAAACCGCCGAAACTCTAAAGAACCCCTCCACGCCCAACAGCCAACACTTCTACCCTCCTCCTTCAGAACCTTGCCTCCTGCCTCAGAAGGGTCCAGATGATCCTCGTGCTGATTCTCTCGCTCCTCCCTTTCATCCGACGTGTTCGGAAGCCATGGAGCCCACGTTGTATATTGGGGCTGCAGTAAGCCTGGAGGATGATGGTAGTCATGTGCCCTGGAGATTCTTCAACCTCCCACGTAGGAAAGATTTTGATTTCACCACACCATCTCTGCCTTCAGACAAACTGAGAGAAGAGGCCTTGCTGGTATCGGATGGGAACATGTCAGTTACTGAGTAAGTAGCGAGCTGTGTTAATATACACGCTAGTAGATTAGATTAGATTCAACTTTATTGTCATTGTGCAGAGTACAGGTACAGAGCCAATGAAATGCAGTTAGCATCTAACCAGAAGTGCAATTATAGTATTATTTACATAAAGAGCCGAAATAATAAATATATACATATATAAGCATGTCTATACAGGGCTCTAGACTAACTTTCTGAACTGGTTGCACTGGTGCGCCTAACGTTTTTTCTTAGGTGCACCTGCACCAAAGTTAGGTGCACCCAAATTTTCAACTGCATCACATTCAGCAGTTTTTTTTAATTCGCTGTCCATATAGGCAATATTGACTTGTAAATGATTACCTAACAATGTGGTCAGTATAAAGTTTTTTATTTGAAGCACAATTCTACAGTAAAGGTAACACTTGGGCAGTGCATTTGTCGGGCATGTAATGTGTTTGACAGATGCGTTGTGCTTTTTCAGCGCTTCAATTCTAAATGTATTAGAACCAGTCACAAACGCACTACTGCCTGCCATGGTCTTCCCACACTCCTTACAGTCAGTGCAGGCTGTGACTTGGAGTCGATCGTATGTGGCTCGTTATCTGATGCCGTCTCCGGACCAGGGCTCGACATAACCAACGCTCTGACACGGAGCCACCAGCCTCCCAGGTTAACAATTTTCGAACGGACCAGGCCTGAACTGAACATTCTTAACCAAAATGTTCTAAATCATTCTTTTCACCGTCTCTCGCCATCCGCGGCGACACCCGCTCTGTTTATCTGACGGGCCTAGGCTACTCACCGCTCTGTCTGACTGCTAGTGTTGTGTCGTTCGCGAACGATTCGTTCAAATGAACGAATCATTTGAGTAAACATAATGAACCGAATCACTTCCTCAGCTGATTCGACTCAGCAGCGACCGTGCAGGCCGGCAGGGGAACTGCTGTGTGGTCTGTGAATCACTGAATCACCGGCGAATCTGGTGGCGGAGACTCTCATTGCGAGGGAACTGTGCTTGCTCAGTAATTCGTTCAGTGAACTGAGGGCTCCCGTTCACTCAATGATTCGTTTACTGAACGTACTATCACTCAGTGCTGACGGCGCTCTGGGGTCCCGCCCTTCGCTATCTTTGATTGGTTTAGACCACGAAATGGGTCTAATGTGTGTCTGTTTTTAACCACAGGGAGACTTTCAGAGTCGCGAAGCCTTTTTCTTTTTTCCCCATCGAACGGCTGGTCGCACTGGTGCGACCTCAGATTTTTTTTGGTCGCACAATTGAGAAATTTAGAATTAGAAATTAGTCGCAAATTGTACGACCAAATTGGTCGCACTCTAGAGCCCTGCTATATACATATATATGAATGTAGTAGTAGGTGATATACTGGTACTTCGAGTATGCTGATTTGAAATTTTAGTTATTTAGTACAACATTTAGTAATTTGGTCTCTTGTGGTTAGCCTTTAGCTTAGCATGGACACCAGCCCACTTGCACTGCTTCTTTTCCCTTTTGCACCACCTGTGTCTGTGCCACACTAGGACACAGTCTAGAGCCCCTTCCTGACTGTTTAATTGACTCTGTCTGCTTCTTATAGTGTGAATGGTATGCTACATTTACCAAATCCCAGCATGGATGGAGGGTTGTAGATGGGATGCACATATTAAAGAAATGATTTGCTTATGCATACCCACAATATGTGAATCTTTATTGTTTAGTCCTGTTTTTACTATCTATATGTTTAAATGTATTTGTTATTAATAGTTCCTGTTAGAAACGGAGGATAATACTGCTCTTGTTAAACTACAAGAATTGGATATCGCCTGCACATGAGGTAGCCCAAAGGCGCTCACAACTAACTGAAATCAGTGATTAAGTCATAAGCCATAAAATGTAGGCATGCTGGTGGTCTTGGTAGGACGTATTGGTAGGACGTAATAGCAATGTAATTTGCCTTGTTCAGAAAACTTTTTTAAGGGTATTTTTAAGGGTATCACTCAAGGTCCTTCAGCCTTATGATATAAACTTGTCCTCTGTCACACTCACTGACTTGACTGTATAAATGGACATGACTTCTTTCTCAATACTCCACCAAAAGAAGTTAAAAACCTGAAGTACCTGTGGTAAATGGAAATAACAAAGCAGTCTATTGACCTGTTCTTCTATTTTCGTTTTTAGTAGTTACGTAGCTGAAGCACTTGTGTACTTGTTGTTTTACCCTTTTGGTTAGCGTAGTAGCAGTGTTGATTTGGTATTTATCTAGTATTTTGTTCAGGATCAGGCTTTCACACTGCTACAATAGTCAAACATTTAGTCTCCCTGCCTAGAACATGCACAACATGACCCCTTCAAATGCATCTTTCTCTCTCTCTCCTCTGTCTCTCTCTCTCTCTCTCTGTATTAATCTCTCTCTGTGTGGCCTTTTGACATTGTACATCACTAACGTGCACGCACAGCATTGCTGCAGACTATGGCCTTTAAAGCCAGAATTTTAACAGAGTTGCAGACTTGAAGAACCTATGTGTGCAAGTTCTCGCCTATTTCATACAAGGTCCCAATAATACTTTAAACATCTTAGCAATTAAACCTTTTTGATCAAAATACCTATTTCAGAACTATGTTGTGTATTGTGTCTATAGGGTAATGGCCATCTCCAAGCATACTCTGAAAGTGTCAGAGGAGCGCATCCAGACCTACCTGCAGCGACGAAACCAGCATCTAGCTGCAGCCATTGCCGATAGTGACCACGAGCCAGAGGTGGACCCCTATGCCTTTGTAGATGGGGATGTAAAGTTTACATTCTCAGATAAGAAAGATAAAGCAGGTGGGGAGAAAGAGCAAGGAAAGAAACACAAGGTAAGAGTCTGTGACCCTGACCTCACAATGAACTCACTGTTCTCCCAATGTTTTTTTGGATTAGAATATGAGGATGCAAGTCAGAGGTTAAGGAAAGGGTTTCGTATACTACTTCAGATTTTACTTGTTAGCCCCAAGGCTAGCTCCTACTGATCTTGGCTAGCGACCACTGGTAACGCCTGATTGTTCCTTAGTGAGTCACACCAGAGCACACTGACACTTCCTAGCTTTTATTCAGTTTCAAGCATTTGAGCCAAAAAGTATTTTTAAACTGCAGTTTAGTAATTAATTTAAAAAAAGACAAAATGACAAAAATGAATCTCATACTGGAAAAATCGTTCTGGCCCACATTCTGCATTGTCATTTAAACCATTTGTCAGATGGAGTTCACATACATGCCAGATTAAGGCCACGCCTCAGCCAAACATAGGAAACTCTCCTGTATTAGTGGCAGCAGTGGACCAAATATATTCCTACTTATGTCTGTAGAATTTGTTTACATAAGTCATTTAAAATTTGTGTCGTATTACTTTTTATGTAAATAGTAATATAGTAAAATATATCTTCTTCGACTACTTTTAAAAATGTTATTTCAAATTAAATTAAACTGACCACTCTTTACTTTGCACACTACTTTGGATGCCTGTGTTTGTGTTTCTAATAACAGTTACTTGTGTGTTACAGTTTACAAGTTCACTAGCACAGATATGTTTCTGTGGCAATAAATTGCATCATAATTTAGTACGTCTCTCTCTGTGCTTTTTCTCTTTTAGGGGGAGGACGGAGGTGCTGGTCCTTCAGATGGTAAGACATAATGCTTCTAGTTTCTAGTCAGAGGTGACTGGTACAAAGTGTTTTCCGTTCTAACTATAACCCCAATTCTAAACAAGGTAGGACGCTGTGTAAATTGTAACTAAATGTAAGTAAAAGCAGAATGCAATGAAAATTAATGTCTGTCCAGATGTGCAAGCTGCCCTCTCCGTAGTCATTAATGCAATCCCATACCATCAGAGATTCAGGCTTTTGAACTGTGCACTAATAACAAGCTGAATGGTCCCTCTCCTCCTGAGTCCACAGGACACGGTGTACATGGTTTCCAAAAAGAATTTCAAGTTTTGATTCATCTGACCCCAGTACAGTTTTTCGTTTTGCCTCAGTCCATTTTAAATGAGCTTTGGCCCAGAGTAGGCAGCAGCGTTTCCATATCGTGTTCACATATGGCTTCTTCTTTGCGTGATACGGCTTGTGTTTGTGGATTGCATGGTGAACTGTGCGGTGATTCACAGACAGTCATTTCTGAAAGTGTTTGTGAGCCCATAAGGTGCCATGCCTGATTTTAGTGCAGTGCCTCCTGAAGGCCTGACGATCGCAAGCATCCGATATTGACCGATATTGGCCTTCCTCCTTGTGCACAAAGATTTCTCCAGATTCTCTGTCTTTTGATGATAGATACTGTAGATGGTGGGATATTCAAATTTATGTTGAGAATTTTTTCTGAAATTGTTCAACAGAGGTTGAATTCAACCTCTGCCCACCTTTGCTTCTGAGAGACTCTGCCCCTCTATATATTGCTCTTTTTAATACCCAGTCATATGACCCAGTTGCAAATTGCACTTCTAGAAGTTTTAGTACCACTCCAGCCTTTTGTTTTCCCTCTTCTTTTTTTTTTTTTTTTTTTTAGATGCGTTGCTGCTATCAGGTTCTAAATGAGTTAACAGTTTTCATGAAATGTTGAAATGTCTCACTTTCAACATCTGATATGTGTTCTATGTTCCATAGTGATCAAAAATATGGGGCTATGAGATTTTTGAGAATTGTGAGAATTATTGCATTCTGGTTTTATTTACATTTATTAAGTTAACTTACTGTTCTTCTTGCTTATCATCATCTTATTGTTATACCACGCCCAAAATGTAAACAGTTTCTCCGCCTACAGTTTTTGACATAGAACCACAAAATTGTACAGGATTTTTATTTTTCCTATAATAGTGTGCTTGTGCTTTTTGAAGCATTCTGAACCAACTATAAATGCCGCAAGTCAATGTCATAATGGGTCTCTCTCACACAGACACTCATACACAGTACACACTGACACACTAATGCCACAGCAGTAACAGCAAAACCAATAGATTTAAGGTGGAACTGGCTATACAGTAGGTTTGAATTTAAGGTGACAGTAAATTTAAATGAGCAGCGCCCTTAAGGTAGCAGTTTATTTAATGTTGCAGGGAATAAAAGATGGTAAGGAATTTAAGGTGATAATAAATTTAAGGAATTTAAGGGAGCAATAATTTAAGGTGGAAGTCCGTTTTTACAGTGGCTGTGAATTTAAGGTAGCAGTCAAATTTAAGTTGGCAGGGAATTTAAGGAGCCAGTTATTTTAGGGTGGCAGGGAATTTAAGGTGACAGAATTTAAAGTTGCAATGATTATAAGACAGTAAGAAATTTTATGTGATAGGAAACTTTAAGCTAGCAGTTAATTTAAGGTGGCAGTGAATATAAGACATTAAGGAATGTAAGGTTGCAGCGAACCATGTAGTATGTGTAACATACTACACAGCAACACACATCTGTACACACTAACGATTACATCTGTGCACACCAACACACATTTGTTGACAACACACACACGCACACTCACTCTCACACTACATTCTCACTGTACACACACTACACCTTTACACCAAACATAATGTATACACACACCTCATACATCTCATATTACACCTCACACACACCACACTGTCAACACAACATACACCACACATCATCCCTCACAAGTGAACACATCACACATTCCACACTCGCCTCACACATCTCATACCTCTCACACTCAACACTCTCCACTCACAACATATACACTACCTCACACTACTCCCCACACACCTTAAACTCGACACACATCTCAAACGTGTCATTATAACAACCTATACTTTTAAGGGCCAACTTCAAATTTGTTCACAAACTTTCCCTTCTTTAATTTACATTTGGGGTTGTATGTAAATGAGCCATTTATGACATCATTGAGTTCTTCTTGGATCCGGATTAGCTCTTCTCTGCGTTAAATATTTCTCCTGAAATGGCTTTGTCCAGGTTCTTATTAAACCAAATGACTGTTGCATTCATGCCATTTACTTTTTTACATGTTTGAGATTCTTGTAAGCATGTCAGATTAAGCAGTGGTAAATTTAAAAAATTTCCTCTCTCATCCTCTCCTCCAGATGCTCAGCGGAGTGCAGCCCTCAAAAGCGCTGCCTCCACTAGCCTGATCCATGACTCTGACTTGGCTGTTTCCATCAAAGACCTGGACAATATCTTCAACTCAGATGAAGATGAGCAAACGGTTAGCTGGAGAGAAACTTTTCATAATAAACTACACAACTGCACTTTCCACCACTGTCAGGCATAAGCGGTAGTGTGGCTGTCTCAACTGTATACAGTAAATATCCCCTTGATGTTGCAGTCCGACTTAGACTCACTTGTACAGTCACAGCCTGTTTAAAACTGGTTTAATAAATATCAATACAGCCATGGTAGTGTACTACAATGTTAATCGTGTGAGCACAGCCCTAATTGCAGTTCCATTATTTATTGATATAATTGCTATATTGCATTTTGTCCATGTCCTGCGGTGTTTGAACGTGTCATATAAATGTTAACTGCTGGCAGTTTACACGAAAACCCTACGCTATTGGATTAGATTCAAATAGGACTTTCTACCACTTCTTCTCAGGTGAATGGCTTGTAAAGATTTCTGTTCTCTTAAAGCGCAGTCTTCCTCTGGGTTCATGCTCTGAGCAAAAATCACCTGATGCATTTATAGTAGTCGACATGAACTTGAATTCCAAGTCCTGCGTTTTCACATTCTTACCAGCAAGATGAGCTCAGTCATGACTGAATAAACATAGTTGCAGAGTGAAATTATGTCTTGAAACATGGCAGTAGCTTTTTAACCTTTGTTCCCCCTAATGATTTTGTAGCCTGGTGCCAGAAGAGCAATGAATGGAACAGAGGAGAAGTTTGGGAGTAAGGAACCAAAGCCAGCAATCCTGGACCCTGTCTCATGTATTAGTATGTACAATACATATATTTACCAATCATCCACAGAAACATAAGCTTATATATGTTTATGCAGCAAATAGACATTGGCAGACATGCATATGCTGTTTTCCCTGAAGTCTAGGCAAAAACTGTGTTTAAAAAAAAAAAAAAAAAAAAATATATATATATATATATATTTAAAATAATTTTCTTCACTATTTCTGTTGGGTGCAGATTTCAATAAAAGACAACCTTCCAGCGGATTACCTAAACGCATGCCGGCTCATTAGTGATTTCAGACATCGTGTTGCGTTTTTGCAACATTAGTGTCATTTTTAAGTCAAGGAAATTTAACCATATTAGTTATTTAACATTGAAAGTTTAAGACGTTTGTGATATTATTTTAATATGGACTTTTCAATAGCAAGAATAGATGCTGAAAGAACCTATAGGGCATTGTAGGTTCTCTTTTTCCCCTTAATTTTTTTTTGCTCACTGCGTTATTTTCCCTTTCTTTGCCTGTACTTCCAGGTTCTGCAGATCTGCACCAAATGTTCCCAACCCCTCCATCATTGGAGCAGCACATAATGGGCTACTCACCAATGAACATGGGCAGTAAAGAGTATGGTAGCATGGAACCTGGTCCTGGCCTTACCTCATTGGATGGCCCATCCGCTTTGACAGGCCAGTTTAAAATTGAGGTGGAGGAGAGCTTTTGCAGTCCAAAACCATCAGAGATCAAGGTAGGCTTAAACTTTTCTACCTGATACTGTTTATATAAAATGGCAGAATGTGGATATGCACATTCATATTAGACTCATTCGTATTAGAAAATCTTTTTTTTTTTTTTTTTTTTTAAATGTAGTTTGATGTAATGTTTCTTTCTCTAAAGTACATCAAAGTCAATTTATTTGGTTTTGGCATCTTTCCACAGTTCTCATATTGGTGCTTCCTGACAAATGTCCTGACAATTTGTGCTCGTATCTACACAGTTGAGTCACATTATTATGACCACTTGCTACTTTCCACGCTGCACATGGCAGTTACTATGGATATTAGCTGGTGGTCATAATAATGTTCAACAGTACAGTACATGTCTATAATTGCTCCTATTATCTATTCAGACAACTTTAATTGGTTTACTGGTTTAGTTTGTCCTAACGGGAGTAATGATTCATGTGAACATAAGCCAGACTTTTTGTATCATGGATTCAATGTTGTGTGTACATACATACATACATACATGCATACATACATCTACTAAAACTAATTCTGTTTTTTTGCTGTCTCTGTATTACAGGATTTTTCATTTGTGTACAAGCCTGAGCTGTGTCAGGTGTTTGTAGGCTGCTCCATGTTCGCCCCGCTGAAAACGCTACCTAGCCATTGTCTGCCGCCCATTAAGCTGCCGGAGGAGTGTGTGTACCAGCCCAGCTGGTCCCTGGGCAAAATGGAGCTTCTTAGCACTGGACCTGCCATGAACTTCAACAGGGACAGGTGAGCATGCCTGAAACCGAAGGTGTCATTCCTCATGGGTTCCTTACTTTGTTGTTGCTTATCAATCCTGATTATCATACCATACAGTTATAGGTCATTCAAGTTAGGCATTAGACTTGAAAGAATGGCCTTTTCTTGTTGATAAATAACTATTTATGTTTGTTTCTTTCCACAAAGGGGAAATGTGAGTTCTTATTTAAATGCTTCAGTTGCTGGTGCTAAAATGCTTCCATTTTTATTTTGGCCTTTTTATCTCAGGTGTGAAGTATTTCCAAATTTCCTAAATGTGGGTAGCTGAAATTAAGTCACATTGTAGTGAATATAAGGCAGTAAAAGTATCAAGGTGTGTGTATGTGTGGTGAATACCACTATACTGATATGAAAACTTATGTGGCTTCATTATATGCATAGCTACATTTCCACAAAAAGACAGTTATCGTAATTAGCGGTGTTACCATTGCCCCCTGTTTTACCAGTTATTTAAGCGACCATTCATTTAAGCGAAATTTAATGTGCTTTGCATCTGCATTTGAATTGTGTTTTTAATAATGTTCACACAATTAAGGAATGTGATAACAGGGTTTTAATCATTTACTTCATTAATCATTACAATTTAACAGCATGACCAGTATTTTGTATGGTTAAATTGAGTTTGAATAAGCATTAAGAATTAGTAATTGGTTAAAACTATTAATGTTATGTTGCGTAAGTAGTGGAGTTTACTGGAAGTGTAATCCATATTTAGGTGCATATATTTGCTGTTTTATGTATGTGGATGTGTGTAATAGAAGTGAATATGCTTAAAAAAAAAAAATGGGTGATGTGAGAAAAAGAGCTGGTATTTGCAGGAGTTCAAGTAGCGTTGCGTTGTCTGTTTCAGGGTTCAGGCCTGTTGACTACACAGGCATCTTTTCAAACAGCAATCTCTTACAACCCAGCTACTTTTAAAGGCCACCAAGAACATGCACACACAGGCACACACACACACACACACACACACACAGACACAGAGTGCGGGACAAGCTGTGCTTTCATTCCTTTCACAGCTGCCTGTTGGCCTGTCTGTCCAAAAATAGTCTGTCTCTCCCTAGTGAAGGCTTTTGGAGAATGGCAGTGCAGCAGCTGATAAGTGACTTCTCTGATTATTGCAGTTGGGATATTTCCAAGCAGCAACATAATCCAAATTTATTTTTGTTAAGAGGTGGTAGATAGAATAATAAGTTCTATCTGGGGATCAGTGGGGTTGTCTACCATCCTTCCTCATTTAATATGCAGTTGTTTTCTTTTCTGTTCTACCCCTTTGTTTCTTGCAGTAACATCCCTAGTGTGGGCAGTGCTATGGAGCAGGACTACAGTCAGTCGTACACCCCTCAAACTCACACTATATCCAACAGCGCGCCACCCAGCAACAGTGGTACAGGGATCCTCCCATCCCCTGCCACCCCTCGTTTCTCCGCCCCAACCCCCCGTACGCCCCGTACCCCCCGCACCCCGCGTGGTCCTGCCAGTGTGCAGGGCTCCCTCAAGTATGAGAACTCTGACCTATATTCGCCTGCATCCACACCATCCACCTGCCGGCCGCTCAACTCTGTGGAACCAGCTACTGTTCCCTCTATCCCGGAGGCCCATAGCCTCTTTGTCACCCTTATTCTGTCCGAGTCAGTCATGAACCTGTTCAAAGACTGCAACTTTGACAGCTGCTGTATCTGTGTATGCAACATGAACATCAAGGGTGCAGACGTTGGCGTTTACATCAGCGACCCCAACATGGAGGCTCAGTACCCGTGCAGCTGTGGCTTCAGTGCTGTAGTCAACCGTCGCTATGGCAATGGGTCAGGTCTCTTTCTGGAGGATGAACTAGACATCATCGGCCGCGGCTCGGACGTGAGCCGTGAAGCGGAGAAGCGCTTTGAGTTATTGAGGAGTTCCTCATTGGAGAAGAGCGGAGGTGGAGTAAAGGACAAGGTCCCAGATGAACTGATCTTGCTTCTGCAAGATCAGTGCACCACACCTTTTTCACCACTTTTGGCTACAGAACCAGAGGGAACCACCTCCAGGGTGCCAGGGGGCGTGGTCAGCCCTCCCTCTGTGCGTGTGGAGGAGAGAGATTTCCACAATGACTGCTACCTAGCTCTGGAACACGGGCGACAATTTATGGACAACATGTCAGGAGGCAAAGTGGACGAGACATTGGTCAAAAGCACCTGCCTGCACCACTGGGCCAAACGTAATGGTGAGTCTTGATTTTTGAGCCTCATAGTAAGGTTTGATCAGCTGTTTAACTACATGTGTTTATGTAGTCTCCTGTTTCCCATTGTCTTTTCATGGTTTACATATTTTAGCAAGTTAAAATGTATTTAAGTCATTAAATTTGAAAGATTTTTTCTCTAATCCCTTCATTGTCTTAATTTACTTTAGTCCCTATCTCACATTGGTAGGAGAAATCATTGTGATTTATGTATATACAACCCAAATTCTACATGTTATTTGTTTCCTTACGAATGCGTATTTTAACAGACTTTTTTTTTTTAAATTGTAGTATCGACTTTATTTTGTCTTTCTCAGCAGTGGATGTGAGTGCTCTGTGCTCACAGGATGTGTTAAGAGTGCTCCTGTTCCTTCAGCCTGTCCTTCAAGATGCCATCCAGAAGAAAAGAACTGTGCGCTCATGGGGTGTTCAAGGACCCCTCACCTGGCAGCAGTTTCACAAAATGGCTGGGAGAGGGTCTTATGGTACGCAACAAGCACTGGTTCATGTTTTTTTTTTTTTCTCCATATACATTATCTAGTAATCAGTAAATTAATTAGCATACATTTCAGATCTGATGTCCTCCTCATTTAGAAAGTCAGCAGAGTCACAGGAACATATTTTTGAACTAAAAGAGACGTGGCGTATGATGATCGATCTGAACTGGAGCCTTTAATTATAGAATATAGCGTCGGGCAGCAGCACGTATTTATGCTAAACATTAGCGCTTATAGTCTTTTTAATTTCACTTCTAACAGCTTCTGTGGGATGACCCTTCGTCTTTAATCTCTCATAAATAATGAACTGCTATATTTAACCAAATTAGTCAATATTTAAATTTATAGGGTATTATTACCGCGCTGAAATAATTCTCTCGTTTATCGGCAGGAGTATTAAGTGACTGTGCTTATCCTTAAATAAAGATAATCTTAGCTGTAGACGAATAAATAAAAATATCTGTAATTTGGGTTTTAAAATAATGGAATTATTATATTTAGGTTCGTTTTTCCTTCACCGCAAACATTATCAGCCATTATGTCTAAAACAAAAGTCAGCTCAGTTGTTTGAAGCAGTGTTGGATGTCTGACTAAATGGTTTAATTTGTTTGGATCGTCTTCTTCAGAAGCTCCTCCAGCATTTTTGAGACATCGTTTCCCCCCGTGTGTCTCAGCTTCACGGCTTTAGCCTTCTTCAGCAGTGAACCGCTAGCGCACGTCGTCACATGGATTTAATTTTTTAGCAAGCATGCCTCACAGCCCAGCTAGAACTTAAATGTATATTTATTATTCCCCTTTAATAATTAGTAAAATGTCTTTTTACATTCTTAAAGTTCTTGTGCATTTTTGTAAGCTTTAGTCTGTTTTACGAGAGGTCAGTGTTGTCAGTCGATTTGAGGGGTCTCAGTCGACTTAAAGGGTCTCCGACTAACGATTCGACTCGTCGACTTCTAGAGGGCAGCCCTAGTTATAGGTATGGCTCTAGTTAGCAATAGTCATGGAAGTGAGTACGGTTTTTATGGTTACTCTTTTTATCTACTTCAAGTTTACTTATGCAATGAATGGACAATAAGCATAATTTGTAAAAAAATAAATAAATAAAAAAATATTGCGTTGCTAACTGAAACTTTGTGGTCCATTTGGAATGCTAATTAGTAATGCATATAACCCGCCCTCCTCTCTTTCAGGCACAGATGAGTCCCCAGAGCCTTTGCCTATTCCAACGTTCCTGGTGGGTTATGAATATGACTTTGTGGTACTGTCTCCGTTTGCCCTACCCTACTGGGAGAAACTACTGTTGGAGCCTTTCGGCACCCAGAGAGATGTGGGCTATCTGGTACTCTGCCCAGAGAATGAAGCACTACTTAATGGAGCCAAAAGTTTTTTCAGGGAGTTAACAGCTGTATATGAGGTATTTATAATAGATTGGTATGTGTGGTGTTGATCCTTTTATGACACATGCAGATTTCATGTAAATTGTTTGTATTGTCTTTCAATTACACCACTGCTTGGTGCCAATGTTGTTGTACCTACATAAGGAAGCTCTACAACACTATTCATTAAGATCTGCCTAGAATTGGAACCAGTATTTTGCATCTGTGAAATCTGACTTCTAGGATCGTACACTGCTCAAAAAAATAAAGAGAACACTTAGAAAACACATCATATTGCAATGGGAGAAAATCATGCAGAATATCTTTCCTCATATAGACTGGGTAAGGTGTTAGGAACGAAAGGATGCCACAACGTTTGATGGAAATTAAAATGATCACCCTGCAGAGGGTTGAATTCAAAGACACCCTGAAAATCAAAGCAAAAAAATTGAAGCGGCAGTCTCGTCCATTTAACCCAAACTCCACAGCAGCAGCTCAAAGTGGTAGTAGTAGTTTTTATGGCCTCCATATGCTCCTTATGAGACGACGGATGGTGTCCTGGGGGATCTCCTCCCAGATCTGGACCAGGGCATCACTGAGCTCCTGGACAGTCTGAAGTGCAACCTGGTGGCCTCGGATGGACTAAAACAATGTCCCAGAGGTGTTCTACTGGATTTAGGTCAGGCGAGCCAGTGGGCCAGTCAATGGTATCAATTCCTTCATTTTCCAAGAACTGCCTGCATATTCTCGCCACATGAGGCCGGGCATTGTTGTGCACCAGGAGGAACCCAGGACCCACTGCACCAGCGTAGGGTCTGACAAGGACCTTCTACAGCTTTGTCCAGCTCTCCTAGAGTAACTGCCTGTCTCCTGGAATCTCCACCGTACTCTTAAGACTGTGCTGGGAGATACAGCAAACCTTGTGGCAATGGTACATATTGATGTGCCATCCTCCAGTAGTTGGACTTCTTGTGCAACCTTTGTAGTGTCCAGTTACCGCACCATGGTACTAGTAGTGACGCTGACCCAAGTCAACTGCAAAACTAGTAAGAAATCAGTTGGAAAAGATGAGGGGGGACAAAATGTCAATGACCTCGTCCTTTTTAACCATTCCTGTTTTGGGGGGTGTCTCATTGTTGCTCCTCTACTGCACCTGTTGTTAATCAGTTTCAGCTGCTTTGGTGTTAATAAAATTAACGGCCCTCCCTACTACTTAACTGACCAGATCAATATCCCTGAAGTTGAACTGAGTTGATGCTATACTCAAAAAGTGTTCCCTTTATTTTTTTGAGCGGTGTAGATTTGTAATACCTAAGCAAATGTGTCCTTTGATTGATTTTAACTGCTCTGTACATGTTAAACTTTTTAACGATTTTTCTTTGTGTGTCATGTCTTTTCCCCAATAGTCTTGCAAACTCGGTCAACATCGACCAATTTCCAAAGTGCATGCAGATGGAATTGTGAGAGTGGGAGGGTCAGCGGCCAAGAAACTGTCTGAGCAACCAATCTCTGATTGGTTCCTTAAGGGAATCAGCGGCACCAGTGAAGCCTTTGCCAAGCTCAAGTTGTTTGCCCAAGTCTGCAGGCATGACCTCGGTAAGTTTTCTTACTGGATCTTCACTAGCATGTAATAACCTCCTAAACAACATGATCTAAAAGAAAACAAAAACAACCTTGGAGAGGTCTTGTACATAAGCCTTTTTAAAAATTAGTTATCTGTTTAGTTATCCATCATTTTCTTTCTATGTCAGTCAGCTACTTTATAGAAAGTACCCTTTATCATCACTGGGCTGCAGGATTTTATATGTGCTACACACACAGCAGCAGAAATAGTATTGCTAAACAAATGACAAAGAAATTGTCAGCAGTTTTTCCATCAGTGTTGTTGATCTCATCAGTTAGTTAGCCATTGTAAAATAATGGTCTCTCTCTCTGCCCCCTTTTATTTTAAGCTCCATACCTTGCTACACAGCCATTGGACAGTTCCTTACTCACTCAACCAAGTCCATCCCCCTCAACCACCCAGTCCTCATCTGTGCAGTCCTCAGGCTCTACGTCTTCTAACCCCCAAACCTCAATGGCCTCTGGAGGCTCCACTCTCACCAGTAATACTGGCCCTGGCAACAGTGGCCCAGGGTTACCGGGCAGTACCAGTAGCACTCCTTCCTCAGGCCCACAGAACAACAGCATGCAGCCTAACAAGCCAAGCTCCTTCCCTCCCTTTGGGCCTATTGGAGTACAGAGCAACAGCTCACAATCTGGGGCTCTGGGCCAACAGCCTGGCACCCAGAATTCAAACCTCTCCGGAGACAGCTCATCTGGCACCAGCCAGACTCAGGGGCCTTCTGAACCACCAGAGAGGTATGCAGAACCTAGCCAGACTTCAAAAACCTATGCATCTTCTTTTCAGGCATTTTCATTTCCATGTCTTTCCTATCATTAGGAAAGCCCTGCAGAATGTGAACACTGCAGGAGGAAAAATCATTCTGAGCTATCTAAATTAATTGGTAAATTAATGCAACAAGAAGCAATTTTGGACAGTTTCTTATTTGCTAAGATTTGGTGAAAGGTCAGTCAAATGCCATTGCTCATATCTGTTGTTGTGTGTTATGACTATTTGGATTGTGCCAGGTTGTCTGAATGACCTTATAGACACTGAAGGTAGGGCATGTGTTTTCACTGGTAACATTGCTCTGTGGTGGCCTGACACAGCGTAAAATCAATTCAACCAGTCACTTAATCCTGGGAAGACTGATTCCAGCACCTGCCTCCTGTGCATGCATCATGTTATTCAGTTGGTTAACAGAACTAAAACAGAATAGAGGAGGTAAACAGAGGGTGCGTTTAGTTAGATGGGGGAATGCACGGGACAGTTTTATGGAAGAATGTATTTTGATGCAACACCACACTTTATTCATATAAACTGAATTTGTTTAATCATATATCTTGTTTAAATATACATAAATATAAATGATAAAGCAGACATACTGTCCAGCCCTAACTGAATGTCTATAAAATTATATTTAAATTTTATTTTCTAGCACCATGGAGAGGGAGAAAGTTGGAATACCTACTGATGGAGAGTCCCATGCCATCACATACCCCCCTGCCATTATGATATACATTGTTGACCCTTTCTCATATGAGGACGCAGAATCTGGGGTTGCCCACTCAAGTCTCTTAACGCTTGGGCTCCTGCGCTGCTACTTGGAGATGGTGCAGTTTCTCCCTGCTCACATACGCAACTCAATCTCAGTAGAGGTATGTGCAAGGCTTTTCTCTAGTCCGTGTGTTTTATAGATGGGGGACATGAGTTCAGGACTTGAAGCCTTAAGGGGTGGAAAAAATTTAATTGTGGTTCCTTTTATCAAAGATTGTGGTGAAGTAATAGTTTACAGTATTCTCAATAGGGATTTGTTTGCTTTAGCCTGCATGGATGGAATTATTCTGCTCTCTTTTCTTAAACCTGCTTTATCCTCGTTCTGATTTAGTCTCAACTTTCTAAATGTCAGGTTTTGAGAATAGCGGGTGAGTTTGTTCACTGTCACTGTGATTTGAAAGCTCTCTTGACTAGCTAATGTCTTCCCTCAGATCATCCCATGTCAGTACCTAATGCAGCCAGTGAAGAGTGAGGAGCGGCAGCTGTATGTTCAGCACCTGAAATCTCTGGCCTTCTCAGTGTTCTCTCAGTGCAGACGGCTTCTCCCTGTGTCCACCAACGTCAAATCGCTGACGGGATTTGGCCCCGGTCTCGCACTTGACACTGCCCTCAGGAGCCCAGAGGTAAGAGAGGCGGAACAACCCAGTTAGTGTTCTGCTTTCCCCAAGTGCTCAGTGAGCAAAGGCATTTGAGATGTGGTGGTGGAAAAAAAAGCATGTGTACAACTAAAATGAAAAACATTACAGTGAATATTAGTTTTCTTCTAGGACTTTGTTTTGCTTGCTGCTTACCTACCCAGAGTTCCATGGAAAGCATTTTTGTATATGGCAAATCCATTTCTTTTGAATTAGATCAAGTGTCCGATATAGTGAATATATCATCTTAAAGCTAGAAGGTGAGGGCAGGTGGTGAGGAAAAGAAGCTTCTTTAAAAGCACTATTTTCCAAAATTCTTTTTCATCTGCATTATATGAAGTATAATTCTGATCAGATTGAAATGAACCTTAATAGTGCATAAATCTGCATATTTTCCTGTATTTTACGCTGTTCCAATCACTAGCCATGTGCTTTTCACATCTTTTTTCTGTGTATATTTCATTTAATGCCAGGATGTGCTGTTGTTGACTTTCTCTCAGTTACTGTCTTCATTTTAAGGTAGATTTCACACTGCTCTTAGCTGTGATCAGCTTTTTGGTTATTACAGCACTTATTGCATTGTAATTACTATGCAAAGCAGATTTTTGATTCTCTATTCTCGTTTAGCAAATGCTGTAATCTAAAATCTAAATAAATTGTAGCAAACTCTTAAACTGCTAAAAGTAAAATCACGGGTGAAATGTAATTCAGGTATGCTTTATACTGTTCTGTAGTTCTATGCAGTGTTGCTGGTTCTGGACCTGTGTAACATCAGGATGGTATTATTTGCTGAGAGAGAATGCAATGGAGCATGGAGAGTATTACACTAACCTCCCTGTTCTGGAACAGGACCAAAGGGAACTCGTAGCACCACCAGTTTTCTTTCCATTATCTGCTCTGTGAGACCTCCCTGATGGGATTCAGCCGGCCTGCTGCTGGCAGCATTGGGGGTTCCAGACCACTTGTCTGCTCTTGGCCCAGCCACTCGCACAATCCAATTTTGTCTGCCTGCTGTCCTGCACTTTTTACTCTTCTTAGAAAGGAGATGTAATTGCTCACTGATTTGGAGTGGTTTATTTAGGGAAGAAGAGATGACTGTGATATGTTTAGTTCTGCCCAGTTCAGGACAAGCCATAGGGTAGAAACTGTGTGGTGTCTTGGACTTGATGTTTTGCCTTTGTCTATTTGTCTTTACATTTGCTGCCAGATTATTGGATGACATTTGAACTGACTTTTTTTGCCTTTCAGAGGCCAGACTGTCTGCGCATGTACACACCTCCCTTCATCTTGGCACCAGTGAAGGACAAGCAGACTGAGTTAGGAGAGACGTTTGGAGAGGCATCACAAAAATACAATGTGCTGTTTGTGGGATACTGCCTGTCACATGACCAGAGGTGGCTATTGGCCACCTGTACAGACATGAACGGAGAGCTGCTGGAAACGTGCATCATTAACATAGATGTTCCCAACAGGTTAGACAGCTAACAGCCTGCCATTTTAAACCATGTGATCTATTAATTGATCATTCACACATGATCTCATTATAGTGGAACACCTAAAGTATTTTTGGTCTGTTGCAAATGTGTGTATTTATTCTGCAACTCTGACTTGTTGTTCTCGCACATGCATGTTTAGAGCAAGAAGAAAAAAAGGCTCAGCTCGAAGGCTTGGTCTGCAGAAACTCTGGGATTGGTGCTTGGGTTTGGTACAGATGACATCAGTGCCTTGGAGGGTTGTGATTGGTCGACTTGGGCGAATAGGTCATGGAGAATTAAGAGGTAAGGATAAAATCGTGTTAGTTTAAAATGAATTAACATGTCAATCAAAAAGCACATTAAAAGCAGATGAGTGCATTGTTTATCCCCTGGGAAAGCTTGATTAAAAATAATTTCATCTTTTAATATGAATTTGAATGCATGTTGACTTCTGAATTTTCCTTGTTCTGTTTACTGTTTATTCTGTTTGATATTTCTGAAACAGATATGAAAACTGTTTTGGTAATTAAATACAGCTTTAAAAAAAAGGAAAACTACAAAATATAGCTGCAAGCATTTCAGGTCCTAGCACGTATTAGTCTAGCGAGGCCATTTGGACCAGTGAGGCCTCACAAGGTTTAAAGCAGTTTGGACCTTTTTGTAAATCAATCAAGATAACGAAGATTTAAATTGTTTGATAAGCTCAGAGAGTTTTCATGTCATTTGGCACCATGTCATTGATTAGGGTTCACACACACAGTGTGTTCTGCTGTCATTTGTTTGGCATAGGCCAAGCCGTAGGTCCTAAAGACATGATCTTGGTCAATAGGTAGTAGTCCCCACCGCTACTTAGGCGCACAGAATGAGCCCAATGTGCCTAAAGGGGGCACTATTGCACAGCACAATGCGTTTGGGTCTACAACTCCAAAAACAGATTTTTGCCAGACAAGATGAATTGCTTTTTTTTTTTTTTTTGTCCCAACAAACAACTTAACTCAAAGTAGGCAGAGCTAAATGGTCTAAATAGCAATTTTGCATAACATGCAAAACTTACTTTTGCAAGCTAGTCTTAGGAAAAAATCCAAATAATTTAAATATTTAAAAAAAATTCTTTAACCCCAGAATCCTTGGGGGTTGGTGGTTGCCATCGGCCAATAACCATTTAGCAGGCTATTTGACAGGCTTAACATTGACCCATTGAACCATGTTGTTGTTGTTTTTTTACATGCAAATAAACAACCACATAGTTTTTAATTGATAACAGTTTAAAAAAACATTCTTTTATATTAGTCTCTGGATTTTGATTCAGATTTTTTAAAACTGTTTTCCAAAGCATCTCTTCACTCTCTAGGTAAATAATTATCAAACAAATGGTGACATTGTACTCAGTAAGATTAGTATTATATCAATTAACACCTGCAGCCATGCCATTGCTAGCTTGATTTTGCTATAACTTATCAGGCATTGTTCAGATCATGTCAAACTTTGAGGAAATGTGTATGCTCAGAGTCTAATGGGGTTCCCACATTTTGGTCCAGATTGACATTTAGGGGGTGCTTTAGCACTTAAACATCTAAAAATCAATTTAAAAAAATGCTCACATGACTAACTTTGTAATTACATGTTATGTCAAGACATTTGCACTGCTTGTCTGGTATTTTAGCTTATTCAGTTAAATACTACATTATAAAGAAATACTTTTCATGCAATTTTAATATTTCTCAGCAGAGTGGCTGTATGTACCAATTAAAACCTTGTGTGTGGAGCTCATTTCACAGAAATGTCTATACATTTGGAAAGGTGAGGTCAATTCTCACCAAACATTAGAGCCTTGTTAGACACATGGCTCTGGGGAATCCCACCTAATTTGATGTCAGTTAATCAGTTGGGGGTGCTATAACAGGCAAAGTATTGTTTCTCAGCTGCTGCACATCCGATTGAGATGAAACTTTACATGCTGCATCTTTGAGGTACTCTGTAAAGGATATTTTAAGGATATCTTTGTAATTGAAAAAAGTATGGCCATAATTAGCCAATTACTGTTTAGCAGGGTTTTGACTGGCTTAACATTGGCCTCGAACATGTTTGATATATACATGTAGGCATTTCATAACAGCCTCTAAAACTTTAGATAAACTTTTTAACTCTGGGTGTTGCTGTTCTAAAAATACGAGCTTATGTCCAAATCATTTTGCTGTGTGGCAGTGAAGTTGGATTCAGAAAACGTTTTTCTTTTTCCTGTAATTATACGTTTGATCAAGCTAATTAGCAAACTAGTCCTTTAGTTTTCATTACATTGTCTCAAGACCTATCTAGAATTAATCTTGAAAGTCTGAAAGTAAATAATTATATTTAAAACATTGACATTTTTATAAGTCATGGCTGCAGTATATGATTCAGTAAGTGCGTCATGGGTATTCTGAAATATTGAGCTAACTTGCCAAGTTTCAATACAAAATTCTATAACTCATGATTCTATAACTCATGAACCCATTATCCAAAAAAATGTTAACTTGGGAATTTGTTTAAAGACTAGATTCTGAGAGAGCCTTTTACGTTTGGTGCATTTACATCGTTGGGGAGTGCTATACGTGCTACATAACTTTTTTTGTAATTTTGCATGCAGCATCTTTGGTCCAGACTATAAGTGGATGTCTAAGGACAACCTGATACATCAACAATAACTGATGCTATTAGCCAATTGGTGTTCAGCAGTCAAAAGCTTACCATTAACCAATCTCACTGAAACTTGTACGGTTTCTCTTTGGAGGCACTTTGCAACAGCTAGTAAAATTTCTTAAATATTTCATGGAAATCTGATACCAATTTAAATTGCTGTTGAACAAATGGCTTCCCATCATGCATTGCAGTAGTCCAAACAACTTCTACAACTGTGTTAAAAAAATGCATAGTTATATTCCAGTTATTAACTGTTAATACTACTTTTAAAAAATCCTACTTTTGGAACTAGTATCTGGATTTTGATCATCCAAACTGGTCTGAAAATTGATTGATTGGCTAATAAGGGTTATAATATTAGATGTATCAAGTTGTTCTTGGTAATGCCCTTATGTTTCAAAAAAGATGACTGCAAAATTGCAGTTCAGTCGAACCTATAGTTGCTGAGAAACAGTGTTGCATATAGGGCAATGAATGTACGTGCACCAAACTAAACTTTTTGCAGATTTTTTTGTGGATGAAGTTAAGTGGTCAAGGTAGCAGTTTGATTTGTTTTGTCACCAGGAATAAATAAAAATGTCTGTCAATATTTTTCTGGCCAATCGCCGAGGCCAAACACATTGTGCTTTGCAATAACGCCCCCTTAAGCCCAATAGGCATATCTTGGAATTACTACCTAATGCTCCAGTTTAATGTCTGTGCGACTTACTGCGTGATTCATTTTAGAATAATAATAAGAAAAACAACTCTTAACAAATATGATAATAATATTAATAATAATTATAATAATTATAATAATAATTATTATCCTAAAAAAAGAGATATACAATAGGGTACTGTACTACGTGCCAGGACGCTTAAAAACGCTTTGACATTATGTGTGGAAGGTTTGTCACAACAGATCACACCACTACCTCCAGTAAGCTACCACCCAATGTGGCAGAGTGGGGTTTCGATTCCCAGTCTGGGTGACTATGATGTTCTATACCGATAAGAGTCCTTGGCCAAGAGTCCTAACACTACATTGTTCTACCTGTAATATAATTAATCTTGCAAGTTATTCTGGGCCAGAGTGTCTGCTGAATGAATGAATAAATGAATGAATTTGTTAATTCTGGATGTTCAAGCTTGCACCATGTTCCAGGCTTAGCAGTACCGGTTTAAAAGTCACTATTAATTGTATTAATCTCACTTTCTCACATTTTCTTACTCACTTTCTCACTTAAACAGACTGGAGCATATTATTGAGCCGGAGGAATCTGCAGTCTTTAAGCCGCCGGCTGAAGGAAATGTGCAGGATGTGCGGCATCTCATCTGCTGACACTCCCAGCATTCTGAGCGCCTGCTTGGTCGCCATGGAGCCTCAGGGCTCGTTTATCATCATGCCAGGTAATCTCACCCCCCGTTTGTTCCTTGTCTTGAAGCCATTAGTTGGTCTTGAGTGAGTCTGGCCTGTGCTTTTAGAAGAAAGAGCTGTCTTTTGTGTATGCTACTGTATGTTATTGTATGTTTACTGGGGGTATTTAATAGCGAGTTTACCAATAGGATATACCCGTCTGACTCTTTAAAACTTGTAACCTAATTATCTCCTGAAATAATTGGAGGAGAGGAAGAAACAAGGACAGTGTGAGTGAAAGCAGCAGCATTCCTTAATCCTGGTACTTTTTATCATGTATCAGTATTTGATTTTTCAAATAATGTTTGTAGATAATGGAGATATAATTGCAAAACAAGCAACAAAAACTATGAAAATCATTTATTAAACAAAACGTTTTTAAAAATTCCAAACCTTACTGCGGAAAACTTTCGGGCACCCTATGTCCTAATGGGTGGTATTGCTCAACTTAACTGGGAGAATGTTTTTCCACCGTTTTTTTTACCTGCATATTGATATAATATTCTTGTGTTTAAATGCTGTGTTTAAATTGTGCTAACCAATTTAAGACATATGGATGTCTTCAAGACATCCACACTTCATTTATAAATGGAGGGTGTGCACAAATTTGTCTGAAATGTGCGTACTCAATATATCCCACAGAAACTGGGATTTGTAAATAAATTTTTTGTGGGAAAATGTGAATATATATTTATGGATGTTTTGACCTATGCCATACTGCCTCAAAACGTGTTGGAGAAAATGGGAATTGGCAGTACCCTGTGGCAAGATGGAGAACAGCAGCTAATGTTCAAATCATTCTTAGACATACTAGTTCTTACTATAATAATAATAATAATAATAATAATAATAATAATAATAATTATAATAATAATTATTATCCTAAAAAAAGAGATATACAATAGGGTACTGTACTACGTGCCAGGAGGCTTACATACATTTGTATGTATTTGTTTGTTAACTGAATTAACTGTATAGTAGCAATGCACATTTTCTCTTTTCCATGTGTTCTATCTTTTTCTTACATAAATACAGCAATAAATTGTCTAAATTTTAAAATGAGACTTAAGACTTCCTTTTTTCTTTTCTTTAGACTCTGTGTCGACTGGTTCTGTCTTTGGCCGCAGCACAACTCTGAATATGCAGACATCACAGCTCAGCACCCCTCAGGATACCTCCTGCACCCACATCCTAGTGTTCCCCACATCTGCCTTTGTCCAAGTCAACAGCTCCAGCTACACCCCCGAGGACATTGCCTTTAACCCCATCAATGGTAGGGACTTTGGACCGAAGTAATAAATGTTTCCTCGGATTTAAAGTACTAACTACCTCTAGTACATTGCAGTTACAGCAGTGTTTTACTGGGAAGAGTGGAATTCTTAGGACTATAAGATGCCCATATCATTTCTTTTACTTCAGTTGTGGCGTTTGTTGTGTTCTGTAGATGGATCAGATCCTATTGGAGGCATCTTTGACCTTCTGGAGCAGGAAAATGACTTGGTGGACCCAGATATCATCAGTATCCTTCCTGCCTCCCCAACCACCTCCCCTGTTCACTCTCCAGGATCTCAGTATCACCACGGAGGAGATGGGAGCAAGGTATGCAGAAAATGTGGAAACAGACATAAGGATAACAAGCATCTCTTTATACAATGTGTTGACGTAACTGAATAAGTAATGTTCTGTTAATGTACAATGAAAGCATATGTCAAAAACAGTATGCAGTTGCAAAAGTGAAGTTTACTTGTTTGGAATACAAGAGAATTGCTGAGCCATTAGACATTTAATACTTAATACTTTGTCATGTGCCGTTCCAGATATATTTGCAAACTAGTATTTCTGCATGCTAGCATTTCTGCATGCTTTTTCTAAATAAGAAGTAAAGTACTGATTTTTTTTATTTCTTTGTGTGAGGCTAGTGTCTGGGTTTGACCTTATCTTGTCTTTGTCCTTTTTCAGGGTCAGAGTACCGATCGGATGGAGTCTCATGATGAAGCTCCCAACATCCTGCAACAGCCTCTGGCTCTTGGCTACTTTGTGTCCACAGCTAAAGCAGGCCCACTGCCCGATTGGTTCTGGTCAGCCTGCCCGCAAGCTCAGAATCAGTGCCCTCTTTTTTTAAAGGTAATAAACACACAAAAGCACACGATCAGGTTAAAACGTTTTAGCCACAGATTTTTGTTGATAAAAAAAATAGCTTACAGTGCTGAATTTTAATTTGTTCTTACTTTTAACATGTGAGTGGAGCTATTTTGCTGTAGATTCTAAATTATGTTTAAATTGTTACTTGGTTCTTTCACGAGGTAAAAGCAGTGTACTGTGGTCTTTGACTGGCCTAAATTAGTGTTCTGGATAGTGCTTACGAATGTAGTTGACCTTTTGCTTGTGATTTGTTTCATACGTAGCAATTGTTTGTGTACAAGTGTGGCTGTTTTTTACATTGTCATGTTTAGGCTGTTGAACTCTTATACCTTAAAAATATTAAAACATTTGCCTTTTATAAGGCATTCCCTGAGTGTTGCCTTGTTACAACATAGTGCAACATGTAATAGTCCAGTAACAAACAGGCAACACCACATCACAGTCTCCAACTGATTTCACTGACCTCTAACATTCATATCTGTATCTGGTCATATGACCCTTTATTCCTCCTTTATACGATATTGGTTGCTCTTCCTGCAAAGGGAGGCTTAAATAATTTAGTGTTCCATGATTGGGTCAGGAGTTGTATTGGTGCATGAGCAAGAAACACAAGAGATACAATTAAGGTTTTTTGAGTCATGTAGAAGATAGAATAAAGTTTTAAAACAGAGGAAGACCTGTCCAGGGCTTGGAAGGGATTTCAATTGAGTAGCACCACAAGCACTGTTGACTTCATGATGGCAAAGACAATGTTGTGGTTATATATTTCTTGCATACTAATGCCGTGCTGAGTAATTAATCTTTCATACAACCTCTAATCGCCTCCCAGGCCTCTCTACACCTCCACGTATCTTCAGTGCAGTCGGATGAGCTGTTGCATGGCAAACACTCCCATCCCCTGGACTCCAATCAGACCTCAGATGTGCTCAGGTGGGGAAATTCTCTCCATATGGCTTGAGCTATTGCTTTTGTTTTTGTTGATTACGGATCAGTCACAGAATTCACAATGTGACAGCCCAGGTTCACAATGGGAGTTATTTTTGGCAGCTGAAACGAGTCAAAATTTGTTTCCTGGATGGTTAGGTTCAGCAAAGTACATCCATTCAAATATATGATTACAGCTTACCTGTTTAAGACAAAATTAAACAGGTATGGTTCATGGATGTATGTATAAGACATTAAAAGGAGGATTCAAGCTACACCTAGCATTAATGTAGCAGATACCATTGGTAAATGTTGAAACAACAGTTTGAAATAATAAAAGCAGTCTTAAATTAAAGCTGTTGGCCTATAACTATATAAAACAAAAACTGTCAGAGTACAGCCATAGAGTAAAATGCAGCAATGTTTATTTTTAACTCTAAAACTAATCTTCCAACTTGTCAAGTGCTACAATTAATACTTTATTAATACAAGCTAAACGTGTTTAACACCTATTCTTTCCCTCTGTCAGATTCGTGTTGGAGCAGTACAATGCCCTCTCCTGGTTGACCTGTGACCCTGCAACCCAGGACCGGCGCTCATGTCTGCCCATTCACTTTGTGGTGCTCAACCAGCTCTACAATTTCATCATGAACATGTTGTAACATCTATAGATAAGAAATAAGCAGAACTATAGCAGGGAGAAGGGGTGAGAAGACGAGCTCCGATAAGATCTAACCCCAAAAATACGGTCTGGACAATGTGAAGCAGTTCAGCTGTGTCAGTCACGATACTTAAGATGCGGCTCCGCGGTGGAAGACCAGCCTTCTGATGTCAAAGACAAAATGCGGAAAAAGGAGGAAGAGGTTATAGAAAAGGTTTTTTTTTTGTTTGTTTGTTTGTTTGTTTTTTTGTTTTGTGGCGTAGAGGCCAAAAAGGAGCCAGAAAGTATCAGAATCAGAAAGTAGCTTTCCGATGCCATGATACCATTTGGGTTTAAGGCACTGACCAGATGGAACAGCTATTTTAAATGGAAAGTGTGAAATGTTTTAGAGGAAAGGGACATCTGTGATATCAAAATGAAAGAATGACTTCTTGGTTTTAAGACCAGAATTTAATTGATTCTTGGTTTTAAGACCTGAAATTTCCAATTTCTTTTGGATGAACTTGGATCCAAATGGAATGCCTGCATTTGTCTTATTTATTGTAAGTTTTTAAATGTATAATTTGTCTTATTTCTTAACCTCTTTTATATATAAAAGATCTAGAAGGTTTATATTGCCTTCCTGCTTTCAAGCAGTTGGTCAAAACTCTATGTAATCGTCTTAATTAAAAAACAAAGCAAAAAACCACAAAAAGAAAACAAAGTTGCAGTAGGTTGCTTTTAGAGTATTATTTTTTTGTAAGGGAGAAAGAATATTTGTATTGTCACGATGTACAGAGGTGGTAGGATTGGGGAATTATGTCCATGCCTTTGTGAATGGACAGATCACAGCTATGCTATAGCTGTAGAGGACTTGTACAGCAATGAAGTTCACTGTGTCTAAAATAAAGAGGTACATTGTCGCATATAGTATTTTATACCACACATTTAGACACGAAAACGGCAATATATAAATAATTATATATGAATGTCGTGCCAGTCTCGTTTGGCACGGCTTCTGTTTTAGGAATAAAGTGAGTCAACTCAATGATCTTGTGTTTGTGTTTTTGGGGGGGGGGTGGGACTGTAATGTGAAATTTGACGGAATAGAAAGCAGGAAGCACATATGCTGTTTTTTCAAATGCATGTAGTTTCAGAAGGGTGTGCTAAGAAAATATTCATGAGTGAGTAAGCTACATTTATTTATTTATTTAAAAGTTTCCCAAATAAAAACAACTCCAAAGGTGGGCCCTAGGTTAGCCTGCAAATCCCCCACAATTTAGGCACCGTTTAATGAAAGGTTGGGGTTATGAAGTTCCATGAAATTCCTCCCGTCTCTTTTAAACCAGCACACCACTTTTTCACCTCACCCTGCCATTATACCCTGATGAGACCATGTTTACTTGATTTACATGAACGTACGGATGGATTACTAGGTGACTGGACCGGGATGCCTGATGGAGATGCTGTGTTAGTGCACAAATAAAGATCTACATTTTCCTGTATCTTACTCTACAGAATAAAACTGTGCTTAGATTCGAAGATCCGGGGGATTATCCTTCACCCTAACATGAAATTCACAACCCTTGCCAAATTTCAGAGTAGATTTCCATGCGTCTAACCGTTAATATCTTACTAAAGAGGCAAATGACGTGAGAAGGAACGGTCACGATAAAGTATTATATTTCTAAGATAACATTTAAAGTAATGCATACTCGATCTAGCAGCATTCCAATAATATAGTCGAAGCCTTGTCATTTTTAATGGTAGAATAAAATGGGATAAGGTATTTATAAATGATGAAAACTCTTAACTGGTGTTCATACAGCGTGGCTTGTTGCTTCCATCGCTCTAGCCTGTATTGTTCTGGTTAGCCTCCTAGCTCGCCTTTTGGCCGTTTACTTGCTCTGTTCACGTAGTAAGCCGGGTGTCAAGCCTTCTGGGGGGGAAATACAAGTAGTTCGTTTCAAATGAAAAACTGCCTTACTTCGACAGATGTAACATAACCTTTAAGCACACCAAACATTCAATTTTCTACAATAGCTGAATTTTCACGAACGGGTTTTCACTGGTTGGAAGGTAGCTAGCGGTGTTGGCAGCGGATGCCTCGACTTTGTAGGTTCGGAGTCGGGTCACGATTCACCAAGGTCTACCTGGGGCTTCGCTGAGTTCTCTTCGAGTTTTCCCTAGGTATTGTTAAACGCCAGGTAAGGTGTCTCTTTCCATCAGCAATATTGCAGTCAAATACTCGGACAAAAATAAGTCTTTCCGAAGACCAACAATTCTATTGCTAGTGCTACTTAGCCTTTTAGCTAGCTAAGTAGCATGTTTACTCACATAGTTGGCTGTCTGCAAAAGATATTACTTTTAATCAACACGTTTTTTATTTTATTTTATTATTCGTCTAACCATGGCCGGAAAACAAGACATTTGAACTCGTGTATCTAACTAGCAAACGTGTTGTTAGTTACCTAGCTAGTGGCTAGCGTTAGCTATGGTAGCTAATTTATATAGCCTTGCCTGATTAAGGCCACCAAGGAAGTTACAGCGTGTTGGTAAACAGTAATTTGGCTAAATGCCGTGGTGTAATGTCTGAATATTTTCATGTGAATTACATTACATAGTTATTTTGCCTGACAAGGTATTAGGGCAATATCCTGCAACAAGAACAACAGCGCTAGCTGTCTAAGAGTAGAAAACGATTACAGCGGACAAAGTGAAACGCGTCAACCTGTTCTAACACTGTTAATGTATCATGAGGATTAAAGCACACTCCTGACTCTTTCGCTTTGCGCTACAGAATGACGGATAGTTCGGGTCTTCAGTTTGTGAGTCCTTATGCCTTTGAGGCTATGCAGAAGGTGGATGTGGTGCGACTGGCAGCTCTAAGTGATTCAGAGCTGAGGTTACTGTTGCCGTGCCTGGTGAGGATGGCACTTTGCGCCCCTGCTGACCAGAGCAATGCCTGGGCCCAGGATAAGAAACTCATCCTGCGTCTGCTGTCCGGTGTGGAGGCAGTGAACTCCATTGTAGCACTGCTTTCTGTGGACTTTCATGCCCTGGAACAAGATGCCAGGAAAGAGCAGCAGCTCAGGTAAAGCATTGATAATGAACGCTTAAAATGCACAAAAAATTAATATTTTATGGTAAAAATAAGATCATTTGATCTTTCTCTTCACAGTACAGTCGGGTATGCATTATACTCAAAACACGATCTTAAAATCATATTTCTCACTGTTTCAATACAGGCATAAGGCAGGCGGATCTAATGGTGAGAGTATACTGGTTTCTCAACTGCAGCATGGTCTGACACTAGAGTTTGAACACAGTGACCCGCTACGGAGACTCAGACTGGCTCTCAGCGAGCTGCTGGCCATTATGAATAAGGTGGTCACTTATCTGTACTCTAATCAGTACCTCATGTGCCACATAAATAGAATTGAACCAGTTCTATGTAATACAGGGTATTCAAAGATCTGTGCCATGTGTCTTGCAGGTAGCTGACTCGAATGGGGAGTTTTTTCTAAAGTCTTCTGAGCTTTTTGAGAGTCCAGTTTACTTAGAGGAGGTAGCTGATGTTCTCTGCATTCTTCAAGCAGGTGAATATGACATCTGCAATGTATGCAATGCATCAGAATGAACAAAAGTAAAATTGTAGCTTACTAAATTACTTTAAGTCATATACTGTAAAAATGTAAAACCAGCCTTGTTTCACCTATGTATATGGTTCCTCTTATTTGCAGAACTGCCCTCTTTGTTGCCAATTGTAGATGTGGCAGAGGCCTTACTGCATGTGCGGAATGGAGACTGGTTCCTTTGTCTCCTTGTTGCCAATGTTCCAGACAGCTTCAGTGAAGGTATTTAAGCTTATCAATTACGCAATATCTTGCACTTTAGGGTGCAGTCTATCTGTATGCTTTTTTATCTTTTGGATTGTGTGTAGGTTCATGTAGCAGAGCAAATGTAGCAGCTCTAAGTGGTCGTTTTTCCTATCTCTCAGCAGCCTTTCAGCCACAGTAATAAAATGTTATACCAACCTTTTATATACATTCACCCACTGACCACTTATTAGTCACGCAGCCTTGTCTCTTTTGAAAGTTATGTAATGCTAAGAAAGGCACTATCTAAAGCACTAAGCATTAACTAGGTTAATTGGTCACAAATTAGCAACATGATTGAGTATAAAAACGTCAAAGTCTGTTACTTTCAGAATTGAAGCTGAGAATGTGAATTTAGCAGCTGTAAGCTATTGTTATTTCCATCTCTGTCTTTTTGCAACAGTAATGAAATTATGCAGTGCCCTCCACAAAGACCCACTGGCCATCTTGTTGTCTATTTGGTCCACTTACCGTATAGGTGCACTTTGTAGTTCTACAATTAAAGACTTTAATCTGTCTGATTTGCTGCATATTGTGGTAGCCCCATTCATCCTGTTCCTCAGTTGTCAGGACTCACACAGGAACACCAAAGAGCAGGATATTATTTGGGCAGTGGATCATTCTTGGCACTACAGTGACACTGACGTGGTAGTGGCGTGTCAGTGTGTGTTGTTCTGGTATGAGCTGTTTTAAACACCAAAGTATCTGAGAATTGTCCACCAACCAAAGCTATCCACAAAGTTATTCTGTGACCACTAATCAAGGACTAGAGGATGACCAACACAGAATGTGCAGCAAAAGATGAGCTATTGTTTCCAACTTTACATTTGCAAGAAGGGATGCATGGATCCAACTTTTGTTGCCACGTGCACATGCCTCTTGTGAATAGGTTTCAGGTTTCAATATATATATATATATATATATATATATATATATATATATATATATATATATATATATATATAGATATATATATATATATATTAGATATAGATATAGATTCTTTGAAACAATATTATTCTTTGATCTTTGATACAATATTATTAAAAGATTCTGAGAATCCAGAGAAATTTCTGCATCCAAGGCACAGGAAGAAAAACCTGGCTTTGAATTACATTAGGAACATAGTTGTTTCTGTAGTGATTTACGACATTTGCCTGATGCTCTTATCCAGAGCGACTTACACGGTTAATCATATTACACTTAGGCCAGTGTAGTGTTAGGAGTCTTGCCCAAGGACTCTTATTGATGTAGCACAGCATAGTCACTCAGCCCAGGATTCGAACCCCAGTCTCCCATGTGTGGTGGTGGCTACTTGGCGGGTAGTGGTGTTATCCGCTGAGCTACACCAACTACCGAAATCCATGTTTGGGCTTAGGAACACTACTGAACACCATTGTTTTTAAACACATTTTGTCACTGATTTTACAAATACAAGTTACAACTCTACCATGCAAAGAAGAAATTATATATAAACAAGATCCCAAAAAATGTTGCTACCTTCTCTGGGCCCTGGCTCATTTACGTGGACTGAAGCAAAGGGAAACAATGCCCTGATTGTCTGACAATCAAAATGTTAAATTCTTTTTAACATACTTTTTAACAAAAACAAAAAGTATAAAATTTCTCACTTTCACAATTTCATATGTTTGTGCTATTTTCGATTAAATATATTATTTAGTGATTTATACATTATTGCCTTCTGTTTCAATAACATGAACAGTATCCCAACATTTTTGGAATCAGTGCTGTACAATCAGACACTACCGACATCCATAATATTTTGTCATAGCCATCCTAGGCCTCTTACCTAAACCCATAGAAAAGCTGTGGGATCATGAGGAGGAGAGTTTACAACCATGGCGCATGTATTATAAGCAATATAGGTTGTACAATATTTTAAATGTAGGAGTGCTAGAAATTTTGACACACATGAGAGATGTATTTTATGTATAATAATGCTTTTTAAAAAAGCTATTATACTTGAAATAAATATCTTTACGTAAATATTTTTTAATAAATATATTTTTGGAAAATAATATAAAAATAATAAGGAATAACAAATGTATGAAGCAAGTTTTTCAACTACCAATAATGCTAGCATGGATCAGAATTAGTTTGGGGTATTTTCTAACCTGTTATAATGTTTTTGTCACATTGAGAAGATGGTCTTCATAAACATTTCAAACCGTCAACAGTCATGACTTCTAGGGTGAAAGATAAAATAAAGACTGTTGTGGGCTAAATGTGTGTGTTTGTTCTCCTAGTATGTCGAAGTCTAATAAAGAATGGTGAGCGGCAAGATGAGGAGAGTGTGGGTGGAAGACGCAGAACTGAGGCTCTTAGACAGCTGTGCCAGATGAATCCATCTCAAGCTCTCAACATCAGAGCCATGGTGGTGAGCATCTGACGAATGAGCTGCTTCACCACAGTTGTAGTCCAGGAATTCTTCAGGTACAGTTCAAAACACTATACCTACTATTCTCCGTTATTCCCAGGTAGAAGAGTGTCACCTGCCGGGTTTGGGAGTGGCTCTCACACTTGACTATAAGCCAGACAGTGCAGATGAGGCTGTTAGTCCGTTGGTGTCATACGTCAGTGGTCTGCTTTTGGGCACAAATGGGAAAGTGCGCACCTGGTTTGGCATGTTCATCCGCAATGGGCAGCAGGTGAGAGACTGTAGAGAGGTATGCAGTTGCATTTGTGAAGCATGCAGGGCACACCGACAACTAAACAAACACTACACTTATGATTGGGTTGTGTATTTATGTGCATGTAGTATAACTGTACTAAAACATTACATCTTTGTACCTGTCTTTCTCTTTCTTTTTATTACTTGCTTTCCCCCTCAGAGAAAGCGAGAGAGTAGTTCAGTTTTGTGGCAGATGCGTAGGCAGCTGCTTTTGGAGTTGGTGGCCATCCTACCTCGTTCACGCAGTACGCATGTGCCCAATGACACTGAGCTGGATGCTGAGATGGAGAGCAGTTCAGGCTATTCGGGCCTGAGAGAAGAACACGTGGTGAAGGCGAGCGCACTGCTCAGACTCTACTGTGCTCTCATGGGCATTGCTGGCCTTAGGTACTGTCTTTACACGTACAGAGCAAGTACTTAAACTACTGGGCAAACAATCTGACTACATTGCCTCCTTCTTGCTTACCCACAAATAAATATTCACAAACATTTAAAAATTCATAATGTTTGTAAATCTGTCTAAAAAATTAGTCGCCATTACTGTTGTATTAGTGTGTTTTAATAGTGTGTCACAGTATGAACACAATATCAGCACTATATTCATTTAGTGTTTTGTTGTGATCTTATGGGTCCTTTGGTTCTTAGACCAACAGATGAGGAAGCTGAGCAGCTTCTCCAGTTGATGACTAGTCGCCCCCCTGCGACTCCTGCTGGAGTCCGCTTTGTCTCTTTGTCTTTCTGCAAATTACTCGCCTTCCCTACGCTTGTCAGGTACTTCTTACTTCAGTGCTTACTATTGCATAAAAATGAAATAGTAAATATAATAGAATGCCTCTGTTTGGCAGATGATTGGCCATCTATTCCTTTAGTATGTATTGTCCTGTTTATTTATGCATGCTATAGCAAAATATTTAATATGGTAACTTTGGGATATAGTAATATTCCATTCCATATACAATGAATAATTAGATTGTGTTGTATTCTGTGCCTCCCTAATGTTACCCAACCTCTGTATTCTGAAGTACACCAGAACAGGAGCAACTGATGGTAATGTGGCTTAGTTGGATGATTAAAGAGGAAGAGTACTTTGAGAGGTAAGAAAAGTATGCATGGACTGGGTGCATATTGTGGGTGCATTTAATATATGCAGACATTATATATATTTATTTTAGTTCATTGTTGAGAGAAAAATAACACTTTTTAGATGATGGGTCATTTAGATACCAGATCATATTAATAATCTCAGGTTGCCCTCTTTGCTGTTTTCTGGATTTAAAAACTCTGCATCTACACATTGTGCAGAAGCGTTTAGAAAGCTAACTTCATTACCTTCTAGCTTGTGTAACATAAGTGATTAGCTAACTATGTTACAGAATGCACACAACTAGCAGATACATCCCTTTGTTTAGAAGAGATTAGGATTAGGACCTACCTACCTACTTATTTATTTATTTATTTATTCAATTATTATTATTATTTTTTGTGGATCTGGTAAAATGACACACTTACCCTGCGCATACTATAATCAGAAGAGCTAGCAATATGGCAGATGTTTACAACAAGGCAGACTGTTTGTCTAGTCCACATCCTCCACACATAGAAAAGTGAAATGCAGTGGTGTTTCAGAGTTAATGGAGATGGAGAGGGTCTTGTGGTATCGCTTTTTGTGTTATTTTAGCTTTTGCTGTTGTGTCTAAGGTTTTATATCATCTTTATCATTAACTGTATGACTTGATCAGTATTGAAATTTCATCTGCTTCCAGCAGCGTAGGAAGCTAGGTATGCAAGCGCAGCAGTTTTGCTTAGTAGCCTCTATTGTTACATGTGTTTTTAAATTAATGCTCATTGCTAATGCTACGTTTCCTAGCATGTCTTCTTGCAGAAGAAAGTCATACATCTGCCCCTCATAGCAGAAGATGGCCAATAGCTATGCAGATGTTGGCACGTGATGACAGTATTATGTGCTAGAAGAGCTTGAGGATGTTTATTTTAGGTGAAAAAGGCAGTAGGACGCTCTGTACTCTTTTGTTTTTTTGTATGATAACTTGGAATTCTGGATTTCAGCATTTAAATGTTTGGCATCCATGACTCCTAGAAAAATCAACATTTGATTTGTCCCACCTCTGTGGTTGACAACAAAAGTTGGGACCATGGGACTCTTGTCGGTTGCATAAGGAAGCAGAATTTTTTCGGTGCTGAGTTTTCTGTTGCAGCTTCATGGAATATCTTTATAAAAAATGGTATATGTAGTTTGCCTTCGTCTGTCTATGACAAACATGTGAATGCAAGATAAGACCAAGGTCTCCTGGGGCTACAGCATTTTCACACATTTTCACAAATACCCCCAGCAGAGCATGAAGAACATTACCACACCATAACCACGGCAAGGCTTCAGAATGTGAAACTTAATTTTTGCTAGTAGGCACTATTACTGCAACAACTGTCTTTGTGTATGACCCTCTTTTAGGCAAGCACTTTACTGTAAGTCTGTAGGTCTGTTGGTTTTGTGAATTTAAGTTTTGCGCTCTCTCTAGTACAAAACACTGCAGGGCTTGGCCTCTTAAAAATGTATACCTCTTGCTGCATGTATACCTATTGCCCAGTTTTCACTTCTTTCTCACTTATCTCTTCCAGTGCTGCTGGTGTGTCTGCATCTTTTGGAGAGATGCTATTACTGGTTGCCATGTATTTCCATAGCAACCAGCTCAGTGCCATCATTGAGCTGGTCTGTTCCACTCTAGGAATGAAGGTAAGCTTTCAGGATCAATATTGCAGAGCAGAAGCAGGCCACACACTGCACAAAAAATAAAAAAAAACATCTTGACCACACGATCTCCAAGTGCTTTAAACATTAAACTCAAGGCAATGTGAGTGTGAGGGAGCAGAAGGAATTAAACAAAGACCTCGGGTGTTTAGAGAGTTATTTTTTTTCCCCAGGATTATGAGCAGGACTAGTGGATGGTTTGTAGATTTAATAAGACAACTGACTGAAGCTACCTATATTAACAGAGTTTGTGTAAAACATTTACGCAGTAGATTTAGCTGTAATATATAGTTAGAGTAATAATCATTTTTATCTATTTTATTTGTATACCATAACATTGTACAATTTACAATATGCATCATTGCAGTTTTAGAATGTACTTGAATTCCAGCTATCAGGATTTTCTGAGCATAAAATTCTCTCCCTGACTGACTATATTCTTCTGCAGATTGTCATTAAACCCAGCTCCCTGAACAAAATGAAGACCATCTTCACCCATGAAATCTTTACCGAGCAGGTACAGTATACAGTCTACAGAATATTTAAGTGAAGCAAGGCTGTGTTCTATAACGTGGTTTCCCTTGTACAGAACTATGTGAAAGTCAGAGGCTAATCTTTAAATTAGAGACAAACGCATTGCATTGTTCTTGGCCAATTCTGATTCCTAAAATTTTTCAGTCTCACCTGCCTATTACAATTTTATCTATTTCATACATTTTTATTTTTATATTTTTATTACGGTCTTAAAGGGATCTTAAAAGGTCAATCTATAAAATTATTTTTATTAGAGTCCTAAAAGATCAATCTGTCTAAAACTTGGTACACATGTCTGTCTAAGGTCCCTTGATCCATAATCTAAACACTTGGGTCATTCTGACATAGTCTAAGCTTTTTATCTCATTTTTGTGTGCCACAATGGCCCCTTATGCTATAAAGGTCTGTATACATGAGTCTCGGTCTATATAATGTTAATAGCTCCGTGCTCATTATTTATGGCAAATTAATTAATGTGGTTGTCAGTTGTATGGACACTTGAATAATCAGTAATTACACAACGTTTTGTTTAATCAAGTGCATGTTATTATTTTTTTAAAGTGTCATGAATGTACAAATGTAGAATCATGAAAATGCACTTAGTGTATTTACGTATATAAGTAACTGTGTACTAATGTAGCTTAATAAGCTTGCTAGTCAATACTTTATATTTGTGTGTGTCTGTATGTTTTTGTGTGTATGTTGGTTTTATTTTTCCTTTTTTGAATTGTAGGTGGTGACTGCCCACGCAGTGAGAGTAGCTGTCACCAACAACCTAAGTGCCAATATTACAGGCTTCCTCCCGATCCATTGCATTTACCAGCTTCTTAAGAGCAGAGCATTCACCAAGCACAAAGTTTCCATTAAGGTACAGAATAGAACTTCTATTTTGTTCCCCTCTCTTCTTTACTAGTGTCCTGCTGTGCAGCCTGATCTATGATCTATTGGCATTCTATGATCCTTTTCTCCAATGGCCTCCATTATCTATTTTACTCAACAATTATCTGCCCTGAACCTAGAGCAGACTGATTCAGAAACATCATTTTTGTAGCAGTTGATATGTCAGTGTTTACAAAATCAAATATACAGTATTTTAAAATATATAAATATCTATTAGTTTTGATGTTCATGAGTTAAAAAAGGAGTTGTAGACGGATTGTTTGGCACTAAGACGACCTTCCTGGTTTTGGCAACAGTTAATGAAACATAATTCTCTCTCTTACTTTCTAGGATTGGATCTTTAGACAGCTGTGTGAGACCACCACACCTCTTCATACTCAGCTGCTTCCACTCATTGATGTTTATATTAATTCCATCCTTACTCCTGCCTCGAAGGCCAACCCTGAAGCTACCAACCAGCCTATTACAGAGCAGGAGATCCTCAACGTATTCCAGGGCCGGACAGGGGTGGGTGGTGATTAATTTTAATTTGCTCATCCACATGGTTTATGTATTAGATTAGAATCAACTTTTTCAATTTGAAAAGTTCAGAGCTAATGAAATGCAGCTAGCATCTAACCAGAAGTGCATAATACAGTATTATTTACATATAAAGTGCAGGAAGTAACCATAGCAAGCAATACCAAGCTATATGTGCAATAATGGACAGTGGAGTGGTAGAAAAACATAGAAATATAATAAATATAAAGTATAAATATAATATACATATGTACAGAATTAGTGGAGAGAACACAATGTAGATTGAATAAAAAAAGAGCAATAAAAGTTCAGAGTAAAAGATACATAACAGTGAGTTTATATACAGAATGTACCGTAACTGAAGATAGTAATATGTAAGTAATACATTTTTAAGTTATGAATAGTGCACATAAAGTACAATTCAGTGCAGTAAGTGAAATGATGCAGTTAAAGTAGCATTGTGGCGTTCAGCAGGGTCTTAGCCTCAGGAAAGAAGCTCCTCCTGAGCCTGCTGGTCCGGGAGTGGATGCTCCTATACTGCTTGCCAGATGGAAGGAGGGTAATAAAAGGATGAGAAACATCCTTAATAGACAGCACTTATAGTACATTATTGCAGTAGAGGCCAACTGGGCGCCCGTGATACCTTGGGTAGTGGTCACCACCCACTGGAGTGCTTTGCAGTTTGATGCAGAGCAGTAGCCATACCACACACTGAAATGCAGTTTGTAAGTATGCTCTCAATGGTTCAGCAGTGAAAGTCCACCAGTATGCCAGGACACAGCCGAGCTTTCTTGAGGCTCCGCAGAAAGTAAAGACGCTGCTGGGCCTTTCTGTCTAGGATGAAGGAGTTTAAGGTCCAACTTAGAACATCAGAAATGTGGATGCCTCAGAACTCGAAGCTTGATGCACGCTCTACTACAGCTCCACTGATGAAGATGGGACTATGTGTCTGGCTCCTAACCCTCCTGAAGTCCACAGTGAAAGTGACTTAGCTGTGTTGTCTCTGTTGTGTTTTTCTTGATGGGTACTATGTGCTTGCGTAGATAATTATCTGTTTACTTTTTGTTTCATTAACTGTCTCAGTTGTATTGTATTCTTTTTAACCTCCATTTAATCTCTCCCTCTAGGGAGATGGTGGGAAAGGTCGTTCTCAGTATAGCATCACCACTCAACTGTTGATACTTTACTATATCCTTTCCTATGAGGAGGCTCTGCTTGCCAACACTAAGGCACTTGGTCAGTATATAACACCATATGCACGTATATGCTGCTGATGTTTTTTGTAATTAATGGGCTTGTTACATTTTTGTTTTTTGGCATATTATTCTTGCAGTTCTAACATTTATTATTTATGCAGTTCTTTAATCTTCTGTGGTATTTGTACCATCACAATGGACTGCATAATTGAACTGGCACTGTTTTATTGTTTCTTTTAAATACACTTTGACTGCATTTTGTGTCCACCCAGAATTATTTGTCGACCCTTTTGGTGTGCTTAGTTAATCTGATGCCCTGTGGCTGTGTAAATAACCTGTAGTAAGTAAAAAATCACCTGTAAACAGGCTGCACAGATAAAGGTGTTCTGGCTAATACAACATCTTAATTATGCTCCCTTCATTCAGCCCTTATGCAAAAAAAGCCCAAGTCATACTCTGCTGCTCTCATGGACCATATCCCGATTAAATACCTCATCCGCCAGGCCCAGGGCTTACAGCAGGAACTGGGTGGTAAGAGAAATCTTTACAATTGTTTTTATGCAGTTTTAAACTTCCAGTGTGTATACAAATGCTTATTAAATACATCACCATATTTAGACTTTCTCATTCTTGTCTCTTATTCTCCTCTGTCTTACCTTCAAAGGGCTACATTCTGCTTTGCTCCGTCTTTTGGCCACTAACTACCCTCACCTGTGCATGGTAGAGGATTGGATCTGTGAAGAAGAAGTGACTGGCACACTGCCTCTCCTGCGCAGGATGCTGCTTACCACCCCAGCCTGCAAGTACTCGCCAGTGAAGGTGCACAAGGGTGAGTAAAGCCTGCATTGACTGAGCCACACTCACAGGCTTATTCTTTAGTCAGTATTGTGGGAAATTTGCTTAAGATTTTAATAAAATTAGATCTCTAGTGTTCGGTGTAGATAAAGGCCTCCTGATTTATAGTGTTAAAAAGGGAAAACTGCCAAACCAGTTCAATAGCAGCAGAGGGTGTCTTTTGTACTTGCTGTAAAAGGCATTCTTCAGATAAGCTTGATTTGTAAGCTCTCCCTCATCTAGCACTTTAGATGCCATACTGTAGTGTTGCAGGAAAAGCCAGGAGCTTGTTACAGATGTGATGTCTGTTGTTGTCCCTTAGCATCTAGAATTATGTTTCTTCTATGTGATTAATATATTGTTTTTCTAGCTTTACATGCATCATTCCACAGTTTACATACTGACTGGTGGAATGATGCATTTAAAGCTAGAAAAGCATTTTATTGATCACATATAATTCTAAGTTGTATAATTATGAACAGCTTTCATTTAACCTTTTTATGAAATGTGAATCTTGTAGTGAACATAGCAGCTGACATGCTACTGTGTAAGCTCTTTTGCAGTTCTTCCACTACAATTTTCTGTGATGGCTGATAGTGTCTTTTTCCTGGTCCTTTTCAGCCTTTCAGAATGTGGTACAGAATGGGCACAGACTGATGAGGATCCTGGAACATCTGATGCTGCTATGTGCAGGTGATCTGATTCCTTATGCGGAGGCCCTCACGGGCAGCATGAGCTTACTGCTGGAAGATGGTGTTTCCCGCCGAGTCCTGCAGACCATCAACAAGCTGTGGATGGTGCTAAATACCGTCATGCCTCGTAGGTAAGTCACTAAAGGGGCGTACAGTTAGTTTAATGCATACCACAGGAGACCTCAGGCACTGATATTTAAGGGTCAAATACCCATAACAGTTTCCATATTTCTCTCATTCTCCTAGGCTGTGGGTGATGACGGTGAACGCTTTGCAGCCTTCTGTTAAGCTTCTCAGGCAGCACCGCTATACGCAGAATGACCTGCTTGTAGATCCCCTCATTGTACTTCGCTGTGATCCAAGAGTGTTCAGGTATGCCATATCTTGCTCCTATAGTGTATTTATGCTGTTCTTCGGTGCTTTCAATGCAAGATCTTAAGAGTTAAGTTCATTGTTTTTAGCTTTCATTAATGAAATATTGAATTAATTAATATTTACATGCTGTTTTAATGTAAGCTAAACAGCAAACATATATTGTGGTATTTTCATAACAACCCTTTTTGCCTTAAATGCCTGCCTAAATGTTTGTATTTTTGTTTGTTGGTCTCTAGGTGTCCTCCCTTGATGGACATCACACTTCATATGTTGAACGGCTACCTGTTGGCATCTAAAGCCTATCTGAATGCCCACCTAAAGGAGACTGCTGAGTTTGAGCGGCAGGCTCAGACAGTTTCGAACCTAGGCCTTACTGGTCAGCCAGACACGCCTGAGGTTACTAGGGAGGAGCTAAAAAATGCTTTATTGGCTGCACAGGTATTGTATGAGGATACTAACGTGATGCATGTTTATATTTAATCATTATTTATATTGCACTTCTTAAATTCATACATGAAAGCTTCTTGATTAACAGGATGTGTGAAATGGTATTGTTCTGATTATATTTTAATCCTTACTGGCTGTGCCCTTGCAGGACAGTGCAGCAGTGCAGATCTTGTTGGAGGTGTGTCTGCCCTCCTTTCAGGAGGAGCAACAGCTAGGTGCAAAAGGAAATGACAGCCTGCTAAGGAGCGTTCAGTCTGGGCCAGACTTGCCTATAAGGGAGCAGGGGAGAACTGGAGCTTTGCAGGGCCCTCATGGGTCACAACAGGCCAAGGCAGAATCCATGGTGGCTCAAGGAGTATGGCAAGTAGAGGGGGGACTGCTCAGCGACCTTAGGGAGGTGCAGTGCCTTATCTGCTGTCTTCTGCACCAGATGTTCATCGCAGACCCCAACATTGCCAAACTTGTACACTTCCAGGTAGTGTCTCCTGTGGACACAGAACACTGTAACCATGGTCAGGACACCTCAGTTGTCACACATTTCATGTGATAAATTATATGAACTGATGTAAATTATAGACACTAATCTTGGATTTTGGATTTCTAAGTAGATGCTTGTTAAATGTAATTTAATGTAAACTATCCTCTTCCCAGGGTTATCCTCAGGCTCTTCTTCCTCTGACTGTAGCTGGCATTCCTTCCATGCACATCTGCCTGGACTTTATTCCCGAGCTCCTAGCACAGCCTCAGCTGGAGAAACAGGTACACTGTCTATTCATCTGCCGCTTTGGCCGCTCTTTTGTCTGTTTCTTCATTTATTTGTTCTCAAATCTAGATGTCCCTTTCATCCACATATACACAATGTGGAATTAATTTGATTGTAACATGTCAGTCAATATTAAAACAGGACCAACCACTTGTGTATCACAGTATTTAAAATGACTGAGGTTTATTTTGTGTTGTTTCATCATGTCTGCTTTCTCTCACAGATCTTTGCCATCCAGCTGCTGTCTCATTTGTGCACGCAATATGCTTTGCCCAAATCTCTAAGTGTGGCACGTCTGGCCATAAGCGTAATGGCTACTCTTCTCACTGGTAAAAATAAAGCATATGATTCTCTCCTTTCCTCCTTTGTATAATAATGTGCTACCATCTTTTAAACAATCACTTAAGCTGTTAGCTTAATAGAGTTGTAAACTCTTATGCTCTAAACTATTAAGTTTGAAATGAAGATTTTGTTTTTATTTGTGTCTGTACCCAGTCATGATGCGTGCCAAGCGCTTTGTGTTCTTCATGCCGACCTTGCCATGTCTGGTGTCATTTTGCCGGGCATTTCCTCCTCTCTACGATGATGTGGCCTCCTTGTTGGTGCAGGTGGGCCAGGTGTGTGCTGCTGATGTTGCAACTAAGGCCCGCGACATTGACCCATTTATTGCCAGTAAGTTAACATTAAAATGTACTTCTGTGTGTTTATTTAATTTTTCATTTTTTTAAACTTGCATACATGTTTCATTAGATTTGTCCCTGTCAGAGGGGAGGTGATTATTAGGACTACTTTGAGAAATATAATTAGAGTTTCTGGGTAAAAGCAAAAATTGAAAAATTGCTTATGCTTATGTCTAATATCTGTTCATCTCAATAAAAATATTTATTAAAAAAAAGAAAGAAATGTAATTAAAGGAAAAAAGTGAACTTGACACATGACATGCAAAATTCCATGTATTTATCAAAACTGATTGCAAGTAACACACGGGCCTCTTGTCTTTTCAGGGCTCCAGTATTTTAGTGAGAAAACAAAGGAGGCACTTGGATCAGATGTAGAAATGTCCAAAATGGCTCTGCCTAAGAGGTCTACTGAGGAACTGAGCGGGGCTGACCCTGATGTCCAGCTTTGTTACTGTGTAGAGGCCACCTTCATGGACATCATTCGTATCAGTATACAGGGACTTTGAAGAGATGGAGCAAGGTTTAAAAAAGAGTAGTTGTCTTGGTTGGGCTCGAGTATGACTTGGCATTATGTGGAAAGGAATAGGAGGATTTAGTTACTTAACTCAAGATCTTAAAAACTTTAAGGAGTTTAATGTTTAAGACTGTAAGACAGAACATGTGGTATCATCAAACAGAACATAAAGCAAATTGAACCGTGTCCTTTATGCCTGGTACATTTCTGAGGGTAAGTTATCTTTTTGTAAAGCCAGGAAAACGTTTTTAGTCTTGTACATTATAGATCTGCTGCTGTTTAGGTACTGAACAAAAAAGTTAACTTCTGTTACTGGCTGCAGTGCTTATGCAACACGAAACAAAAATAAAAGTGTCTAAAGTTTCCTAGAGCCAGTGAGGTATAGGATGGTAGGATTTGGCACATAGGCTTTTGCTCAAGGGTGTGTAGCTAGCATTAAAATACAATGTTAAAGCTGATGTTACTGGTCTGTTTTCTAGACCACTGTTTAATGATGGTTCCTTTTGCTCATGGTCTCTCCATGTGTAAAATCTTGTGATGTTCAGGTGGTCTGATTTGTATTGTAGTCTGTTCTCTATTTTTTTAAGATTTGTATTAAAACTTTGAAATCTGAGAAATCCTTTCTTTACTTTAAACAAGAAATTGTACGTGCATTTTGAAAGAGAATGAATGCTTTTTGTAGTATTCTTAGTTATAGCAAACATTCTTTGTTATTGTGAACTCTCTTTATAGACTGATGATCAGGTTGGCTTGTCACCAACTACCTGGGTTTTACAATGAGACACACTTGTCGGCTGTACTTAAGTAGTTTTTATGTATCTGTGCTTTACCTGAATGTTTTGTCACCTAATACATTTTCCTTTTACTCACTACATAAAAGTCTACCCTTTACTCACTACAATCTCAAACTTAATCTCTATTAAGACACTAAAAAAGTGCAGATCGTAATCCTACTGGGATCAGGACAGCGGGGCGAGAATTCCCGGTGAGCCGGTACTGTTGTACTTCACTTGCTGTCAGCTGATGTGTGAACTCGTACATATATTACCCCCGAGTTTATATCAGCTGAGTACGGGGTAAGCAGCGACGCCGCCGCTCCTGATACAGCCCCGGTGTGCTAACTCTATCCGAGACTTGTAAAGTGGACTCGGTGAATATTGAGGTAGCTTTCGTTTCTATTCCACCTAACGTAATGTGGCAGTCACGTTCAGACGAGTGGACCGGTGCAGGGTGCCCGCAAGGTGTAACGGAAATTCGAATAAGAATCGAGAGATTAATGAGTAAAATTCACTCCGACTCGGTTCATCTCCACACATCATCCGGTTTAGAGCGCTGCTTTATTACAGAAGCTAGTTGGGCTTTGTGAAAATACCAAAGCAAGCATCTAGGGTTAAGTATGGAAATGACGAGCATGCTCCTGTGCCCGCTGTGGCAGTGCTGACCTACAGTGATCAGATCTGAGGTTTTAGGATTGCTGTTTTTAGAATCAGCTGTTTGATGTAACCTCCATGTCCTCTGTGTTGGGTCTGTCCGCTGTGGCAGTAAGTTGTCTATTTGTGCATCTTAATATTTGTGTCTGATGATAACTTCCTCATGGTCGTCTCTGGACAGAGGTTTCTGTGATGAGCGACTGTTTGGTATTTATGTGAATCCAGTATGTGTGTGAGAACTTAGCTTTCTGGTTGGCTGCTGCTGTTTTACATCAGGGTGTTGAAATATATAAGGTGAGGACTGTGCTGCTGTTAGGAATGTAGTCTGATGTAATGATCCCCAAAGCTGGACATTAGATGTGTGTCTGCATGTGTGATATCTATGCTGGGCTGGGCCGGTCTGCCAAATGTAGCTCCAGGTCTGAAAAAGTCCCACTCTGACCTTGGCCTTGCATAAGGGAATGATCTGATCTGGTGTTCAGTTTTAACTGCTATAAAAATCTACATTCTTTTTTTCTTAGTAGAGATTCCAAGTGTTTCACATTCTTGGCGATGCATGTATTTTTAGTATAAAGCACCATATGCTCAGTACCTTTACCCTCAGCAAAATATATAATGTTTAAAAATTACAAATAGTTTAAAAAAAAAAACACTTTTAATTTTGTACATTAAGTGTGTACTTTTATACGTCTACCTGAGTAAAATAAAGAAGTAATACTTCCAGTTTTTTTTTTCTTTGAGTAAGGGACTTTTGTCACCTCTGCTTGTCGGCCATTTGGGGGCACTCTTGCTACATGTTAAAACAAAGGTTTGTTTTCCTGAAAGGTAAATAAATTGAATGTGAGCAGCACATGTGGCCCAGTAGAAAGAGTGCTCCAGGGCCTTCTCCCATTACTTTCTTTCAGAAACTATATATAATTATTTTTGCAAGGATTATAGGATCATTTGGAATCATGTAGTAGATCAGTCTTGCCATGTGAACATTAAATTCTCTGGCTAGTGATAGAGAGTTATATCTTTTGCCATTTTTGGCAAAGAACCCTGATCATATCAGTCATTAGATCTTGGGATGCAACAGGAGAAAATAGGTATAGTATGGAAGACGAGCATCTTTCTTAGCAGCAGCCTGAAAATCTTCTCTTTACAGCTGCGCTTTTGTTTCTTTTATGCTGTATCTCCGCGCTGCTCTGAACATTGCCTTAGGCTAGCAGGGGGAGACATCACGGCTGTGTTTTGTTTTCACTGTGAGGCACTGTCGAGTTTAAATGTGTTCTTCACACAAATCATCTTTTTTTCTCTCTCTCACTGGTTTCTGGTTTTCCCGCAGCAATAGAGGCAGGTGGTATTGTGTAGAACAAAAAAACTTTAAGTGCTTTTAAGAGCTCTCCAAGTGACTGTGTTAGATTTGACTGAATCTTCGGGAGGTCATAGGCTATGTGATGATTTGACAGGATATTGAATTATCAGCCTGTGGCTGTGTCGGAGTGCTGCAGAGCCACAGTAGGTGGGAAGTAAGTGATTTCGGAATGATTGCATGTCAGTGAAGCAGATTGACCTTTTGCTTAAGAAACGTGTTCACGCTGCCTCCCTCAGCCGGCAGCCTTGCTCCGTGTCCTGAAAACAGTGCACTCGAATCAGGATACAGGATACATGTAATTCATGCTTTGATTTGATAATTGCCATCTGTTTAGTGTTTCACTGTTGGCAGCACAAAGTTGATTTGGAACATGCATGCCATCTTAGACCAAAATTAGTCTGGTAATTGATTGAGATGGGATGAATTCGGCCTGCACATCATGGTGTTGTTGCCCAAAAAAAGATTAGTCTAGGCATGAACTGAATGTGACTGGAAAATGACCAGCACTGTCAAACACATAACAATTCTTATTAGAATCTGCAGAGCCTTATTTATTTTTACATAGGATAAAGCAACACTTTCAAGTGATTTGCTAACCTTGTGTAACCTGAATCAACACAATCAGAATCTCTTCCATATTCCACTGCTGATCTCTATTAACATAATCAATCCATTTCTAGTCTTTGTGGAATTTCATAGCAGCTAGCATTAAATTTAAAAACGGTTAAAAGACCACCCCACTTGAGGTCATTTTGCATGTTCTTGTGGAAGGAGCATGTGTGTCTGTGTGTGTGCACATGTGTTTCATTTTAAGCTAAATTAAAACAAGCTGTGCAACAAGTCATAATGTCAGTGAGGGTTGCCTCAGTGGGCAAAAGCTATTTACAGGCTCATGGAATTGAATGAACATATTTTGACTCCTGCTTCCAAGAACTTGAGCCCGGAATTTGATCCGAATCTGATGCTCGTAGCATGACCTCATCTCTTTAACTTTGTCTTCAGAGGCTACAGCTAGTAGGATATATTTTCTTTTGTTCACATGTCTGAGAGTTACCATATGTCTCCTAACAATTTGTGCGTTTACCGTCCATTTGAACCGAAACTGGTGGGACTCAACCTCTACTCCCTAGAGAAGGTGTGGAATGGGGAGGTAATGCTGAGATGCCTGGAGGCCTTTCCGCTGCCATCTGAAGGACATGCCATGTTGCTTTCATTCACACCTGTTTGCATCATGGTCCAAAGCCTCAGTTGCTGGGAGTTGTTGAGTCTGTGGCTTCAGCACTTACCGTGGCTGGTAAACAGAGTGCAGGCAGTTCTGCTGTGATAAACGGTTTATGGGAGGTCAATAAACTATTGATGTGATACACCAAATAGGGGTTAATGAAAGGAACCTAGAGGCCCCTATAAGGAAATGGCACATTATCTAGTTCATTTGAATATCTGTCAGTATAAATGCAGTTGACCAAGCCTGCTAGGATGGAATTCCTAGAGTAGTCTTTGTGCTTTGAACTAAAATAAAATCCTGCCCTGATTCTTAATGCTTCTGCTGGGGGAAACCCCTATGTGGTTCAAACTATTAATAGTACGTGGTGTTAATAAAGAAAGCATGATTATTACTTCTTCCCCATTTGAGATGTGTGAAGTTGAGCAATAAGCCCACTATGAGCCATTTAAACCACAGACTTTGTTGACAGTTTTACGCTGTGCAGAGCATCTCTCCCAACCACAGCGAAGGCAGAGAGCTCCTCTTACAGCCTGACAGATGGCTCATGTGCTAGGAGGAGATCCATATTAATTGCACAATTACAATGCACTGCATCAAGATTGTGTCATTAACATTGTGATTGAAAAAGCAATTATGGTTTTTGATTATCATCATCCACTGTGAAACTGTTATTTTCTTGTCGCCTCCGGGTGCCTTTATCCCTCCTCCTCTGACAGCATATTGATTTCTGCAGTGTGGAGTCTGGGAGGCTTGCACTCCTCCCTGACTGGCACTTAATTAGCTAGCACAGCATTAGCATTATTAGCTCCTCAGGGGAGGTGGGAAGAGACAGGCGTTACTCTGATGAAGGCCTGGCCCCACATGAATCCTGAATTTTTTGACTGATGACCTGGGATGACCAGTTTCCTCCTGCTGTGTTGTTGTATGCAATAGTGTATGAACAAGAAAATTAGAGCTAGAATAGCCTATGGCAGGTGTGTGACTGATGTATTGGATTGAACAACTCAAGTGTTGATGCACTCTCACTTCCAAAAAAAGAGAGAGCACTACATTTACAATGTACAATGCAATGAATTTTATTAAATACAGAGATTGATGTGCATGAATAACCTACACTCTAATATTTAAATAAAAAAGTGCTGATTAATCATTTTTGGCCTATTTCTTTTTACAGCTATATTCAAAATTTCTGGATCAAACTGTCTCAGATGGAATATTTCAAAAGACCAAGTAAGTACTCATATAGAGCTGCTTGTATGCCAAGCAGAAAGCAGACAAAAACCCAGTATTTCACCAAAGGATGCAAAAGCATGGAAGGACGATCAGCACATTCTGGAGCTGGTGCTTTCAGACTAGCTTTCATAGTCCTTTGGGGCTAGTTCATGCTATGGATTAAAAAACCAACAGAATATATAATCTCTTGGATACCCAATGTTAAAATGTTCCCCTAAGAAGATGCTTACTAAACCCCAGACAGATTTATTTTCAATATTCCAACATAAGATCGTGTTAATTCTGAGCCTTAATTCTAAGCCAAATGCTATATGAAAGAGTTTGCATCTTTACAAGCACACCAATTAATCTTTAAGGCTTCAAACTAATGAGCACAACTAATCAAAACTGCCATTCATTTCCTAATAGTTCTCTAGAGGGATTGTTAAAATTCCAAATAATTCAAACATCTATCTATCTATCTATCTATCTATCTATCTATCTATCTATCTATCTATCTATCTATCTATCTATCTATCTATATGTATGTGTATATAAATGCTCATTGCCTAGTCAGAAAATGGCAGTAAAAGACTAATGCCTGCATAGAGGGAGAATGTGGAAATGGGTGTGTGCTGTGTGATTTGGCATTGTGGAGCAGGTGGGTTCAGCCAGGAAGCTGATGTAAAAGGTTGGAGATGAGCTGTGGTAAGCTTGAGTGCTGTCTTTGATCCGATCCTCAGTGCTGTTATTATGTCAGGTGTGAAAGCCTGTGCTCAACAGCTCCAGCTCAGGCCCTGGCCTGCTCAGCTGTAAAATCATATCTGTTTTATCCCCCTCGCCTGTCTGTGCTCAGGAACAACAAAGCGCTGCTTATAAACTCTCCAAGGAAAAAGGAAAACGCACTACTGCAAGTATAGCAACGTTTAAAAAGAGAACAAGAGAGAGGCATCGCACACATGATTACATGGACATATGACTGTTTGATATTTGGCGTGTTCCTTGGCTTTATCTTAATCTCTGTCTGAATACACACTCAAGAAGCTCCTATGTAGGATGCTGTAGTCCTCAAACCCACCATCACCCAGAAGGATAAGGGGCTCATTAAAAGATGGATGAATTAATAAATTAAGGAATTAATAAATTAATTATATGGACCATTCTAATCATTTTGTCAATATAATAAACACACTTCCAAAAGCTTACCGAATGTTTCTGTAGTGACAGTTCAAGCTAGTTGTAAGTGTAACCCGGGTTAGTTTTAACGGTTTGGTGGAACTATTTTAATGAGACCAGAGCCACTAAACTGTGTTTATTTTTGCTTATATAAAATAGCAGTGATATTATAGCATTGGAAACCAGGCTTGAAAAGAAAGATAACGGAGGTAAAGACTCATACAGGATCGCAGCGGTAATATGTCACGGATAAGAATCTTTGATAATCATTTGCCCTAACTGGATTTTTAATACAACTTTTAAAATGAACCATGAAAGCTAATTATACCTCTATTACGAAGCGGATTCCATTTTTGTGGCATCAGTATGGTGATTAATTTGAAATTAGATTATAAACCTGTATCAAATTAAAGATAATGAAACGTGAAATAGACACCCCGCTTTTAACCTACGCCTTTCTCTGTCCAGGAAAGGAAACGGAGAGAGAAAGTGAAGGGAGAGGGACTGATTAAGGTTTGTAGCTATGAAATCACTTCAGATATGATTACTGATTCAAGGTCAGCTTCCTCGCCTGCCTGTTTTCACTTTCATTAAGATATGAAAGACATAATCTAATCAAATCGAAATTCCTATTCTGGGACATGTACATACACCGGGCTTATCAGGCACATCTACCTTGTGTTACACGTATGGGCTGTTCTGTTTGGTACTAGCATATAGTGTCCTCTCAAATACTATCATCTCAACATGACCAAAGCAGGCTATAAAACTTTTTACTTTTTCATTCAAAATAAAGAAAAACTGTAAGTGTCTTGGAAATCTTCAAACACTGTCCAGACACCTATCTTATTGGTACACACCTTGTAGGTATACATCCAGGCTATTCTGCACCCTCTGCATCAGGGTGGTGGGGGGTGGTGGGGGGCGGCTGAATTATTAAATTCCCATTCCTGTTGAAACACTTTGGATCATGTAGCAGTACTGCAGAGAGAAAGAGAGACCCTCAAATACAGTGATTTTTTTCCTCAGCTACACTTTCTGGAAACAATAGAAAAAAAAAGTCAAATGTGCCACTTACTTTATTTATATTGCTGAGTGTGAAAAAGTAATTGCCACTTACTTTATTTATATTGCTGAGTGTGACATTTTCACATCATCCCCCTTAACTATAGGTCTGAGAGATGAAGGCTCCCTTTGCTCACTTGAGAGAGTGGGCAAGAGTGCAAGAGAGGCCCTTTTCCATAAACAGCATTTAAATGCGAACTTGAACTTGATGAGGTCACAATCCTGTGCATGTGTGCATGCGTCATTATTTTTGCACCATGGAAACATGCTGGAGCTCATTCTGGACTGACTGCAGTGCAGACAGAAGGCTCTTATTGGGTTAAGGTGCCGTAGACTGCAGCTCCTTTAGGATGGAAAAGTGCAGGCTATTTGCCAGAGTTCACAGAGGCGAGTAAATTGAATTCCTGGGGTTCACTGCAATAGTACTGAATTAATCAGCTTCCCTACAACATTCTGGATTTGTCTTCCTGAACCATTCCTGCGTATAATTGCTATTTTGACACAGGCTGTGCGCATGTGTGTGTGCTTTGTGCAGTTTTTCTACGGTGCACCGCAGGCAATTTTCACCTTCTCTTGCATCATTTCTTCTTCGGAGATTTTCTTAATAATGTGCTGATAATTCTGCCATGTTGTTTTTAAAAATATAGCCACATTTACATAAGGGAATCGTTTGGTGGATGTGGTATATTCATAGCACTACAATTACTAAATTCTACCGCTTCAGTAAGAAAGGCTTACGTTTTAAACTTCACGTTTAGGTCACTCATTATGATCTTTTTACAATAGAACATTTAGAGCTACAACATCTGTCTGTCATAGAAAATGCCTCTCTCTCTTGCCATGAAAGTAAAAGAGCTGTATGGGGTGTGTTGGTTGCTTTTGGTGCTCTAGAGGGCTGGGTGTGAGGAGTGTTCAGACAGCACAAACCCTCAGAGGCCCAGACTGCTCCTCCTCTCCAAGCCCAGACCCCACACCTCACGCTGCTCCACCACAGGGGCTGCAGATGAAAGAGCTCTGTGTGCGTTAGTGTATGTGTGTTTGTGTGTGCGTGTGGTTCTCCAGCTTATCCAAACACTAGCATATACTTCCAGGGCTCCACCATGCAAGCTGCTGCCAAGCAGATGGGTGGGGGGAGGGAGGTGGGAGCTAGGAGCTAAGAGAGAAAGTAGGATTAGAGAGATGAATGGAGCATCAAGGATATTTCTTTTGATTGACATACACAGACCGGGTGGTGTACATATAGACTTTTTGACTTGAAACCATTTAACTTCTTTGGTTTACTATTTTCACATTATTCACACTTTCACACTTCTCTTACTTAACCTTGATTGTTTTCTTCTCATGTATTCCCTAGTATAAGCCTTCATTTCTTTTAAAGCAGGCTGTAGTGAGCTAAAGGGGAAAAAAACGAGCAAGTAAGAGAGAGGGTGGGGAGTTCTATTTGTGTGGTGTGCCTTTCCTCTCAAAGCCGTCTGTTTCTTTTGGCAAATACTGCCACCTACATTTTCTCTGTTTATTAAGTGCCCCGTGGGTCCCTTAACTTACTCTCACAGCCCTGTTCATGAAGTTTAACAAGATCTTTCTTCTCCTGGGGAAAAAAAGAAACTTGATTTAGTTTCCAGACATTGTGAAGGGACTTCTGGAATTCTCCCCAGTTCTTGGGGTTGGTGCAGCTTCAATGGCCTGAGTCAGCCAGGTTGCTCTTTATCGGTCATATTTCAACACCCCCAGTGCAACAGGGGGAAAGTGCTGCTCAGTAATTTGTATACTAGGTTTTGCGGTGTCCGTTTCTTGTGAGTGATGACTTTAAATCCTCCTCCTTTCCAAAACCAATCCGGTATGCATAAAAAGACACACTGCAGACTGTTTCCTTCTTGCAAAAATAACGAAATATCCCTTTTTTTATTTTCATGAAAGGTGTGCTTGGTTACTAAGATAAACTTTAGATTAGAATAAAGAGGGAGGAATAAAAGGAAATGATAATCACTGAAGTGACAGGTGCCATTTGCATGTGGGCCTGCCTTTGATTCCAGAACGTTCTGCCATTATTGGACCAGAGAAAGGCGGAGACAGAGCCTGTCAGCGTAGCCATGCTGCTTAAAACAGCCCAATTAGGTTGACGGATGGCTCCTGCCTCCTCAGTCATCTCTAGGGAATATGAATGTACAACTCAAGCGACGCTACAAACAAACAAACAGACAGTCAGGAATTTTTCATTCCTTTCCTCCCCTCACCTTTCCAAATATTCTTCATCATTCCTGACATGGCAGGCTATTTTTGGAGGGGGGAGCTGGATTGATTCATAATAGATGGCAGCTGTGTAGGCACGAAGTTAGAGGATGATCAGGAGATGGAGTGATGCAGGGGTGTGTGCGTGTATGTGTGTGGGGGGATTGCTTCATTTTGAGCAGGCCCCTTGTGGGACATGGTGGAGGAAATGCTGTGATGTACCCAGTGGTCCCCTGGGAGCCCTCACCATTCTCCGGCTCCCACCTGCTAACTACACAGCAGCATGCTCCTCTCACTGCCAATCTGACTGACAAATAGAACATAGTAAAAAAAGCCTCTCTGCTGACAGCTCAGCCTTAGAGTAGCTGGAGCCTTTTCCAGCCCCTCTTCCAGCAGGAGCTGATTGTATACATAAAGGAAAAGGATTTTGTCTACTGGCTCCAGAACCTGCCACATCAGGACCAAACGTTTCTACAAGTTCCCTAAAGATAATGCTGGGTAAAACGGACAGAATAACCCTTTTATGCGTTTATTAACACAACTGTAGAGTACAAATACTGCACAAATGTTTTGGGCATCCCATTTTAAAACAAGATATTAGATATGCCAGTAAGTGCTTATGTGCTAATAAACATTATTATTAGGACAAATACAAATAAAATTAATAGAATAATTGTGTTCATTTAACCATTTACAAACCTCTGTATGTGGTAGCCAAATTTTAAGTGTATTTATCCTTCAACACTGAGACTGTCTTATCAATACTTCATTCAATTAAATCAGGAGTGCTGGAGAAGGATTTGAGCAAAGCATTGCAGGAGGTATTGATTCATAGAAACTTTAATGACTAAATATTATGCGCTGAAACATCAAAAGCCATGGGTTGGTCATATAGGCTGAACACTAGCCAGCGTACTCATGAAAAGGCAACGTGAGTTATCGGAGGTTAAATGAAGCATGCTAGTGGGCGCCAGACGGATGGGACATTCCATTTCTAAGTTGTGCAGGCGTTTAACATTCTTCTATCCACAGTGTCATGTGTGTACGAAGAATTTGTCAGAACACATCATGACTGGCTAGAACACCTCTGGCATAAATCACATCCACTTTCAATGCAGGTGGTATCACACGCACTTCAGGTCAGGGCAGCATTCTTTAGCTTCCACGGCATATGGGAGTAGAAGACCCATCAGTGTGGTCCAGTGAGTCACAATACCAGTTGTTTCTGGCTGATGGTAGGGTAAAAGTATATTTGTAAAGAGAACCCTAATAGAAATCTCAGACACAATGACTGGTGAGACTGAAGACTGTTTTAATTTTTTTCGTGTTCAGTCAACTGAAAAAAATCATAACAACCAAAATTTCCATGGTATCTTGAAAAGTTCAGCCTAGGTTGAAATCATTCCTACCGAGACTGAACAGAGAGGCTCTGACTGAACTTTGGTCCACTGCCTTAATTTGTCATTCAGAAATGGCTGCTTTATATTACTTAAATAACAAACAAGCTTTCTTTCTTTCTTTGTTTCTTTATGGTATAAATGAGGATGCTGGCCTTCCTTGAGAAAGAGGATCAGCACAGCCCTTTCTTTGTGTTGGGCAAAAATAGAGCAGCAACCAACATTGCAAACCCAAATAGGAAAAAGCTGGGAAAATGATGTTAAGTGTGTGTTAACTATATAAAAGGTGGACTGAGGATTCATTAAACGTAATTTAGAGGTAATCAAGTTTTGTTGATAAAAGTTTTATGTTTAATCTAGTTGTGTTGCACCACTTATTTTGACAATAGTTTTTTGTTTATTGTGACTATAGTTTTAGGATTAAACTTAAACTTCAATAAACCTTAAAACAAAGTTGATCTGTTATTCATGTTGCAACAAACTTTAAACTAGGTATAGAAATAATCAGTATTACACACACACACACATACACACACACACACACACACACACACACACACACACACACACACACACACACACACACGCACACACATACACACACATATATATTTATTTATCCTGGATGACTTTAAAATTCAATCCTGTTGTTAATGGTGTTTGCTGCTGAACAGAACTCACTCGTTTATGGTGATTCTTAGATTTTTGTTCCAAAAGGGGTCGTTGTTAGTACTTTTGTGGCTTAGTAGATTTAGTTATCTTTTCAAACTCACCTAATGTGAAGACTGATTTAGCCACTAGCAAGTGCTGCATGTCAGTTTAAACAGAGAAAACAAAGGTGTGCCAGCTTCTTGTCCAAATTTTCCTCTTCCAGCTGAATGAAAGGAATAAGTTACATGGTGATTCTGAAAACATTTATACAATATGTGTGTATATATGTATGTATATATATATATATATATATATATATATATATATATATATATATATATATATATATATATGATGCATGCACAATTGGCTACAAACGAATTTCAGGTGGGCTTTTGCCTTCCCAATCCTAGCACAGTCCCGAAAAATGTCACACAGTAAAACAGCCAGAACAGTATAACAAACAGCTGATATTATAAGACTAATTTGAACAGTGAGGACTTAAGCTGCAGGGGAGCTACAACAACCATAAACAATGTGCTTTTTTCTGTGTTTTTTTTTCTCATGCCACTCAGAGTCGGCTGATTAGTGTTTTTCCAAAAATCTGCTCATTTTAAATAGATGTGTAGAAGGCCATTACATAGTAGCAAGGTACATGTTTTGAGTACTGTATAATGAATCCTATAAATAAATAATCAACAGAGAAAAATTTGAAAATAAAAACACACAAGAGAGACTTCATCTAACTTGAATAATGAGTTTAGTACATAGAATTGTGAACCGTTAAGCTCAAACACTGCTGTTTCATCCTTCCAGTACAAATTCCTCATTTGTAAAATAGGACAGTACAACGAGCCGTTTCGTTTCCTAAATATTTGCCTGGACTTAACAGTCCAGACTCCAGCCAAAATGGTGCTCCAGCAATGTACACATACCAGCTCATATTTTATCCCTGCAGAAACAATGACATTGCATCAAGAGCAATTTTTGATCTATTAAAACATTAACATTAACAGCTATCATAGATATAATTGTTAATCCTGGTTTTTGGGTTAACTAGATGAGAGAGAGAGAGATTTGAGACTTAAGGTCAGTGTTCTGGTTGACAACATTTACATCATGGGTCTCCTGGAACATACCTCGAAATCTCTCGGAGCTACATTCAGGACTCTGCTTTTATTCCAGACTCTCACCGAACATTCCCATAATATTACTGCCCTAGCATTTTAATAAGCATTAATTAACAAACATTTCTGCTGATCCTCTGCAAAAGAGGCTGCAGACCTTTCAGGTCAAAATGGACCCAGAGGCTAATTAGATTCCTGAGCTGTAAATCATGATAATAATTATGTGAATGGTTTATTCATCACTCCTTCATCAGGTGTGGGTTTGTGCCCTGTGCTACACATTTGTAATTTGAAGCTATTTTGTTGCTTTGTTGTCACGGTGAGCGCATACTAAAAGAGTGATTCCATTCCATAATTTTTTTCGATTTTGGTCAAGAGATTATGTCATATGTGCATCCTAACAGACACACACCAAATTCTAAACTTTGTTTAGACATGAAAATTATTTTTTCCAATTTGTGCATCCTGCATCATTGGTGGGCGACTTGGGCCACATGGTCAAGCTGACAACTGACTTAACTTGACAGGGTGCCTCTACTGACAAGAAATGAAAAGAAATATTCAGCTTGAGCAGTTATTTTACTCCTGTGGTGAAAATAGGAAATAGGCCCTACTCTTCAGAGAATTGCTCTGTGTTTTTCTTACTTTCTTTTTTTTTTGTATATATGGGTGTCAAGTAAAAAAGGAGAGAATAGAGAGACGGGTGGGGTGAAAAAAAGTTTCCCATTTAAATCACTGGCATTGCTGTTCTGTTGGGGTATGATTTTTTTACTCATATGATTTGCATGTGGATCGGAATTTGCCTTTCCAGCCTCTAATGAAAATAATTGAAGTCAACGTTTATCTGGCAGTTGCATACTGATGCTGCTTTGATTACATTTTTGAGAAGATGAGGGGTGGAAGCGTTTTAGCGTATGCGTCAATCTGCAACATTTCCTCCATGTGCTCTGCAGGGGATGTAAAAACAACCTGCTTCAATGACTGCACCATCAAAGCCACCTCATCATGATTTCTCCTTTATGATTTTACTCATGCATCATAATGCATCTCCTGCCATCTCCTTCCTCTCTTATTTTACACACCATTTGAGCAGGGTCTGTAGGGTCAGGCATCAGACAGTGGCACTCCATTAGCATGTCTGCTGAGTGATTGTGTATTTTTATCATGGGTTTTGTCGGGCACGATGAATGGAGGCTCATTAGTTAGCTGAAATGCCTCTCACATTGTTCTCTGTAATCATGCTGCAGTTTGGCACTTTGACAAATGGTCTGAGCGCACACAGAGCTGGGGCTAACGGCTATCTTCAGTATTAGCATGTCATATTGTGTTTTAGATGCTGTGCAATGACTCAGTGGTGGATGCTAAAGGTGTGTGTGTGTGTGTGTGTATGTATGTGTGTGTGTGTGTTGGCATCTTACTGTTAACTGATTAAGCATATCTATTTACAGCATCACATCATCATTTAATTCTTAAAGCAATCTTGACCGTATACATTGTTTTATAATATCAGTTTCCAAAAGTCATAAGTTATTCCATTTTATAAGTTACTTTTTGTGCCAGCATTACACTCATGGTCTGAACTTGAATACCAGCATTTCTAATCATTTGTAGTCTGCATTTGTCTTCACACAGACCCCAAAGGAGCAAGTATTATTTGGGTGGTGGATCAATCTCAGCACTGTAGTGACATGGTGGTGTTATGTTAGTGTGTGTTGTGCGGGAATGTGTGTATAAGACACTGTAACGCTGCCTCAGTGTCACTCCTAGACTGACAGTAGGTGGTATCCTAAACCTAAACCTAAACCTATTTAGCCAACAGTGTCCTGTGACCCCTGATAAAAGACTAGAGGATGACAAGCACAAACTATGCAGCTGTAGATGAGCTGTGGTCTGAGTTTATATCTACAAGTTAAACCAACAATGTATGAGTGTAGATCCAAAGTGCCTAACAAAGAGCTCAGAGGGTGTATACTATGAAATGTACAGACAAACTATAAAATAATATTTATTATCACGACTCATATATATACAGGGAGCCTCTTGGTTGGTGAAGTGCTACAACCACCGTCAGGAAATTACCTTGTGTTGTCTAAAATATTTATCTTCAGTACAACTTAACCATCACATGGACATTTACATCAGATTGAAGTTTTTGAGCAAGGGCTTAGTTATGTGTATCGTTGTAACTAATTTTAATTTATCTAAGCCCTTCATTCAGTACATTACAAGGACAAATTTATAGAGCAATTACAGTATTATACACATAGATTGTAGATTTACACAAGGCATCAGTAAAACTTAAGGACATACAGTGGTATGACATAACAGGATGACAAGCACTTATGGGAAAACATGCTGTTGTCTACATACATCCACTGGCATATACAAACTTAAAGGATCTCAGGGTCCCTAGCCTCGCATTTCTCTTCTTTAGCATAAGGTCTTTGTGTGCGATGGCTCACAAAAGACATCCCAGCGTTTTTAGTCTCTGTCTCCGGAGGACATAAAAAGTGTATCTTTTCACTCGTGAAGGTCAATTCATTTCACAAGTAATTGCACTTCAAGGTTCTTAATTTTAATTAGATAGTTAATCATTTAATTCCCTTCCATATCAATAAAGCTTGTCAAGATTTTTCTTTATTAACCTCATAATTGCCAAACCTCATTAGGGCAAATGGACAGTAATAGTTTATAGCAGAGCACAGGTAATGATGGGCGGACATAATGGCCTTACAGGGCCTTTAATTTCTGCTTTCTGCTGCTCATGCTGTGAATTATCGGGCCCTGGATGGAGCTGTTTCTGCCCTATTAGACCATCACAAATCCCCATGTTGTTGGAAATTACACTCTAAAATCACACAACCTAAACTTAATCAATTTGGCTCAGCAGGCTTAGTGAACCTCTATTAAGTTGCATACATAAAGTAAATGTCAAAATTCATGACTCATGAAAGCTTTGAAGAAAAGGGGGTGAGTGAAATTGTTCCCTGCACATGTAGTCAGTTCCTATTCTTTTTCATTTTACAAATTGAACATAAACGCACAGTGAAACCTGAACACAGACTGAACAGGCCGCTGTGCATATACTCAAAAGCCCAGGCAATGTAGGTCTAACACGTGGTTTATATGCAGATAATTATTTTAAAGAAACTGTCTTGCCATGTAGACTTGGTGTAAGCAGTCGTGGGAAACACGCTGTTCGTGAATATTTCAGTATTTAAATTACGCTAAAGATTTGTCGGAGCACATCAGACACGAACGTAACGTAAAAACCAAGCAGGTTGGTTCTGAATAAAAGATGAGTCGAGAGGTTTAAGATAAGGGTCGTGCATTAATTTTTGATCGGGATTCTGCACCTGAAAGGCAGCCTTGGAGTGACACAGTCGACCACTAGATGGCACTGTGGGGCTGCAAAAATCTAATTTCCTAGCCATATCTATATTTCAAAATCTAAATAGTGTTTTAAGAATGTAATGAGTAAATGGAAAGAAGTGTTATGTATTAATTAGCCAATAGGGTTAATAGGCAAATCCATTCTAACTAGTAAGGGGACCCCAAAATAAAACGTGCAAATGTGCTTCAGTTTATTAGGAGCATGTTCGCTACTACTGCACAGGAAATACATAATCATATGCATTTTGAATAATGTGTATTTTCCACATTACAGTATGGATCCACTGGCCCAGTTAAATAAATGCATTAGAATGTTAATATGGTTCATCAGTGCAGTCCTCCCTCAACCCCTGATGCTTGTAAGCTCAGTCCCTGACATCCAGTGTTATCTGGGCAATGCTAAATCATAACATGGCTGTGTGTGGGCAGTGCCTCGCCATAGCTGGTGGGTTACATAAAGAGGGAAAGCTGAACTCTGTTAGACTGCCGCTGCTGGCCTGCTTATCTTGGCATGGGCCGAGTTTGCGTTGGATCAGAGGGACGACTATCAGAAACTCAATGAACCATATTGCAGTGTGTGAGCTCTGCTCATTTCCATAAGCACACACAGGCTTTAATAGTGAAATGGCGAGGGACTCTGTGGTCTTGGCCATGCACACACGCACACACTCACTCCACAGCTCCTGGCTCTACCCATTTAATCACTTGCAGCCTAAAATACAAAAGCAAATGCATGGAACTGGCTAATCCTGCCCTGTTCCACCTCTGTAGAACACCCTTTCTAATGCAGTGAGGGTGTCTTTGTCCGTCTTTAAAGTCTGCATATGATCAGTTTTGGATTTCTCCTGTGCTCTTGCTTAGTTTTTACTAACAGCACATGTTTATAAAAATCTGAGACTTATCATTTTCCACTTGCTGTAAACCTATTCCCACAGTATCTTTACAGGAGTTGTATGAAGCAGCCTTTCACATGCAAGATCAAAAGAAGTTCTTGAAGTTATGTGCAACACAGGCAAGGTGCAAGTGCATGTTCCAGCTGTCCCTGGCCTTTGCCTTGCCCTCACGATCCATTACTCTGTACAATACAGCTTCTTTTTAGTTTGCTCCCCAACATTTCTCCTCTGCTGCCTTCGCTTCTCCCCTCTCCCTTTCTCACTAGCTGTCATGTTTCTTTTCTGTAACCCAGTGTGACAGAACTGCATTAAGATCCTCACTGCCTCTGAGGGAATGTTTATGTTCAGAGTACGTCTCTATATGTTTTCGTAATAAACGGCTCTTTCGTCTGCATACTGCATATTTAAGTATACTGCATGGCTCAAAGCAAAGCAAAACGTTGGCTGCATGTTTCTCTCTCAGCAGGAGATTGGTAATGACTGTGAAGCATCTTTGCGAGAGGGACTTGGCAGAGGAACCCCTTAGTACCAGCTGCCACATCAAAACTCCAGCTCAATTCAATGGAGACTTTAGGTTTAGGCCCTTTCAAAATAACAGCACAGCAATGGTTTCATGGGAGAGTCAGCTGCTCTGAACATGAAAGGGCAGTACTTTTGATCAGCCAATCCTTTATCTATAAATAGGACTGCTTTGTCAAATGATGTTCCCTTCCATTCTATGCCATTACCTTATTAAACATATTCTGTGAAAATTCTACGACTGCAGTGCTACATTCTTCCAAAAAGGTGCATTTGTTGGCCCATGTAAAAAAAAAAAAAAAGGCAGATCTTTAACTTTCAAGCTTGAAAAAGCTAAAGGCAAGTGAAAACATCCTGGTCCTGAGCTTCTAAATGAACTTGTCAGTCAGGTCACAGGATGTGGGATTTCACTCAGACCGGTATGCTTTTCCCTGTCAGCTGGTTCAAGATGTTTCCCCTTTACGCTGAAAAGAGGCAGCTATCTTGCCTTGTCTCACCACCACTATGTTCCTAGGATTTAGAACAGCACAAGGCTCGTGGCAGCCAACAGCAATTCCTGTCTCTTCTAAGTTTTATTGTGTCAATCATATGTTCACCACTGAGAGAGGCTGTATGTCACTGTGCTTGTGGTTGGCAGTTTGAGGTTCGTGTGTATGTGTGTAGGACTGTGGTGAGAACACGGCAAATGGTGGGTGGGCGAGAGAGAGAGAGTGCTATTAAGGTTTTATGGCCTGATTCATCCTTCCTTCCATAATTCACAGTCGGGCCTGTGGCTAGTGGAAGCTATGTCATATTCTCTCCTTCTCTATTTAGGGGTAAGCTTATTTTGCTGTTTTTCTCGCTCTCTCCCTTCCTTCCCTCTTTCATTCACACTCTCTCAGTGTATGTAGACAGAATGAGCTATCAAAGGAAAGTCATGCTGATGAGGACGGAAACATGCTCTATTAAATTATTTATTTTTTTCAGCTTCCTAACACAAATCTCTTGAGGTCTGTGTAGAGCACTCACATTGCAGTCTTACACAGTGCTGTTTTTACAATCTGTTGTGTCTTTATGGTACGTTAGCCAGGGAACGTATTCAATTGCTTCCTAGTCTGCAAGAATACAGAAAATGAATTTTCATTCATTTAGTGGTTCTCCACTGTTTAAAAAGGGGAGTATTTTCCAGCCTACATATGAGAGATTTTAATGGTATAATGGACCAGACACAGCAGAAATTTTAAAGCACTAACTGTCCACACTAAGACACACCTTGCTTGTTTACCTAGTACATGTAAAGTTTGAGACAATAAATCAGCAGTTGCTGCACAGTTTTAATAGTCTTTTGCTAGTCCTTCAGTGATCAGTGTCTGGGTACAGGACGCTATTGAATAAAAAGTGAATATTTGTATCCAGTAACCCACCTATTATGCTCAAATCTGCGTTTTTATATAAGATTTTTAATTGTAACATTTAAAAATATAAATCTCACGTTTTAGGTATTGAGTTTTGCTTTAACATGTATGTGATATATGCATGTGCTGTCTTTTCTTGTTTCACTGTCATGAATTTTATTCTAGTATAAGAGAGAAAAGAACACGGTGCTTAAAACATTGCTCACTATTGCACCACCTGAACTGTATCCTGCCACAGAGCTTGTGTGAAACGTCTAGTGTTGGGCATGAGTAATTCTTTGATGCAGCAGGTGGAGGCCGGTGTTAGCTGTGCCTGTGCAGGCCAGCAGGTAGCACAAAATGACAGCACTGTAGGAGTAGGCAGGTTACCAGGGCAGAATTGCTCTCTTCCTTTGCATAAGTGCCGCTCTCACTTGCTGCACCTGTGATGAATAATATATGCCACTCTGTCTGACAGTGCATTGGCCCAGGATCAAAGAATGGCCTCTGCAAGGGAAGGAGAGAAAGGGCTCTTGTGTGTTTGTGACTGAGAGAGTCCTGTGCCTGGTTGTATGTGTCTCTGTATATATACCCATATTCAGGACATCGTATTTGCTTTATCTTCGCCCGCAAGGAGCCTATCAGTTTGGTAAAGTAATATTGATTGAGCCTTTTCTCACGAGATTCTGTTACAGGCCGATAAAACAGAGTTCCCGTTTGGACCAAAAAACATGCTGAAAGATTTGAAGCCCCGGCTAACCCAGGGAAACCCTCTACAGCTCTGTATTTCCAACTAAGAGGGCCTGAGGAATCCATCCATATCGAAGCGAACTCTTGACCATGTGTTGATTAGTCTTGTCAAAGCACGTTTGTGTCTAATTTACGGCCTTTCCTTTGTTTTATTTCTCCTTTAGCCTCCTGTCGGTCTCATTTTCGACCTCACTGCCTCGCCACAAGCTCTGTTTTATCTTCATGTCCTTGCTAAAGCCTCTTGTCAAGGTTAAAATGCACAGGCTTCCTCTCTCTGTCAACCTTTGGCAAAGAATGCAATTATGTCAGACGCTCAACATCTTTACTGACATCTAGAGCCTCTGGAGTCTTTTCTACAGCTCTGCGTAAGAGAGGCATTTAAGCTGTTCCAGCAGGCCAGGCTCTGAAGATCTGAGGTTCTGAAATGAAGAGTGAATGTGACGGCTTAGGCTGTGATTAGGAGAGAGCAGTGCTTTGCACCCAGCCTTTCAGTTTCCCACCACTAATCATCGAGTTTTGACAGATGATTTATGGTTATTGTGTGCATTTTTCAGCAACTGTGTGTACATGTTTGTGTGTGTGTGTGTGTGTGTGCTGGTGCACGCTGAGATCCCTATTGACATCTGACAGCTGCGTTTTTCAGCAGAACATTTCCGACACGATGTCGAGGCAAGTTACTGTCAGAGTGAGTAGAAAAGGCTGTCTCATTTCTCCTCCATCCAGATTGGATTTGCGAGAGGAGGCTGGGAGGAGGGGATGGGGCTAAAATAGAATGCATTAATTCTAACACTTAGCTAGTCAAACTGTTCCTCCACACCCATTGAAAATGTTTAACTGTAATGCCAATGTGTCACTGCTGTGAAAATCCATTCAGAGATATGAGTCAGAGACACACAAACAAATGATTAAACCAGGGGTCCCTTTTACTTTAGAGGGCAGTTATACATATCGCATAAATACGATCTTATGGAACTAACTTTTCCTGACCTGTTCATGACCTGAAATGAAGACGTTTAGGCCCTATAAAGCACCCTTGCCCTTTTAAGTCCTTTGAAAGACTAATGTAAATATGTAAATACACATGTAAATATATTTGAATGTATGAAAACTTAAAATGAATGAATATGAAGGGAGATTTGCTGAACAGGTCACCTCCACAGGTGTATAAGAGCTGAATCATATTATTTCACAGAGATGCTGCAACAAAGCAGAAACAAAAACACTGACATGTTCGCTTCGATTTCATATGCTGCCTGTTTGCGGTAAGAGTAAAACTCGATATCTATAAAACTTGATATGACTTCACCCTAAAGATAACGTTAACACATTTTTCAAATATTGGTAGGGACAATTCCATTCTCCCAAAATACTGGCATCTCTACCATCCATATGCAAACTTACGCCTGTGTAGCCTAAGACACACACACACATTTTTAACCAGAAGTAACACAAACACACCACATTGGGGCAAACAAGTGCAAATGCGATGTGGCAGTTGTATTGAACTTAATTTATTAGCCGTAATTAAGCTGGGCGTGCTCCTGCCTGCCAGCTGGCAGAGATGACAAAGTGTAAATAAAGGAAATCAGCGGCTTTATGAAAAGTGGAAATTACGATAATGCTGATGTGCAGAGATGGTGACATGATGAGATTCTGCTCCACAGTGCTGTGGCCTGCATCTGAAAGATGTGTTGTTATTGTGACGCCGGATAATAAGTACTCGCTTCAGTGCAGGGGGAAAATCGTTTGACAAGTTTTGCCACTACATAATGACATAGCAGAAAAACATCAATAGGTCTTGAAAATGGAAATAATGTTTTTTCTCCCCTGAAGAGGCTTTGGCAGAATAGCAGAGCTCTGCCCTCAGGACACCTTTCTTTAATGATATTGACAGGAAGGAGAAAAATCACAATCAACAAACAAGAATGAAAGGGATTATCTTTCTCATTTTTTCTCTTAAAATTCATGAAGAGGAGCAGGCATACAAGGCAGAGTCCCTGGTGATGAGGTTTTATCATTAAGATGCCTGAAATTACTTCAGATGCTAAAAGTCAAGTTAAGTCACCCTATCCAGAGGCATTTGTGACATTCCCTGGACAGATTCAGTGCACGCTGAAGGGGCATTTTCATTCTGTTCCACCACATGCCTCACATTCTATTTTCTTCCTCTTCTTTAGAATTGTGTTTTTGAATCCTTTACAGGAAACCGATCAACTCACTTTCTGTAGAGCTGGAAACTGAGCTCTTTCTCTTGTGCTTTTCCACAGCTCTTTGCCCTCTCCAGGTGAGATAAAAGGAAGCTGCTTGTGCAGCACTGTGCAGGGTCCAAACAAGTCTCTACTCCCTACATGGTCTCTTTTTTCCATCTTTCCTATATTCAGCTAAGCTGCCGACAGAAACACTTGCCTGTTCTTTGCCATAACTTCTGCTTGCAAAGTGCAGGGATATAGCAGAGCTCTTCCACTTTTTGCTTGGGGCAGCTGTACAACAACACTGCATGTACCAATTACACAACTTGTAGGAATTTGTAGCAGCAGATGTAGTTGAACCTGAATCCTATTTCAGCTGTACGACTAAATATAAGTGTGCTCAGTGAGTTGATGTTCTGCTGTGATCTCATCTCTGGGGTATTTTTTACATCATCCGTTTAGAGATGCTCAATCTGTTTCACTTTGAAGTATCTGCACTCATAGATTTAGAAAGTGAACCATGTTCAGACGCAATGATTCTGTTTTGATAAACCTCTTAAGCTCCAATTGAAATGCAGATTGGTGCAACTCATTGTTTTCTTCCTCCGCTTTGTTTTCATTTTTGTTCCACACATTCCAGTTATTTGCTTTGTGCAATGTTTAATTGGCGGAATTACCATAATTATAGGCTAAATTGAAATGAAAACAGAAAAATAGCAGAGGAGCTGAATTAATCAGCTTGATAACAACTGACACTAATTACCGCGACTAATGTGATGTAAACATGAATGGAAAGAGCGGTCAGGGAGGCTCGGAACATATCATTGCCTACAGAGGGTGACCCCAGCTATTTTAGAGGTTTTGATTGTAGGGAATTCTTTAAAATATTAATAGGATTTTGCTAAATTCAGCTCTCATATGCACACAGGATGGCTGAGCAATAGCTCTGTATATGCTGAATTTACATTTATGTCCACTGTACATGATCCAAAACCAGATCAACAGAAAAAATTATTTACTGAACACAATTTAAAGCTTGGCAATCTTGGTCCCCTGAGCTAAACTCCATGGTAAACCTTTGAAGAGCTAACGTGGACAGTGCAGGGAGAGAGAGGAATGATCTCAGATACCTTGTCTTCTCTCCTTCTTAAAAAGGTATTTTGCCAGTAATCGTGGATGAGAGGGTATGTCACCTGCAATATTCAAGTATTGCAAGTCAAGTAGCAGGATAACATGTTACAGCTGAATAAAATATATATATATATATTTTTGCATCATGTTTTAGATGTATTAGTTCAAGTATTGCACAAAATGCCACCCTAGGAGCCAGCATACACACTGACATACCAAAAGTCATGAGGTATCAGTATGTAAATTGATTAGGAAGTGGCGTTACCTTATAAGATGGCTTGGGAACACCCACACCTGTGTAGGTTGTCAAGTGTTATCTTATGAGTAACACTAGCTGAAGACTGTGCACATAACAAGGTGACATGGTTGAATGAGGCATCACAGTGTGTGCCAGATGAATGGGATATTTAATTTCCAGAGTTGTGCAGAAAAATGTAATTGTGGATCGTGCAGTGGAAAAATATAATAGAGCTTAATGATCATAACTGGTGGCTGAAATTGCCCATGGGAACAGACAAACAACAGAAATCACATCCACATTCACTGCAGGAGACCCCCCACACATACCCCACAGATCAGTGCAGCATCTTTAGCTTCCATGGGATAAAAAACAATTAAGTGCCTCTGTTAACACTATGACACAGAGTTCATACGGATGCTAACCATATCTTAGAATAATGTAGCCTGCACCGTTGAGTTAACATCACTTCATAATCAATTTAAATACAGCCATCCCATGACATTTGGTATTTTGATGTATGTTGGCCATATAGTCCTCTCCACAATGATTGGAACCCCAAGTTGAGAAAAAGGTGTTATAAAAACATCACCTTTTAGACAGGAAAATTGGAGGATTTGAGATAATTCTTTTCTCCAGATTGCTCAGGGTCCTAGGTCCTTTCTTGTGTACTCTCTGCTGTAGCTATCCTCAAAGGTTTACCCTAGAGTTCAGCTCATTGTGCTGCAACAGCCATGGCAGAAGCTTGAATTTGTGTTCAGTAAATAATTTTTATGTTGATCCGGGTTTGTCCTGCTAGAAAATCCAGTGATTACCCATTTTAGTTCCTTGGCAGAGACAGACAGAGTTGGCTATAAAATGTCCATGATGCCATTTACCTAATTAGGTTCCTTGGGCTTGTGGAGGAAAACCAGCCCTACATTAAAACCATCCATTATATTTCAGGTTCTTTTCAGTGTAGTCATCCTCTTTATTATGTCAAATTCTCACCTTTTGTTTCATCTAACTAAAGAACATGATCCCAGTCAAAGTAACATTCAGCAAACTCCAAAACGCCAGGCACTTTTCTACCATTTGTGGTTAGATGGCCGAAAAGTCTTTTTCCTGGCATGCTTTCCAATCATGATGGTAGTTCTGGAGCCTTGTATGACTTGCAACTCTCCAATAACTTAACCAACTTTTTTTTTTCTTGTTCATCTTCACGATCACCACCCACATTCTGCCGGATTGTGCACCTTGTTGAAGTGTCCTACCCATATTCTACCTCCAGTTCCACACACATTAGGTATGATGTTTAGATTAAATTAAACTATTCAGAATAAACGTACCAATTACAAAATTAAAGTCAGATAGTCTGGATGTCCTTAGCAGGAAGTGTTATAAGGAGTGAAATAACAATATGGCTATATTGTTAGACGGCCTAAATTACCTTATCATTGCGGAAGGAGTGCTATTACATTGAGTCTGTACTGAAGTAACATTAAAAACACAATAAAATGTCTGAATGCTTTTTTGTTTGGAGCTTTTAAAGCATTTGTGTATCAGTACCTTTTTATCTATATTTTTAGCACATTTTAACCGTATGGCAATAATACTGAAAAGAAAATTGCTATAGTTGTGAAATAAATTTTTATACATCGCTAGTGCCAGTAATTGTGGAGGGGAGAGTACCTGTAAAGGAGTGATATATTTTTCAGTGATAGTACATGGACATGTTCACCAGGTGACACATGCGATCACTTGCTCCATTTCTGGTTAATCAGTAATGAGCAACAGCCTGTCACAGTCCCCTGAAATCCATTACTGCAGCCCAGGGTGTCAGTCTCCTACACTAATTGAACGTGACTCACTGTCTCTCGATCCCATCAGTGTAAAAATGGAAATGAGGTACTAGACTGCGCTCATGAAACGTCTCCATTATAATTAGAATAACTGTACTTCAATCACAGGAGACAAACATTTCTTTTATCTCTCATTAGAGTGAAGCATTAGGACCTGTCCCATACAGTGTATCAGCGTGCTGTGGCACGGTTTGTAAAAGGAGGGGAGAGTTACCTACAGCCTATTTACAGCCTATCTTTCTGTCTCACACTCCATCGCTCACAACTGAGCTACCAGAGTAAAGCAAGACCAAATATAGCGTTTTGGTCTTCGCTGCTGTTTGTAGCTTTTTGAATTAAGCTCAAATCCAATTAAAAAACAGAGCAGCAGACCTATCCGGACTTGTCTTTGCCTCTTTGCCTGTTCCCTTACCATGGTTTGGTGTATTTTGGTGCTGAGATCATAAAATATTCCAGCCAGGTGAGCCCAGTCCTTCTTTCGTATATAAATTGTAACCTGAGTGACAATCAGGATGCATGTATCCATGTATGGGATGTTCTATCCATGTTATAAGAAGGAAGATTTTTTTTTAAATTATTTGATATTTTATCATTTCACTGCCTGTCTTAATGTAAACACACTCAATGTATACACATACCATGTATTTTGGGAATGTGTCTAATCCTAATGGTTGATTTCTGTGCCTGGTGTTCAGGAAAGACATAGAAGGGCTTCACTGAGTAGGTTAGGCCTAATAACATGGTACAGGCTCTTAGGCCTCAGAGACAGAGCCAACCTGGTATAGAAGGACAAAGAAGAACTTTTAGAGAACATTCATTTTTATTCATTAACTAGATTAACTTGGCAAATTTGCCTCACTTGAGTTGGGGTTCTCTGTAAAATCACAGTATAATTTCCATTTTGGTGACAAAGAGCAACTTCCCTCTGTCCATCCTGTGAACACATTGAGGACTAGGGCTCAGTAATGCCGCTAAAGAACCACGTGGATACTTGCTGAATTTCACAATGCCATTATAGCACAGACCATTTCATTTTAGTATGGACTATTAGTTGAAATTGCTAATCCAATAAGACTTTGCTTTCTATACCAGTGTGTCTCCTTGTATGTTTTAAAGACGACATCACCCCCCAGCCAGTCCTTTTACCACTGGGATCAGTACTAGAGGCAGTAATATAAGCTTGTCTATTCTAATTCCCCTCCCAGTGTTCCATTAAAATGCAGACAGGCTGCGGCATGCAAATTACACATCGGAAATTATTAATTCCGCACAAGATTAATAGGTCTGCTTCCGTTTCACCCACAGCTAATTCAGCAACCTGGGAGGAGTTTTACTTCATTGCTAACAAGGTTGCTTTATGTAACATTCTGACAGGTTTAACATTTTCTTATACCATACTTTGTGTTCTCGGGTTTATAACCTTTGTAGTGTTCAGGGATAATTAGCCAAGAAAATTACCCAAAAGATGAAGCACACTAATGAGGTTTTCAGTCTCTTTGATATGGCATTTTGAGGAAATGACTGAATAGCTTTAATAATGCACTGAGAGAGATACAATGGTATTTCTCAGTGTTTCTCAAATGATAGTCATTGACCTTGTATATCAGTGGGATTTAATTTTCACTGAACTAAACATAAGATCCAGAGATCCCTATTGTCCGTCATGGCAGATTTCACATTGCTCTCTGCTGCTCTATAATCACTCTAATCGAAGGCTGTCACACACTGTGTGTGATGTATGTAATACATTATCTGACCGTGGAAAAGTCCATCAGTAGCTGTCATGGTCATCTGTGTGATCTCTGATGGGCTATTGATGTAAGCTGTAGCCTTCAGCAATAATGCCATGTCCAAACCATGACCTCTTATGGTCACAGCTATAGGCCTCTGTGAATGGGTAGACCCACTGGAGTAGCAGTCAGTGTTACAGACATTTTTCCTTACTCCTATTAGCCACTCCCCCCTCTCTGCAAAACTGTCAGGAAGACTAATCTTCTCCACACTACTCTGGGAAATTGTGTTTTGTTGATGTTGCCTCTAACTTGTATGTAATTGCTCCCTGGACACACATGCACTTAGCCCCATGGCTCTCAGTCAAGCACACAGTGTTTCTGTTTTTCTTTGTTTTTCCTTTTCTTCCTGTCCTGTTCTTACCCTTTAGCAAGCATTTAATTGCTGTATGTCATGAAAGACAGAGATGATCAGTAATTCCTACCAATCTTCTAAAAAAAAAAATGTTTATCCTCGAACAGACTTCTTGTCACTGATGCTCATCCAAAGGGAGAGATTTCGTTGTTGAATGTACTTGAGTTAAACGATGCCTTGAATTCATGCAGAGCAAAGCTATATCGTTGTCCTTTCCAACTATGTAGAAGACCTGATCACACGGCAGCCGTGTTTTATGGTAGATTCTTATGTTTCAGTTAAGTGTGTTTTAAGCCTTGTCCTGGCTGCCCTTTTCAAAATGGCACAAAGCGTGCCGGAGAAAAGGTCACTGATCTCAGAATAACAAGGGGCTTCATTCACCAATATCTTTCTAACTATTCCTTAAATTCTGTCTAAATTTTTAATTTAAACTGTCTAGGACTTTTTAGTCCTAAGATAAAGTCTATATCGGAATCATAACATGCTCTTAAAGTGCAAAATTGGTGCTCTTGAGAGTGCATAGATTAAAGTTCTTACCTAAGAACAAATCCCAAATGGGGATTTTCTTTCTAAGAAGGTTGCCTCATTAAAGACGCTAACATTTCACCACCACATTTCATGTTATACTGTATAAAGGTTTATATATATGAAGCCTCAGTATGTTGCTTTTTTGATTAGCACATTTTGTTCAATAAAATAAAGGGTCGTTTCTGTGGGGAGGTTGCATGTTCTCCCTGTGTCTGCATGAGTTTCCTCCCACAGTTCAAAGACATACTGTCTGTTGAATTATAGATGCTAAACTGCCCCTAGGCATTAGTGAATGTTTATGTCTTTGTGCCCGTCTTGCCCTACATCTCATGCTGGGATAGGCTCCAGCACCCTGGGACCCAAAAGGAGGTGAATGTTAATTTTTTTTATTAAATATATATTAAGTATATGAATATATCAATGTTGTTAAATCTATATATATATATATAATAAAAATGCAAACTCTTATTTTGATATGTTTTCTTTTTTACAATGTAAGTCCTAAATGTAAAATGTATATAAATCTGATTTTGTTAAATTGATTTGGCTAAATTAGTTGCTTTGGGATTAAGGGAGCTATACTGGGGTGAAGGAGCCTGTCCTCTTCTCTAGAGCCCTGTCAGGAGCCTTCCCTCTTGTTTGCTGTTTGTCTCTCTCTTTCACTCCACTTCCTCCCTTTGTGGGTCATTAAAGCACGGAGAAGCCCTGCAGCACAGAACTGTGGGTAAAGGCTCTTCGATACCGGTCTTAGAGCAGCTGCCATGATCCAAAGCTTACCCTTGACTGATACAAGATACCTCAGAACAGGTCTAACAACAGTTTATAAGTTCATACGCTAGATGAATGCACAGGCAGTGTGCATCTGATAGGATTACTTTCTAGGTCACCATTCTAGTCACATATCATAATAATAATCACTAAATTAAGACTCAGGTGTAATCTGTGTCTGAATCTGGAAAGATATCCTTATATTTACTGCCACAAAAGGGTACAGCTGCTGCAGTAGCATTTGCCTACACTATGTCTTTGCTACATGGTGCTATTGCTAAGCCCCTCATTTTCACCTTTACCCACAGCTAACAACTTTCTAAAAAAAAAAAAAAAACCTGGTAAGATGGAGTATTTGTAATATATGATATATTAAGATACATTTTCCTGCAGTGATGTTTGTGTTATCGTTGGCAAACTGTGGGGAAATGTTTCCAACTCAACTTGTACTCTTGGGGCCTGTAGTGTAAGTGTAACAGCTTCAGATTGCTTCATCCTGCTTGCTCACAGAGGGGGGTGCTGTTGTTCTGTCACACTTGGGAGGGGAGTATTCTTACGCTGGGTTCTACTTCTCCTGCTTCACCTCTCTTGCAACCTCTTACTCTTTTTCAACTCAGTGATACATGATGAAAATCAGACGGTTACTTTCAAAGTCAGTATAGCAAAATATTATGCTGCTTTGCTATGGCTTATGTAACTTTATTTCAAGTCACCGTTTCCTGGCTTGTTGTGGTTTTAGCATTCAGTTTAATCTTTATATAATCTTGAAATCTATACTTAAAATGTATAAATGCATTAATTAAATACAATGCATTTTCAGCATTTTACATTATTCTCTGATGTCTACACAGAAGTAATGTGACATTGCAACTGGTTGGGCTGAATAATGACCAGATGTGCTGATTTGGCCCTAGAATGAAACAAGCTGTTCTGCCTCATGAACATTTTGATTAGTTCTTCTCAGATTAGGTGGTTTACACCGACAGAGACACCATGATGACCCCACTGAAGCAATAACTTAAACAGACACAGGCAGAAAATGAATGCTTAAAAGCAACACAAAGTAAACTGAAGTTGGTAGTTAACTATGAACTAACCTACAGCATCCCCGCTACTTTCAGTTATTATTGTGAATTTTCCATTCTCTCCATTTCTTTCACACCACCTTAGTTCCTTCAATAATTCACCAGTTGGTGACCCTGACAGAATTTTTTGCCTCCTCCAGGTCTCTAAGAGCAGGATAACTCTCTGTCTAAACAGTTTAGTCTAAATAAAGTGAGCCAAAATGCCTAACATAAGATTTTATGAATAAAAGTTTTTCTGGGTTTTTTTTTTTTTGGAATCCAGTGCTTGAAGTGGAAAAAAAGAGAAAGCATGTGCAGATACTCTTCTGTGTTGTAACATTTAGTATCTGCTAATCATTAAGGGGGTGTTCCTCACACTTTTCCTAAATTTGACAGGATATAACATATTTGGTTTTAGAAAAACGTATAGACTCAGATTTATTTACAGTGATGACGATAGCTGGTGATTGCCATGCCTACAACACAAATAAAACCACTTTATTTATTTTCCCAAACTTGTAACCTTGTATGTGTCCTGTAACTTGTTATATCTAATATTTTTGATGGTAAAATTGGGGGACTATTTTACGTAATTTGCCCTGCATGTACCATTCTGCCATGAATAGACTAAAAGGTGATTTAAATATGTTTACGGTAGAAAATTTCACAAAACTGTCATAAAATAGTTTCTCAGGCATTAGGCAGCATACTCACTACTAAGGCTGTTCATAAATCATATTGTTCTCGTTACTGTGATATAACTTTCCACAATAAACACATCGTCAGAGCAATTACAGCAAAAACAGCTAAAAATCTCCTGTATCCATAAAACTACTCGCCTACCTACTTGATTAATAAACTGAGGACATTCAAACGTATTATAAATGTGTACTCCATTTACATCTTACTCCTTCAGTTACTACAACAATGCCTAGTCAGTACTCACCAAAGTCTTTACTGAGAAACACACATAAAGGTTTTTCTAAGAAACAAAATGAAACTAAACCTAGGATTATGAAGCTATTGAGCTACTGCTGACTTTTTTCTCAGCCTGTCAATGCACAAAAATCTGCTTGGAGATCTGAGGCAAGTATCTGTTAGTATTGTATTTAATTTTATTTTGCAAAAGTGTCCAGTTAGAAGTATGCAGTGGTGATAATATATCACTTCTAATACTGTCATTTTGATATACAACAGCTTTATTGACTGTTGCGTTTAATGTCAATATCATGCAGTCTTTGTGTAATGACTTTTTGAGGGAGTTTTTTGAGTAGAGCTCCCTTTCAAGTATTAATTTTTTTATATGACCGAACAGTGAACAATCGTGTTGACATGTACCTCAATAAACTCAATATTGCATATCATTAACAATTTATAACACTATGCTTGATCTTTAATTGACTCTCATGATCTGCAGTCTGTTTATAATCAAATATACATGAAATACATATAAGAATCTGGTTCACTTGGATGTGTCTGTTCAGCTTTGTGCCCCAACTGCATGATTGACACTTTATGGTAGCTGTTTGGCACTAGTGGCAGCTTTTGTAGAAGATGGAGTGTGTATGTTATCAGTCAAGCACTGCCTTCATCCGGACTCTGTTACTACTATTAGGTGTGACAGGCCATTAACATGAGGTTCAGAGCATGTTTTTCTTCTATTCTCCTCAAACAGGGATCATCTGGATTGCTCCCCAGAGCCTGGTCTTGTATAACTGCTCTGCATATGTTTATGTAAACAGTTCAGCTACCTGTCAAAGCTGTAGCTGTCACCACTGAGGTGGTGGTCTAATAAGGCTAAATCTGTATGGAACTTTGACCTCCCAGCTCAGTCTTCTCTATAGCAACATGGTGCATAGTTTAACTCATCACAAGATGCTGTGTGCTCTGTGTGTATAAGCTTTGTGTCCCTAGTTGGTGAATTAGCTCTGCTCGCCCACTTTCCTTCTTCTGACGCCTTCTTTCCCTGCCTCTCATTCACATGTTGTTTTTCATTTGCTCTAATTTTGTGGAGGATTTGGAAAGATAAATGCTTGTTAGACTTTAGGAGGTCAGTCTCTTCCTCTCTTTCTTTCTGTCTATGGTCTCTAACACACACGTGCAGAGCAGCCCCTAATTTCACCACTAGATTTCTCTACATTCTTGTGGTGAACAATTCCCCTCTGACCCGATATACTGCAGAAAGCCCTTTTCAAACACACATGGATATCATTATCTGCTCCAAAGGCTGTGTAATCCAAACCGGCATCCTTTCGGGCGCCCGCCTCCAATTTAACCCCAACATGTGTCGTTTCAAACTTTGTTGCTTCAGTCAGGGGTTAGCAGCAGCATTTTCTTTAAAGTCTTTGATATCGGAAATGCACTCAAGGAATCATTAGCGCATATTTGTACCTACGACCCAAGTGATTTGTAAAACATGAGACCACCAACTATACTAGTGAAATAAATGATTCTTAGTGAAGTCTTAGTATTGAGCTGTATAAGTAAAACTGCATTTGCTGGTAAATTTTGACTGTCTTTGAATTGTGTAGGAAGGCTGAGTGGTGTCTTCACTTGGTACTGTGAGTGTTAAACTGAAAACTTTCTCAGTGTGTATATAAGTGCAAAACAATTTGATTTTCACTTTAAGAGGTGTTTGTATATCTTACACCTTATTTAGTGCTGATAATTGTAACACTGCAGATGTTCCTGTTATTCTACAGTTGCATATTGCTCCAGTGTATGCTACTGGTGCTCATTCCAAATCAACCAAACCCCAAAATGTGTGCAAAAAAATATATAAATTATGTGTAAAATACGGCATTGCTCAAGAACCTGAATTAACTTAGGAACAATGTTTCACAGCTAAATGTGGAAAGTGAATAAAGATTTGGAGGGGTGTGTTCAAACTTTCTGTCAGTGGCATGCTCTATTAATCACAGAACAGAACACATCACGTGATTAAAACAAAAAGGTTCTAAGCATAAAAGATATGCAACGCTCTCTCAAACCAAAGTTAAGATGCTGGAAAAGCAGTAAAAAAAAGTCGCATGATCAGCCCAAGGTCAGACTTTACCCTTCCCTGTTCAGGGGAAAAGCTGAGGTACAGTCTTCAAGTGACAGCGATGACTCTGTGTCTAATAAAAAATACTTGAGGCTGTACCAGTGCTGGGGTAACAGAGAAAAGTGAGAGGCGATTAAGATGTCAAGGTGTCCATCAAACATGTGGCTTTAAGTCCAGAACAGATAGACCGTCTGGCAAGAGAATTCAAACATCCACGTGAAACAGGTGTCAGTCCCTTTATAACGTTGATGACATGGAAAATCAAACTGTACTCTTTGCATTCAAGAGATGTCATATCCATATGTTCTCAGGTAGTAACGCCAGATGAAATTGGGAAAATGGAAACATTTTATGAGACATGTGCTGATGAACTGGAGTCTCTGAAAGATGTGGATCACAGTAACGCAGCTTGCTTGTCCAGTTACGGGAAGTAAAGTTTGGTCTGCTGTCTGTTGGCAAAAAGTTGTGGGCTGTCGTGAAAAAAAGAATACACAACACATTTTTGATCCATTGTGGCCAAACAGACTGCAAAACTGTGAAACATGTCTTGGAAGGCAAAGTTGCTGTTGCTCAGTGGGCTGATGGTTTAACCCCAGAGCTGCAAAGAGTTCTGCCTTTGTTACAGGCTAAATGGCGCAATTCTGCTTTGAGTAAACCGGCTGATAGTTTAGCTGGATATTAACGTGAGATTTTATAGATTCTAACGTGACATTACAGATCTCTGCTCTGTTGCAAACAGTTGCCCAGAAACCAAGCAGTCAGAAACCTCACTCAACAGCAGAACAGGAGACTACAGGACAAAGCCACGAAACGTACCAAACAGAGCCTGTGTGTGTAAATGTTTGGTCCTAAAACTCTCTCATTGATAGTAGCTCTAATTAAAACACCACCTGTTTTAGGCATTGATGATTTTGAGCCAGAGAAACCACTTTTTTTTGTTTTTATGGCATCACCAAATATGGAAGTGCACATGAATTACTTGCATTGTTAACATACCTAAGCTCACGGGGACACGAAGCCAGTCTGCAAAAGTTCATTTAGCATCCCCTTCGGTAAAGTGTTTGAGTCAGATAGTGACTGCAGGGAAGCGATCCATACTTCCCGATCGTGCTGCTGTCATACGTTCCCTTCCTGTTCCATTAACAATCAAAGGTCTCAGATCATTCTGTGGGTCTGTGTAATTACTGTTGCCCATGAATTGAAGACTCTGCACATATTACACAACCCTGAGTGTTTAAGATGAAGCTGAAGTGACATTCAAAAAGCTCTTACTTCTGCACCTGCGCTAGGTGTGCAACCTGAAATGCCGTTTACGTTGTGTGTACTTAAGGGTGATGGCTTTATGACTGTGTGTTTTATGCAAGAACACATGTGGTTCATTATTATTCACAGGACATCAATTCTACAGGTTTTGGTCCATGTTTAAGGGCTGTTCAGGCTACACACCTAGTTGTTACTGCAAGTGCCCCAGTAGCGCTATCTTTACTTCTCACAGTGCATTGTCCACATGCTGTTGCATCTCTGCTGTCTTCAGCTCGTGTAATTACAGTTACTGCCCAAAGATGGGATCACTGGGTTGCTGCTCTTACAGCTCCTAACCTTGACCTTTAGAGGGCTCAAATCACTAATACTTTATATTGACAGCATTGTCTGATGCTTGTGATAGAGATGAAAGCGATGATCATGATTGTGTTGTGCTAACACACACAACACTTTCCGATATTTCTAAAAGTCCTCTGAAAAAATCCCAATATGATTTTGTTCATGGGTGGTTCAGCGCAGGTGCTAGATTGCTGTAAGCACGTGGGTTGAGCTGTGTGTTCATTCCATGCTGTTGTAGCCCAGGGCCGAGTTCCTGATCATTTCTCAGCTCAAGCGGCTGAACTAGTTGGTTTAGCATCCAGTCTTGCTGTTAATTTGTTTACCGATTTGGACATTTTCATGACTTTGCTCATATCTAGAAACAACACGCATTCTTAGCGGCTGCTGGTACACCTGGTACATACCTCACTTGTCGCTGAGCTTTTGTTAGCTTATAAGCTCCAAGCAGAGGTGAAGGTCACAGCTCATAGCACATCTGATCCAAAAGAAGAAGGAGGTAATGCCTTGGTCGATGCTGCAGCCAAAGCAGCTGGTAAAACTAACAAAAACGTCAGTAGCTGTAATTGTAATAATGCAATTGTAATAGTTCTGGATCAAGGGAGGCAAATATGTAGCTCCTGAAGCACTGCTGTGTGCTGTGTCTGTCTAATAACACAGCTATGGGTGTGTCATCACCTGCAGTGCACACCATGGCACCCCCAGCAGCTTTCAAACATTTGCAAGTTGACTACATTACGCTGCCATCATGTCAAGGTAAAACAAAAAAAGGTAACTGCGCTGAATACAGCCTAAGTGCTTGTCTAAGACTACTTCCCACGTTGGGGATTGCCGGACAGCATGGACTCTGATCAAGGCACACACTTCACTGGAAAGGTTGTGCAGAAAGTCTGATGAAAATTCAAAGGAAAGTTCACTGTCATTACAGGCCACAAGCTTCAGGACAGGCAGAACATCAGAATCAAACCATAACACAGTGACTGTCCAAATAACATCGGAGTGGGGCCCCCTGGATAAATGCTTTACCTGTCATGTTGTGCAGAGAATAAGAAACATCACTCCACATGGCATCACCTCCTGCATGCCAAACCAGTCAGTCCATTAGTCCAGTCAGTTATCATTTTCAGCAGATAAGAGCTTCATCTGTTATGCAGAAGGCTGAGACACTTGTAATCATTATAACTGTAGGTAGTTACAGAGAGCTATGGAGAGCCTCTGCAGAGAACGTCTGTATTGATTTGAGTTCTAGGTGAATGGAAATGTTATAAAATGTGTTGCTCATATCTGCAATGCCTCGTGTGTACTTTAATGTGAACTTTAATTCTCTATGTAGGTATTAATTTTACCAGTTCCCTCACTCACTCAACATTGCAGACTGTGGACTTGCCAACTGAAACAGTTAACTGTCAACTGGGCTAGACATTAGGGAACAAGCCTTATGACCAGAAGGTCATCACTTTGATCCCCTAAGCCAACAGAAGACGACTGAGGTTCCCTTGAGAAAGGCCCTTAACGCCCAACTATCGATTTCCACACCTACTACTAAAATCCCTTTTCGTTAGAACTGCACCAACAATTCACTGGGGGTGATGATGTACATTTACAAACTGCATTAGGGCAAATCTATCAAAACTACTGTTGATCCAGGCTGAATACTTTAGAGATACAAAGCAGATTTGCAGATTTCCAGCCAATGAAACCAACTACCACTTTCTGCCCTCTTGTATTTGCGATTCTTGGGGACCAAATTTCTCCATGTGTTTAATCAAACAATTGCTCCCTTGTTCTCCGTTTTCAAAAGCAAAGCCAAAAGTGCTGTGAAAAACAGGTCTGCTCAGGCGAGACATTCATCCAGCAAACAAGCAGAAACAACAGCCTGAGGCCTCCCGCGACGGAGAGGGATAATGTAATCCCCCAGAATCCCTCTGCTTCAGCCGCTGAGGCGGTGTACAGGAGTGTGTCAGGCCCCAGCAGCAGGGAAACAAGAGGCGAGGGCTGAGAATTGTGGAATAGTACCCTGCTGTTTCCACCCCCATGCCATAAGCCTGGAGGAAATCTGATTGTCTAGCTCATACAGCTGGAAAAGCACAACACTTAAGGTGTAGAGGATTTAAACTAAAACACTGGCAGCCGGCTCAGAGAAGGGGAGAGTGAGGGAGGGACAGAGGAGGGGGAGAAAGAGAAATAAAGAGGGTGAGCCAGAAAGAATGTGAACTCTTAACATCAGCCTGTCAACATCACCTAAACCCTGGTGGGAATTATTGTACATTGTATATGCTTTCCAACTCACTTGCTCCTGATTATGTCAATTCATATCAAGTGCATGCAAACACAATAATGCTGTCATATTAACTGTAGCTGGAGCTCTGAATCTAAAGCCTTTTAATTCCACACAGCTGGATATCATCCTCAGCGATGTGGCGGATAATGGCAGAGTGTTCTTATGTATTGTGTTTAAACACAAATAGGATTTCCTCATTTTTAAGGGGGCTCTGCAAATAGGCTTTGTAGTGAAAGGATGTGATGTCTGCTTGGGTTTTGTGCAGGCAATATGTCATTGCTTAGAAACAGCCCTGCCAAATTGGATTGTTTGCTTCAGCCATGAAGAAAACAGATACAAAGAAATTGCCATGAGACAAACAAGAGAATCTGGTCCGGTCACACTGAAATCTAGTGGAAAAAATCTCCTTAGTCACAGCACTGACCTGCAGCAAGAGCATGTGTTGTGTCTGCCAGTGAATACTAGAGTGCTTGCTTTTACTGACCCAACAAGAGCGCTGAGTGGTAACACCACTTCACCCTCACTGTTTATAGTACTGCACACTCATTATTTAAAGAATCACACAAACCCTTATATACTTGATGTCTACACAAACATTAGGCATTTAATTACTTACAAGCTCATTAGTGAAGGTAAGATATGACTTTATGTATTTATATTAGTCCCAATGAACTGATGAAATTTGTACTGATAAAACTGTGATGGTATATGCAGAGTGCGGACACATCTGCCCTTTCAACTGTGAACTTTGCTGTAGGGTCTTGCTTTGAGGAGGCTTCAGAACAGCCTTCATTTTTAGCACTCTGTTATTAGCTCCCCACTGCTGCCTCTCACTAGCAATTACATAGCTCACCAGAGGCTAGCAGAGACTACATGCCAAGGAGCCATATGGTACTATAGAGTACCACATTCAATTGATCTGTGTGTGTGTGCATGTGCGTGTGGTGTGTGTGTGTGTGTGTGTGTGTGTGTTTCAGCTAATTTGCCAACCATTACTTCACCTAATCTTCATTGTTTTGCCAATCAAGGATTTTCTAGTCTCCTCTACTCTTTCTGTACATGTCCAGCAGTTGAATTCATTTTCCATGTTTAAATTCTCTCCAGAGGTGCTGCTTGCCCTCAGGCAAGGCAGGCAACTGCTTGTGGCCCCAGTGGGGGCTCCCAAGGGTATATTTATATTTTTGGAATTTTAATGCTGTTTCTATTTACATTTTATTTAAAAAACAAAACAAAACAAAGAACAAAAACAAACAAAACAAAACAAAGAACAAAAACAAACAAAACAAAACAAAACAAAGAACAAAAACAAACAAAACAAAACAAAACAAAGAACAAAAACAAACGTCTCACATTTTTTGTTTTGTGTCAGGCTATTTATAACATAACAGTGACTGGATGGAGGTGCCCCTGTGAATTTTTGCCTAGTGCCCCAAAAGCTAGAGAATCTTCACTGTCACTGTTTCTCTCTAGCTTATAGCTGACCTCCAAACTAATCTTTCCTTTTTAACCTTAACTTTATCCTGTTCTCTTCTTTGCCTCTGTGTTTTCTGTTTGACCTCTGTTGCTCTGTGGTTTTTTAATTATTATAATTATAAGCATCATGATGATGATGCTTATGATGATGATTGTTGTTGATATTATTATTATTATTATTATTAAGATTATTAAGATGCACTGATAACCACTTTTAATTCTCTTTCATCTCCCCTTTCTCCTCTCTCTCTCTCTCTCTCTCTCTCTCTCTCTCTCTCCTCTCTTTCTCTGTCTTTCCCCTGCTGTCCTTTCACCTTGTTCAAAGAGAACTAATCAGCACACTCCAGAGCTATAGGAGAGAAATGCCCACACAGTTCTCTAAGTCTACGAAGGTGCAGTATTGATTGCCTTTGTATTTTTGTCTGTTATCTGCAGCTATTTAGTGGTCAGGACATTTTATTAGACAGTTAGCAGTTAAATAATGATGGTTAAATTTGGTACTAACCCGGGGCGTAACATTTAAGATACTTCTCAAATGAGCTCAGTCTGTTTCGAATGCAGAGAAGACTGAATTATCAGAACTGATTTAAAGATCTTCACCAAATCCTGATGAGAATTCTGGCAGCACTTTTATCCATAGAGAGGGGAAGGGAATTGCCCAGGCAGAGTAATAGCCCTGACAGCAAGCACTGGCAGTTTTCATCCCCAGGCTTGGTCTCATCTCTCTGTTCCAGCAGGTCTTCTCTGGGGAACATGCAAGAGAGACAGGGGAGAGCAAGGGGAGATTTTACTGGCCTCAAAGGACTCAGACATAAATTACCCCAGTTTTGAAGTAAAGCCCTCATCACTTACTGCTCTCCTATTCTAGCAATCTCTTTTTTATGTCTTCTTTTTCTTCTCCCATTCCTTCTCTCCTCCACCACTTTCACTTTTCTCTCTTGTCAACCAAAAACAGTAATAAAACGTAACTCTTCGTCAGTCAGCTTAGTTGATGGCACTCCCATATTTGAACACTTTCTATGTTTAATTTCTGTACTAATTAAAATATCTGTGTGCCTGTGGCTTTGTATTCATGATTCATTGTGTTATTGGGATGATTTCCTTTTGTTACTTCTTGTCCCAGCAGTCCTGCCTTTTCCTGCCTGGCAGTCATATTTCCAGTGGTTGCATCAGCACAGTGCAATGATAAGAAATCAGTGAGTCTGGTGTGGAGAGGTGCCATTATATGCATTATATGACAGAAGTAAAATACACAGTACCTGAAGGAACCCTGAATGGGTATTTTACTTCTCCTCGTGTAGCTTACATCCACCCAAAGTGGGGTTTACTTGATGTTAGGTGCTTTGATCTGATTACTTTGATTAAAAGGGACACTAACAGTAAGCCCACAGACTCCTGTGTAATTCAGTTTCTCTTACAGACACTTATGTTGGTCCCCTAGACCAAACCACAGGGGCACAGTGACCAACTTGTTTCTTGTTCTTGGATTCCCCAACCTTCTTGGTGTGTCTCTTGAGGACTGGATGATGAGATGGAGGTGACAGAGCATAGGTCTCCTGTGGCGTCTTTTCTCTGTTCTCCCACAGGCAGACTTAGAAGTCCATAGCTCTGTCTTCATTCTCTAGAGATGATGAGTCGGGTCTCAGGAAAAACAAGATTGAAAGATATTATCCCCATAGTGACCAGTGGCACCTCAGTGATACTCTAGAAGCTGTCATGCGTGTCTTCTTAATAAAAAAGATAGATGAATGGATGGAGATTTTAATTGAAGTTTATTCTGTCTTTCTGTCTTTTCTGTCTTTGCGCCGAAGGGAAACCAGGGGATGGCTGATGGGTTGAGTTGTTTATTTTAAGGTGATCGCAGTTGAGTCTCAGCGCATGTCTGAAAACAGTATCTGGACACACAGTTTATAGCCCGTTTCACCCCCCCTTAATGTACAAAGAGGATGTGTACATTGTGTTGTGAGAGTGTTCTTGTGTTGTTGTACCAGACAGTCACCTCTAACCGATTATTGCCTACAGGTATTTGACCTTTTAACCTAAGGTTTACAAGTCTGATGATAACACTGTTCCAGGGGTCAAACCCTGTCATAAATGCATAAAATGCAAGTTCTGTTCCAGTTATTCCCCAAAGAGAAAGGTAAACCTATACACTTAAACATTTAAACACCCTTATACACAAACATTAATGTCCGACAGAATACATCAGCACATCATTTTGTCATGTTTGTCTGGATTTTGGTCACTGTGGGACAAAAATTTATTCTATACACTACTGGAAACATGTTTCCTAAATTCCACATCAGATATTGTCTTTTAGTTCTGTTTATTTAGAAAATGACTAATGACGCCTCCAGAAGTGTTTTTAGAACCATGCTCTATGTGCATTTCACCCCAGCCACCACTCGCCAATATTTCTGTAGGTCACTTGAGGTCATCTTACAGTGGTTAAGTGACATTGGAATGAGGTGGCGCTCATCACTGTCAGTAGAGAGTAGTTATCGCCCTCTGCCAGTCTGTAGCTGTGTTGTCCTGTGTGTTTGCTGCTTGACTTTGTTCTTATGAACCAGACGCTCACTGTATCAGCCAGTAAAGCTAGAACTGAATCTTCTGTTCTCACTAAGAACCTACTGTACATGTGGAGGTGCTGATTTAAGAAGAAATCGGAGTGGTCTCTTATTTATTTCCAGAGCTGTATATGTCTCATTTCATTACTTTCAGTACAGTTAATATAAATATATATATATATATATATATATATATATATATATATATATATATATATATATATATATATTTATTATATATATCATATATTATATATGATCTGTAAACAGCTTTTAAAACTGGGTTTGTAAGTGCAGCTCATGTGTATCACCAGAAAGCAGCACACTTAGTTCTGTGCTAAGTGTTAAGGGTTGAGTTAGTGCCTTGGGTACCCTTTCATGAAACTGCTACATCCTAATCTTCTCCTTATAAATAAAAAATGAAACATCAATGTCATAAAGTCATCAATGACTGCTTAAAATTTTCTGAAGTCATAGGTAGACTTAAACGTAAAATATAAATGAGAGCTTCAGCAACATTTTGTTCATTAAAATTTTTGTGTGGCAATAACTGAATAACTAACTGAATCGTTTTATCGTTCTGGGTCGTGTTGGAGTGCTGGAGCCTATGCATTCACTGGACAGAAGGCAGGAAACACTCTGGAAAGGTTGCCAGTCCATAGCAGGGGTTTTTGTTTTTAAGACTTTTTTTGTTTGTTTGTTTTCAAAGGCAATTCTTGAAATCAAAAGACATTCTTCATCACTGCCAATAAATATGGAGCTTACCATACATGGGAGGCATATACATATGCTGTGTGTTTTTATGCAGCTTTGGCAAGACAGTGTTGGACAGGTGCATCCCAAAACTGTTGAGTGCTGTGGTTGCCAATTTAATTTCCAATCCTGTTACTTTTTAATTAGCTTTCACCCGAAAATGGCTTGCTGAAAAAACTATAGGGCCAGCTATAAAGGCTTCAACAGTGGAATAATGGCAGTTAAATTTGACTGTGAAGTCAACCTTTTAAAACACCACCAGCACTCATATTGAATACATTGCCATAGAACACAGTGAGCCATGTGTGTAAAAAATTTCACATATCAAATTTTAAATATAAGAGCTGTTGTTGAAAATCTGTGTTGGGAAGCTGAACTGAACTCTTCCAGGTGGATGTAGTTAAGTCTAGGTTTCTAGGTGCTTGGCAGCATGGTGGAGGCCTTCTTCAGTCTCCACTGCATGCTGCCTCACTCTCTCCCTCAGGGCAGTGGATCACAGGATGACAAGCCTTGTGGAAAATTAAATTAGAAAGTCTCAAGGATTTGTAATTTCTGCATGGTTATGGTTGAGTAAGCCCTATTTCAAGCATGTGTTAAATGCTAATAGTGAGATTACCCTGGCAATTATTCCTACAATGCTTACTTGGTATAAATGGAGGACTATTTATAATTTAAAAGTTGAAGCAAGATAAATTTTCGATTATAAGGTTAAAATAAAGGCACTGGGGAATGGAATAAGATCATTTGTGTGAGTCCATGAGCCAATGTCCATTTGTTAAATTTCATTTTCTTTTAACATTTTTGTTGTTTTACATACCATAACTTAAAATGTTTCCTTTTTTAAAGGAAGCAGATTTTGCTGCTGTGCCTTGAGGAGCAAAAAAGCTAGAACTATTGTAAAATGTTAAACATCTGAAACAGGTAATGCAGTTACACTTGTGTATAAAAGAAACATCCAGAGTTAACACATCTTTGAATGGGCTTGAGAATATTTTGACTGTTCTCAGTACATATATTGGTGCATCTACAAATGCAAATTAAACCATGGAAACTACACACTGTAACGCTATGTTCAGTGGAAACTGTTTAGTCAAACCTCCAAGTTGTTTATGTAAATAATGGATGTTGTGTTTTCAGGGCCTAGAAAGAAAATGACTATTCAGGCTGTTCCCAGCCTAAAGTTCAAAAACCAGCATCTGTCATGGCATTGGGGTAACTTACACATTTCTGAAATCACCATTAACCTTGCACATATTGAGCAATGTATGCTGCCTTCTAGTTGCCATATTTATCAAGGACATCCATGTTTATTTTAAAATGAAAACACAAAGAAACATTCTACACATATTACAATAGCATGGCTAATCAGAGCGTGTGGGTGCCAGACTGGTCTGCTTGCAAACACATGTTTTATTTAGCCCAAAATAAAACAACAAAGGCCCTGCACAGCTTCATAGCTTGATTTGTATAACAAAATAATGGTATAAAAATGATCAGAAAAAATGCTTCTGATCAGGTAAACATGCTTCTGTCCCTGTTTTCTTAAAACAATTTGCCAGCATTAAATGAGCATTCTTTTGGGGAATGAGCATATGTTTACCAAAAACCATGAAGCCTTACATGTCTGTGCGCAATGCCAAGCGTCAGCGCTGCAGTGACATTGGCGTAATGCTGGCATGTTAGTGTGTGAAACACAGCACCCAGACACAACCCAAATACCTGCTCTCAGGTGGCCTTGTGGGGATTTTGACCAACGAAGGACAGGGTAAAAAGGGGCTAACAAAGGGTGCCAAGCAACAGATGGACTACATGGTAGGGTTGATCTGACCTATTCATATTGTATATACATAAGCACCTACATACATATTCAAGAATAAACAAAAGTTTTTTTAGTGTCTTGGTGTTTTAGTGTTTTTGTCTAAGCAGCTGCTACCCCATTTCTATTTGTACCCATGTCTCTGTAACTTACAGCCCTCAGGCTGAAGTGATGGAATAGAAGAAGCCTCTCTCTGATTGAGGGTGTACAGCTGGTGTCTCTGTCCTTGCCCGCACAAAAATCCATCACAGAATTAACCTTGTGAAATAAATCAGGAGAGCCTGGCAGACAGGATGAATAGGCCAGCACTGAATATGGTTTGTCATCTAAGGAGCAAAATGAACAATGTGTAAGCAGCAAGGGCGAGGATGAATGCAGTGCTTGGGCTATTGTGTCTTACACAATAGACAGTGCTTTATCGGTGGCTGGATGAGACTGCAGCTATTTGACATTTAGACTTTTTTTCCATGATCATGAATAATAGCTACATCTGAATATGTCACTATGGGAAAAAAGAAAACTTGATTGATCTGTATGTGTTTGGCTCGTTTCAGGGCTGGCTACTGTAGTGATTTTAAACAGGAAGCATAAGGAAGCACCTGTTTCCCTACAACTACTACTAATGTCTCCTCTCAGCCAGGCTCTCAGTAAGTGGCTTCATGAAAGGGCAATAGGGATCAGTGGCTTTTGGAAGCAGAGATTGAGTGCAGGTACCCAAGGCACTAACTGAACCCTTAACACGCTCAGAACTCAGAAGAAGTGTGCTGCTTTCAGGTGATACACATGCACTTACAAACACATTTTTTCATTGGGTTAAAAGCTGTTTACAGATCATATATATATACATATATCATATATATAAGGTATACTGTTACCTGTTACCTTGCCAGAAGTAACTGTACTTGTGAGCCCGTATTAGGTTAAGTATACTGGCTACTTCAAACATCTTGCTATTAGATTAAAGGTGCCCAGAACATTGTCTTAGTGGACGAATGAGAGTCTAGTAGAGAGAACTGACATACCAAGAACACGGTTGTCTGCTCTTCAAATATAAATCGCATGTTTATAAAAGAGAGCAGGAAATGTAGTTCATTCCAGAAACCTAGTCATTTTTGTCCTGTTCAACCAAAAGCACAATATTTTATTTCCATTTAATTTATTTAGTATTTTAACAAAAAAAGCCTTAATTTGGAAAACACCCAAATACTTGCAAAAGAGTTTAGCTATGGCAATGTTAAAATGCTGCTATGAATGAAATTTAACAAGTGGTATTTTGAATAAAATTATGATGTTTCACGCTTTCAAATCACATGACTCCATTCCTGCTGGATCTTTTTTGCTTAGCCTAGAGTGTAAACATAATAGTGAACTGCTGTTTTGTCTTGTAGGCGCGGTGACCGAAAACGATTTGCCCTAAAGATGGTCCAATCAGGGTGTATAGCTGTTCAAATATTTCTTTTCACATGCTGAAATGCGAAATCCAAAGCTCATTAGACAGGTGGGTCTGTACAGAATTGTTTGGTGTGTTCTCAGATGCAAGGTACATTCTGTTCATTCTGGCAGTATTTAAAGTAAAACTGGCAATGTGAATAACAAGTTAACTCATTAGGTGGGTTTGTTCTTCCCAGTGTGTCTGAGCTGCACAGCCATAAAAAGATGGTATATGGCTGTAAGGATCATTTTACTTTAAGCAAAAACCGAGCTAATTATGGTAATCGTAGTTGCCATCTAAAGTTTCTTCACATATCTGTAGTGTAAAACATGGCTTAATTTGACATTTCATAAATGCACATAACATTAGGAAACACTGAAATGGTTAAGCATGTTCCTCTCCATGTAAGAAGCACGGGTAGAGCCACCATCTTTAATAAAGCCTATAATTTGTTCAAAACCTGTGTCCTTCAAATAAACACCAGCACCAGATAAATCTGCTCAATCATTTCTAAATTTGTGATGCTCACCTCGAATCTTTCTCTTCTTTTCCATTTCATTTCATACCAGCTAAGCAAAAGTGTTGTCTGTGTTGCTATGATACCATCAGTCTGTGCACCAGTCTTCAGGGTTAATTGATGAAATAACTTAAGCAAAGCCTTATTTTCCTCTAAAGAAGGATGGACTTAATATTACCTAAGTATATAGGTAATGGCAAATTTTGCTAAGAAGCTGCAAGGGGATAGTAAATGAGATGCATGTTGCCAACCCCTGTCCTAGACTGTTACATAACAGTAACAGACAGTAATCGGTCTCCACCCAATATGTTGCCCCCAAAGTTAAATACACTAACTCATGTTCCAGCCCAGTAGGAAACCGCTACATCGGAGCATCAGCAATGCTGTTCTATACATGCAGCACTGTGCTTTTACAGGCTATGAAGGGGATATAGGCACTTTTCCCACATTTTCTCAAGCAGCTTTCAGCATGTGGGGTTGATGCTTATCTTTAAATTAGGCTAAAATGGCCTCCTATTCGCCCTTTCTTTAAAGCTAGGTGAAACAGAAAATTTACAAAATAAGATGGCCAACAGTAACCCGACTCCAGAAGTCACAGTCTGTATTATTAAGAAGGTCCTGGATATCTTTAGTTCCAAGAGAATCGTTTGCTTACCAAATTTTACTCCAGACATTTCTCAAATCTTGAACGGGCTCAAGGCTTTGTACAGCAAAGAGAAACGCAGTCTCAGCAAACTAGTATCACAACCGAAGCAGATCATCGTTTCACTTGAGCTTTAATTTACTTTGTGTTGTTATTAAGGTTCATTTTAATTTGATTTGCATATCAAATTGCAAATTAGAACAGAGGTTATCAAAATACTCAAGAGCTTACCAAAAAAAAAAAAAAAACAGCTAATGTCATTCTGGGTTCTAATCATATGTGTGCAAAAGGGCATGTTTCACTCCGATCTCAGTCACATACCTTCTATGTCTCTGAGAAGCATTTTATATGCTGAAAATCCCATTGTAAATATGCATTCTATTAATATTTATTCCTTAAGAATGAAGAATAGATGTCATTAGTGTCTCTCTGATTGAATTCTCAGCTCTGTCAAACACTAAAAGGCGGCACCACCTGCTTACTCCACTAACGTGTTCCCTGCCCTCTCTCCTCTTCCGTACCAACATAACTCTGCTGCATAGCAGCAAAGTGCTTTTCCAATTACAGCTGTAATTAGTACAGGGAATAGAGAGGAGATGAGAGGAGAGACTTGATAAATTGACGGCCCTGTGGGCTCTGTAATGGGAGAGGATGAAGAGACCCTAGGTGGCGATACAGCGGATGCTACAGTCCTACCAGCCTCTCGATTCTCTTTAAGAAACAGCCTGAATGGCACTGCTGAGAATGCCCATAACACTTTAAACCTTGTGTAGCAGAGGGATTCTTTTCTTTCTAATGACTTTAGCATTTTGCTTTTAATTGAAGCACTGATTATGTTATGACTGTGTTATTTGGAAATCACATCCCTGTCTCCTCGTAGAAAAGACCTTGTTTAATTAGGTACTGTTTTAGTTTGTGCTTTTAAATATCACTGTGCATGTTTGTGTGAGTATAGAGTGGGTGTATTTGCTTGTTTGTGAAGGAGATGCTCTATGTATTAGGGAACATGACCCGGTTCTACAGTAAATACTACAGCACTGTCCTATTAGAGGCCCAGTACTGAAATAAATCTGGCAATGTCTCACATACTTTGTGCTTTATATTTACCCTGCCTTTTACCTCATGACACCTCAAAAAAAAAGGTTTAGGGCTTGGGGTTCCCAAGAATGACTGGTGTTTATAGTTGTGATGGTAATGATTCAACCTGCAGACCTGCTAACCTCCTATTACATGGTTTCCTAAACTGCTGTGGCTTACACCTTCTCCCTAACATATTATATTGAGGTCAGTAGGCCGTTCCTAACTCAAAAATAAGTTTCTTTATTCACCTAAACTATTGCTGGTTGGTCAGGAAGAGGTGCTTTTAGCCTGTGCTGTAAGAGTTTTAGCCTGTGCTGTGACTGATGGGGTTAGCTGAGGCTAATGCCAACTGAATGCCACTGCACTCTGTTCTTAACGCAAATTTAAGCAGGGTGGGCAGGATACAATTAAAGCTGTGGCCTTTAGCTGTTCCTCTCTTTTTTTCCTGTCAGGAAAGAAGGATGACAGACTGTTCTTAGCCCTAAGTGACATGTTCTGATCTAGCTGTTAACAGCTACTGCATTTATACAAAGACTAAGTAAAGTTTCAAAATGACTTTTCATGGATAATTGGTTTTGACGGAGTAATTTAGCCAAAGAACAAATTTAAATCTTTTTCTTCTTGTTTGTTGTTGGGGTTTACATAATCTACATAATACCTCAACACTTATATTTAACATGAAGGACAAGTCCGTGTTTAAAGAAATGACTCTTTAATATGGCCCTTTTAAAATTCTTTTAGTGTGTATTTGGCCTCTTACTGCCTTAAAGCATAAGGGGTATGTGCTGTGTCCTTTATCTTGGACAAAATGTGCTTAGAATATCACAACCTTTGCTTGTTAATATTTATCATTTAAACACTGCTGAACACCATCATATATCAAGTATCAGCCATATATCAAGTAAAGAAGCAAGATGAGTAAAGAGAACAAATCTAGGACACAGGGAAAAGCCTCTGCCTGCCATGTCACAAGTCAGGTTAAACTCCTCCTCAGTGAGTCACGGTGCTTAGTGGAGCCTCTCTGAGAGAAGATCAGGGGATGCACAAGAGAGAAGCTTTGAGCTATACATCTGCCTTTATATCACAGGAGTAAACTGCCTTTGGATTTCACTCCAAAATCTTGATTCCTGAAACAACAGCTTACTATTACTTAATTTAAGTTGCCTGTGTGTGGCATATGGGATGTTAGTACATGAACGACTCACGTTTTCTCTATCTGTCTGTTCATTTAACTGAGTTTGCTTGCTTGGGATAAATGAACTTATCATATTGCATTAACGAGTTAGTTTGTGTGTGTTGTAAATCTGGACTGTTGTTGGGAGTATGAGGTTGTCGATAAGCTGTCGGATTTTACTGAACTTCTACTGAACATACTGAATACAGTATGGAGGCTCCCTGGGGGAACTGAAGTGGGTCATTTTCTCTTGGTCCGACTCAGCAAAAGATTATTGAAGCTTACTGCCATGCACTCAGGAGGGGGATGTGCAGTGATACCATCTCCTTCTGTGACGAACATTAAGTTTCCAAATTTCCAAAAGCCACATTCACTGGCAACATGTTAGCACAGCATAGACTGTGCTTTATTAGTTTACTGTAGTTTTGCCTGGTTTTTCCATGTACATTGTAGGCAAATGTATTTTGTTTGTCTTGAAAAGCTGCTAATGTACTGCTGGCATTAGGAAAAGGACTCTATTACTTCTACTCTATAAACAGCCTAAATAGAAGCCATAACTCAAGGCTGTTTCTTCCTGGAATGGGAGATTGCCTTGGTTAGTTCCAGTCCTACATCTGTTTTTGTACAGTGGTTAAATTATTCAATTTTTAACGTCACAGCAGTCGACAGTTTTCCCGCAGTCACTGTGCTTATCTTGTTTGTAGCAAAAAATGGAGCCTTCGTCTCTCGCTGTTTACCGCTCAGTCACTCAGCAGTAAGTTAGTTGTAGGAAGGCCTGCTCTTTGCTGCTGGAGCTGCTTTTGGCATGCTGCATAGCTACTTCTCCTGGCCATCATTTCAGGCTTTCTCCGTAATGAATTACAGGAGCAGGCCAAGCTCACTAGTGCTCCCTGAATCGATAGTGTCCCTGCTCCCCTGACAGCTTAATCGCAGGCTCTGTCTGACCAAACAAAATAAAGTGCAGTGTTTCTGCTGGAGCAGCATTTTTTCTCCCTCCATCCTGACCTTGCTGCTTTTTTGCATGTACACATCTCTCTCTGTACACATCTCTCTCCTCCAGCCCCCCCACACACATCTCCTCTCTCTCCATCCCAATGCATCCTACTTCTCTTAGAATTTTCTATTATCCTCTTCTGTCATTCATCCTTTAACTTACCTGTCTCTCTTTTCCTTCCGCTTATTCTTTTTACTCTTTTCTGCCACCTCCACCACTTCTTCCATTAGAGCACTGAAAGACTGTGATCTGATAATAAAGATAATACAGTCTTTGTCTAAGCTACTGATATGACTGCCATGTAGTAGAAGTATATAATAGTAATATGTAAAAGTAAAATGTTTATCCTTATGTATGTGTTGCACAGTGTGTGTGTGTACTGTATTTCAACTACTACTGCTGCAAAGTGTGATGTGCCATTAGCGTGGATGCGAGGATCAGGCACACAGCAACAGTAAAAAGCAAAAAAGCTAGTAAAAATTGTTTACTTGCTCCCAGACGTCCTATGTATGCTGCAGCTGCTTGCTACACTCCACAGGGTCTGAGTCAATTCATTCCGTTCTTTCATTAAGAGCCACACCTAATTGTGCCCCTGAGAACCGACTTGCCACAGGTATAGGCATCCTTTATGATACTGCTGGCAATACCTCTTGGCATGTGAAAAAGCGGGACAGTAAAAAAATACTGAAAGCAAAAAACATTTGATAGGCCATGAAGCAGCTCTTAAACCTAATATTTTCTCCTTGGAAATTAACAAGTTCAAGTTTGCCTTAAAATGTTTATCCCTATTAGTGCAGTTTAGTACATCAGTGCATTGGTAAACCACAGCTGTTTGTTTTATAGTGTTTATCTTGTTTTAAATCCTTCTTCGTATTGCTTACGGCTTATCGTGGAAAATCTATCTGAATTCTTAAACGGGTTTTAGTACCCATTGTCACCTAATTACATAATTTTTTCTCATTTTGAAAGTGTGAGTAAGGATCATTTGATATTATTTAATTCACGCTGTGCTTTGGCAGCCATTCATATTTGCTCCTTTAACAAGAGCAAAGCCGTGGCTGCTGTGAGTGGGACATTTTTTCACTTTATTATCGAGGTTGTTGTTAATTCCTGTTAGTGTGGAGGATTTCCACTCCTGCTAATGATAATCAGTAGCTGCTCTGGGATCGATGCCTCTTTCTGACTTTTTTCCCATGACAAATGTAGTCCCTGTGTGAGAAGAATGTACCCTACAAATCTTCAAACACTTGTTCCAAATTACATTAAGCAATTATTAAATAAACGTGCTTATGGGAATTCTTACTATATATGATGTAACTTTATGGATAAAAATTCTATCCTTTGTAATACCTTACATACAAGACATGGATGCTGTGTGTTGTTGTTGTTGTACAATGGCAACTTTTTTTTCCAGGATGCTTTTGGTAAATGTGGTATACATTACTGATATGAACTACAAAGAGGAAGCCTGGAATGAAATGGGTTCCATTACTAGTACTATGAAATTTACCCACTTTATTAGCTACACCTCCTTGTATCTATACTCACTGTCCATTTCACAGCTATACTTACCATATAGGTGGACTTTGTGGTTCTACACTTGCAGACTGTAGTCCATCTGATTTGCTGCATACTTTGTTAACCCCCTTTTACCCTGTTTTTAATGGCCAGGAGCTCCACAGGACCACCACAGAGCGGGTATTATTTGGGAGGTAGATCAGTAGTGGTAATGTGTTACTGAGCTGCACTGGAATGTGTGAATCAGACTGTTTTTAAACACTGTGTCCACTCACTGTCCACTCAATTAGACACTCCTACCTTGTTGGTTTACTTTGTGGATGTACAGTCGAAAAGCTTGAAAAGATGAAAGCTCATCTGTGCTGGTCATCCACTAGTCCTTTATCTGTAGTCATAGAAAGCTGTTGGCTGGAAAGTTTTGGTTGGTGGGCTTTTACAGTCCAGCAGTAAAACTGAGGTGTGTAAAAACTGATCCACTTACACCAGCACAGCACACACAAACATGCAACCACCACATCAGTGTCACTGCAGTGCTGAGAATGATCCACCACCCAAATTATACCTGCTTCATGGTGGTCGGATGGGGATCAGGGTGGAACAGGGTGAAAGGGAGTTAGGTATTAAGTATGCAGAGAAACAGACAGACTACAGTCTCCAGAACTGAGTGGAGCTATTTGGCAAGTGGAGCTGATAATATGGACTATGAGGGTATATATAAAGAGGTATACTTAAAGAAGTTATCTAGGTGTATAAAACCTCCTGGCCTCACACTTGTGTCTTTCTCTGATAGCATGATTATATGTGCCAGATGCGTATGTGATACTTAGTATTCTATAAGGAATTTCCCATTTAGATGTGGAGACTTGTATTTGCATGTAGGGAAGGCCAGGATTGTGTCTGTGTTTTGGCCACAGACATGTAATTTCTATTGCACTGACTGAAATCCTTGATCTCTGTATCTCAGGAGCCTTTTAACATCTCTTCTTAAGCTTGTACTAACATGCATACCTCAGGTTAAATGATAATCATCAAGGCGCCCACACTTTAGCACTGTGGCAGGAATTATGTCAAGACAGAAAGCCTTTGCACTTATCTCTATTAGCGTTCTGTCAGCTAGAGTGTAAAAAAATCTGAATGTTGTTTTTAAGCTGTTTTTCCCTCTCTCTCCTTTGACAAGCAGACAGGCACAACACTCCCAGCCGAAGCAAAACAAGCATAAATGTTGCTAGTGCAAGTTCTCACTGACTGGTTTAAACTGTCATAAAACAGGTATCAGCTTTACAGAGTATTGGAGGTTTTTAATGTGTTTGTACTGTATACATTTAATTAAAAATATTTTGCTTTGCAAAGTTGTCTTTAATAAAATAGTTTATATTATATTCAATTCATACAATCAACTAAAAATATTTTTAACACATTTGATAGCAGTATTTATTATAATTATTCACAGTTTAAAGGATTAATGGAATAAACAGTAAATAAGTATAATAAAGTGTAAGTCTTACTACATAAACACCATGTGATGAAATAAACTGTAAATAATTATTATATTAATTACAGCTTACTTATACCCTTGAAATGCTAAATGCCTTGATACAAGTAAATCACAGTCTCTGTTGTTGCTGAGAACCCACAGTAGATATTATTCTGAGATGACATTGTTGGTAATGTCTTTGGTAAAGAGGGAATAACATCATACAGGTGTCTGTCACCAACATTGTGCTGGTAAGCTCCCAAAAACCTTGCGACAAAATTTTATCCAATCTTTTTTTATTTTGAAGGTTTTCCATTATTCAAGGCGGCGGCAGGCTGCTTTAGTGTTCAGCAGGCAGTGATTTTCTGCCAGATGCCATCAGGTTCAATAGACCCCTCTCCACTGCCTGATAAAACTGATCTCCTCTGACTGGGGCTTTAGACCCTTTTGGGGAGCCATCTCTAGCCTGAGTGGCCTGTCTTCCGAGATCAGTTTCAGTTGTGGTCCCTCTAACCCCATTATTGATAAAGTGCTGCTGGGTTTATTAGATTGGAAGTTGGACAGAGAGCTCTCTTGGGAAATAACATGTTTTCTTAGTTGTGGTATAGCAGACAAAACGTTTTGTCGGTATTCCTTTTTCTCTAGGAACCCTCTTAAAAAAAAGTTTTCCTACTCTTTACACAAAATATGTGGTCTTTAGCAATTCAAACCACATAAAAGTGTTTCTGGACTGTTGTTGGGACTTAAATGAGTGTTTAGAATGAAATGTGTTCATTAAATGCCTTTTATAGTTTAAAGGACAGTAAGAAGTTAATAGATACTGGCAATAAATACTGCTGTAATCTGAGACTGGGCTCTGCATCTCTCAGATTAACTCAGAAGAACTCAGGAGTTTGTTTCATCAATTCTCAATATCAAAAGGATCATGGACACTGTTGCAAATGTGTGTATTAACCGTTCTTTATACGGCTTTATCCTTCACCTAAAGCATGGAGTCCCTGAGTGACCTATACCAAACATCCTGGATGCAGTCACATGATAGCTGGTGAACATATGACCTCATTTAGAAAATGGTGATGTGCTTGGTTAGTGCAGTTAGAGACAAAACCAGCTCATTTTTAAGTCTCGTTTTTCTACCTATAAGATTCCGACCCCTTTAAGAGCTCTAATGTTCATATACCCATATTCTATATTACATATACCCATATTCTATATGACATATACCCATACTCTATATTACATATACCCATATTCTATATGACATATACCCATACTCTATATTACATAAACCCATATTCTATGACATATACCCATATTCTATATTACATATACCCATATTCTATGACATATACCCATATTCTATATTACATATACCCATATTCTATGACATATACCCATATTCTATATTACATATACCCATATTCTATATGACATATACCCATATTCTATATTACATATACCCATATTCTATGACATATACCCATATTCTATATTACATATACCCATATTCTATGACATATACCCATATTCTATATTACATATACCCATATTCTATATGACATATACCCATATTCTATATTACATATACCCATATTCTATATTACACATACCCATATTCTATATTACACATACCCATATACTATATTACATATACCCATTCTCTATATTACATATACCCATATTCTATATGACATATACCCATATTCTATGACATATACCCATATTCTATATTACATAAACCCATATTCTATGACATGTACCCATATTCTATATTACATATACCCATATTCTATGACATATACCCATATTCTATATTACATATACCCATATTCTATATGACATATACCCATATTCTATATTACATATACCCATATTCTATGACATATACCCATATTCTATATTACATATACCCATATTCTATATGACATATACCCATATTCTATATTACATATACCCATATTCTATGACATATACCCATATTCTATATTACATATACCCATATTCTATATGACATATACCCATATTCTATATTACATATACCCATATTCTATGACATATACCCATATTCTATATTACACATACCCATATACTATATTACATATACCCATTCTCTATATTACATATACCCATATTCTATATGACATATACCCATATTCTATATTACATATACCCATATTCTATATTACACATACCCATTCTGACGCCATTTCTAGAACACCATGACGGAATACCAGTTATGAAATTGTGGTTGTTGTGACATATGCTACCAGTGTTATGACCCTATAATGCTTACAGAAGACGAAATAAGACTGATCTTTTATGATCTTATAACTGACCCTTCATTATTTTCCCTTAAGGGGAAACGGGTCTGGGCTCTTATGAGTTAATAGTGCTCCTAACACACAGTCGTCACTTCAGCATGTAGAGGATGAAGTTTATTCACTTCTCAATAGAGGGCCACAAGTCAGAGCGATTTTAACCTGCACATACGTTTCATGCTGTATAATTTGACTGGCATGACAGGAAGTTGTATAATTTGAGGCATCTGCCAAAGGTTACTATCGGAAAGTCACAAACATGACATTTATTTTATGCTCCTGTTTAAAGAAAGATATTATTCTGGCTACTTTGCTGCTTGGCTGCCTGGCTTCCTAGTAATATTTGTTACTACTAGCTTTTAAGATGTAACTGAATGACGAGAAATGTTGGGTCACACATGTCTACAGCTACATACTCATGTGTAGAGACAAGCAGTGAATAACGTTTGCAGAACACAGTATGAAATTGTAAGTTGTTGTTAAATCACCAGTTTTTTAAAATCCATAATGCAGGGCAACAAAAAAAATTGTCACAGAGATTTAAGTATCTTGTTTGGTTTCACATGATGAGACCCCTTAGCAGATGCCTCAAATATACAACTGGGTGGGAAATGGCAGTGATGGTGTATGCGAGGCTGGGGCTAGTTTTTTAGCATGTTTTTTAGCGACTTCGGTATAGATATTTTGTTTATAAAAGTAATCAGTGAGCCTTTAACTCTGAAAATCCACACACATACAAGAGTACACAATAATTAAATAAAAAAAACACATCTATTTGTTTATTTATTATCAATATATCTAATAGTAAGCACTCTGCTTGCATGTTTATCATGTCTTAAAGGAGTCCAGATTCATTTGATCTGCTTTGAGAGGAATGTCACCCACATACAGTACACACATATTTTAAAACATAATAGTATTTCTAAATTTTAATCTCTGGGGTTTACTGAGACCTGGGCTGGTTTTCTAAATGCACATTACAGCAACATGATGCCAAAATCATTGTTCAGGGAGTGTGTGCTGGCTTTGGAGACATTCTGGATGCCTAGACCAATCATTGAGTCTGCTTAAGGACAAGCACTGCACTGAAAGCAGGGAATAAAAAGTGGGGTTACAGAAACAAGGGGTGCCCTTTTGTCCTTTTCCCAACCCAACAGCCTTACAAAACACTGAACACTTCTTCTGTTCTTACTAATAGACCATCAGACTTTCAGGTCTGTTTCTCTAATAATTATCTTATTTAATATGTTATACTGTTCAATATTACATATAATTGTAAATCCTTATTCTTTTTTGCTTGCCACTGTACTTTGGCTTGGTCATTGTGGGCTTGGACACAGATTTTTTTGTAAAGCTGCTTTGTGACAACATATGTTCTAAATACAGACAAGAGACTTCAGCACCTGTCCACAGGTGTTTCAGTAACCATGTGTTTTTCTTACGTTAACGGAAGGGTACCAACAATTTTGTCCATGTGTGCACGTTTGGCATTTGACACCGGGGCTAATGTAGTTGACAAGTCTTGGAGCCATCTCCATTATTTATTAACTCCACAGTAGCTACCATTTTGAAACCTGAATTTTATATGAGAATTTTATCTGAAAACTTTATCTGAGATGACATGTCTAGTGTTGGTTCACCGGTTATCTGGTGAACAATGAGATACATTTAAATAAATGATAACCATTGTTTACACCGTAGCTCCATGTTTGACCTACAATGCAGTGTCATAAGGAGTGTGAGACTGCTTTTGAGGCAGACTGTGGTCTTGCCTGCAGGCCTTGTCTTTGTGTCAGGGCGTATAAAATATGTATATGAATGTACAAGTCTGCAGCACTGTGTTGTTGAAGCAAACAGTCCACCTGAGGAAACCAGCAAGATATGAAAACCAGGAGGGCAAATCAGGTCAAGGATCCCCCCCCACCCTGCGTCTCCTCTGAGGCTGCTTCTCTACTGTGAAAACGGCATCACCTCCAGGCTACCTCAGCGCCATTAGCCCCAGGCGCAGAAGCGTTTAACCCGCAAGGAAACAGCTCATTACTGTAGATCAGATTGCCTGTGTCTCGAGGCATGCCTAATACTATTAGTGCGAACCTTCAAACACGCCAAACTACACCCAAGCTGCATCTGCTCCAGGCTGTTTAATTTCTGATTTGCTTGTACGGTGTCTGGCTTTGATAGTAATGATGACATGATTTAATTTAGGTGCGGGATGCTTGACAGATTGACTGATGTGTGTCAGCTTGCCGCTGTGAGGAAGAGAACGAGAACAGCAGCAGCTGGGTTCCTGACGTGAACTGAATTTAAACCATGCAGTTAATGTCAAAGCCATGAAACAAAAGCCTGCATTATTTAAATTGATGGTTGAGAAGTATATCAGTCGCTTTCACAAGAGGCTGTGCTGAAAGTAGGGCACTAAAAGAAAAAAATCAATATTTTCCCTCCACTTCCATTCTTTATCTCCTCCGGCAGCTGGCAGGTTTTTTTTAACCATTCCATAAATGTAGGATTTGCATGCTTATACTCTCTCTCTCTTGCACGCTTATACTCTCACTTTCTCTCGCTCTCTCTCTCGCTCTCTCTCTTTCTCTCTCTCTCGTAATAAATTACCTTGCCTTTGTTCTTAGTTGCTGTTATTGTTTTCCTTAAGGCCTCATTTAATGTGAAAAAGCACAGCTTAATACTCCATCTAACTGACCCTAAACATGTATGTTAACATAGCCAGTCCACACATTTGAACAATAACAGCAGGACGAATTTCCAAAGAGCACTGTTCTTTTTTTATACACATTGATGTTTTCTGTCCTTTTGACACCTAGATAAATTATTTATTGCGCTGCTTTCTGAGAACCCTTATCATCTTATCATAGTCAAGGTTTTATGTGCATAATAATGAAGTTGTTAGCTCTTGTGATAACTTCTAACAACCTGTTCTTCGAAAAGAAAAAAAAACCCAAACAAACCAAAATGCAGTAAACTATAGCAACAAGGAACTTCTGGAAGAATCCACAGTTATTGCATTCCTTTTTTTTCTGTTGGACGTTCACCAAAAGAAACTAAGAGACCACAGTGCTAAGGTGGCCTTCACTTATGAAGTTTCTTTCAGCTGTAATCTACTTGAATTTCCAGTGCAGGATGCCCTTCAAGCTGCTAAGCCCATGGTTTAATTTGTCCTAATTCAGAGCTTAATGGTGGCAGCTCCAGCAGCTAATTAAATGTTCCGAGCCATGATAAATTAGATAGGTCGATCATAACAACTACATAATTAGGCTGATGTGCCAAATCCAGATCCTACCACTTGGCACGTTCCATTTTACATGAATAAAGAAAGGAAGTGGGTTGCCCAGGCCCAGTACACAGCGCAGTCTGGAGTTTATCCTTATTCCAGAGAGAATGTTCCTCAGAGACACAATGAATTATTGACAGCAGGGAAGAAAAATAGAAGTACGGGTACTCTTTTTATTGCATAGCTACAAGTTTATACCCAAGCCAAAATGAAGCAATAAACTTCTGCATAATAAAGCTGACGTAACATGTCATGCTATTTGATACAATTCTGAGTTTTCCAGTAACTACATTGTTATCATCATATTTGGATAGGTTGGTTTCCCAATCCACACCCATTGTCTCTCTCCCTTTCCACATTCATTCTGATTCATGCTTCGTTCCTTCATCCATGTTTCATCCATCGCTCCTTTGAACTCAGAAAAAGTCAGGTCCTAAAGCAGCTGTAACAAGCTCATTAGGCCCGTACACACTGATTCCAGTTGTATGGCTAATGGGAGAGTGCTGCTTTTACACACCTGAACACAAGTGTGAATTGAATCACAAAGTCAACATTTTTTATGTCAAGCATTTTTATGGAGCGATAATGACGAAAACTGATGTCTGCTCAGAAGGCGCAAGTGTCAACTGTATGCGGAATAAGATCATACAGAATGGTGTGTGTGTGTGTGTGTGTGTCCTGCTGTGGTAATGTTTAAAGTTAATTTCCTTATTACAGCCTGTAGAGTAAAGATGAGTACTCTCTTATCTGTTCCGAGCCAGACGGAGACATGAACAGATCAGAGGAAGGATGATTCTCTTTATGCAGGAATGAAAGGCAAATATGCCCCTGTAGAGAGACATAATCTTCAATCCAAAGCATCACACAGTGCTTATAGACCTGGGAGTACATCTTGATGAAGCTGTTTATAGGCAATAAAAGAGACACAAATTATAAGACACTTTTCATTGCTTTCTGTTATTTCGTAGTCAGTGCTCATGTGGGTGTATAGTGTGTATTCATGCAGCTTTGCTGACATGTTAACAAAAGTTCAGTTCATGGACATGGTGAATCATGAGAGCAGTAAACATCCAGGAATCCATTTATATACAGAAAGTGAAATCCAAAAGCGCGATAGCTTATCTCCACTCATCAGGTGTTATCCAAATGCCTTTCATTTAAAGCCTAATGAAGCATTTTTTCCAGGATCAGACAGAGAAAGAAATACAGTGGGTGATTAGATTCTGAACCCAATTAAATTACTTGCCACTCACTGATAGAGTCATTCTGAAGAGGAGATTGGAAATCAATATCTGCCATCTCCAACACTGCTCTTTAATCAAAGATGTAATTTGTGAATCCAATTGGAGAGAGTACACAGAGAATATCTCCATCCTCAATTTTATTCCTATCTGTCTTTTTGCTGGTGTGTCCATCTTTCGCTCACTCAGTTCTTTCTCTCCCTTTCTGTTGATACCCACTTTGTGAGGAAATCATTCACTGTATTTACTAATTAACAGCATATATCATGTAAACTACTCTACATTGTAGGTATAATTTTTTTATTTATACACACACAGGGGGGTGGGGGTGGGGGATGGTTACTTGGTCACATGAGCAAGTCTTGTTTAATAGTGAAAACTAAATGAATGGAGCGGAAATTCTTGTTTAAAAGTTTTCGAAGCTTAGTGGTAGGCTGTCTGGAAAGCTGAATCTAAAGGTTTGTCATTCAGAGGAGCAAAATAGCATTTTATTTGCACATGGCTTAAACAGTTATGAGTAGTGATATTTGTAACACCATGTTTCATGTTTGCGTGTCACTATTTCTTATCAGGTGAAGGGAGAGCCTAAGATATTAGAGTGCAGACGTAAGTGATTTCCTCTTTACTTGTCTACAATGACCTAACTTTGGATTGGAAGCAAACATTGGTATCAAGAACATGTTCACCTCAAGACCAAGTTGAAATGACATAAAGACAAATAGCAAATGATCTTGAGGCCCAGACAAGACAGAAGCTGTTAAAGGTGTAATTACTGTAAAATCTGTATTTACACTGATGTTAAATAAGGTGAGTTTGATACTGACAGACTTTGAATCTCAAACGCTGATGTCTCCTCCTCCAAATACATTCGCAAATAAGGTCAGTAAAACAGGTAGATTCCAGGTATTTGTGTTCAATAAATGCATTCTAATAGCTTTCCAATAAAGACCTTCTGCCTCGAGACCTAGTCTTGATCTGACCATAATTTGTTCTCTGACTTAAATATTTTAACTTTAACATTGTTATCCCAAAGTGGTGACAAAAGCATTAGGGGAGCGAGGGCCATTGTTGAACTTTAAGTGAGAAAGCTTTATAGAAGAAGGATGACTGTAGCATATTGACATTGCCTGTTCGTTTCTGAGAAAGGTTTCTAGAGAAGTTGTGCCCTCCCCCTACTGTCCAGGTTGGGGGAGGATTGAGTGAGCACACATTAACCTGGGGTGCCTGTAACTGCCTGCTGACTCGTTTATCAACCTCATGCACAGAGATTTAATTATCTCCTACTGATAGGTTATGTGCTACTGAGTGGACCAGAACAGTCCTCTCTGCATGTGTGAGTGTGTGTGTGGGCTTATGCTATCTAGTGGCACTATAATACTAGTGCAGAGACTAGGCCCTTAGAGAGTAATTTAAGGGGCATCATAATAAAAACTATGAACTGACTTGTCTGTGCCATCAAGAGAAATTTAATTACTGTGGCTGAGAAATCCATTTCAGCCAAACAAATTTACAAATGAAAAAAATTATATTCAAGAAAACAAAATTACAAAAGCAAAAACAAATTTATAATAAATTTTAGCTAGCTATAGTGTATAACTAACTAGCTAGCTTAAAATGGCTGAGAGCTTTTGCAAAACAGCCCACTTTTTACAGCCCACTTGGTTTAGCTGTTGCCTGTTTGTCTCCTTATCCATCTCTCTTTTAAAACTTTTAAAGACCTTCCACAGGAAAAATAAAAGTTTGCCAACTGGCTTAAATGTGTGCTACAAATGGACAGAACATACTTTAGCGTTACCATCCCCAACTCCACTCACACTACCACCGCTAAACAGTTTGATTGACAAGCACTTCCTGTGTGTTAGGCCTACTCTTTCCATCAGAATTAGCAGTTTGTAAAATTTTTCAGTGAATTTGTTTTTACTTTTGTAATTTTGTTTTCTTAAATGTACTTATATATATAATACATATAATTAGTTTTTTTTCTGAGACTTCCTTCCTCGGAGGAAGAATTCTTGCAAGACAGCGTGTTGCTTACTTATCATTTGTAATGAAGATTTTGGACCAAACACTACATTCTGAACAAAGCATGGCAAGAAAGAATTTGACATACAAGGACAACATGATCACCATGAACCATACTCACCAGAGCTGCAGAAGAAAGAATGTCCAGAAGTATTTAACTCTCCATGGGAGGCTGCTGAGGGTCTGTGAGGACTGGGTATTTTAATAGAAAATTGGAATGGTATTTGTTGAAAATGTCATTAAACTACTTGTTCCAGTAATTAGAGAGTATTCAAAAGGAAGCCCGTTGTTAGGTATTTTAGTAGACCACACATTGTACATCATCTCAGATGATTCTGGCGCTGGGGAGGCAATGTCTAAGATTACATAGTTGGAGTCTGTGAAGGCAGCAGCATCATCAGTAGGGTAAATGACTTGTATGTGACTTTCTGCACAGCGTTGGACAGCAGGGAGCCCCATTGTGGTCAAAATGGTCCAGACTGCAGGCAAGCGGGAACACCCACTCAAGGACGACGCAAAAGCATCAGACTGCACAGGATATACAGTTGTTCATATCTGCAAGGAGACACAAACACACAGGTAGTTACGTTAGAAGTGACTGAGAGTAAATAGTGTTAACAGAGTGTAAGTAGGGGCTCTGCCAATCCTGGCTATTACAGCATAGTAAAAGGGAGAGCCAGAAGATATAACATGAGTTCTCCTGAGATGCCAGCACCCCTACACTCACTTGTCAATACACTTGAGTGAATGTCTGAAAACCGTGGTACAACAGCATCAACATTCTCTCTTTCCCGTAATACTTAACGTCAGTGAATATGTCAATGAACCCCCAGATATTTACATTTTATCTAAAAGGCTGGGGTAAACCAAAAACGAATAACCAAAAACCAATAACGACTTAATAACTCAAACACTTTTTGTAATTCTAGGTGCTAACTAGGGAGCCAGCACTTAGCGTGGTGAGTAGACATGTGGTCTCATAACAAGTGGTGAATTCAGTAAGGTAGTGAAGGTAGAAGCTGTTCAGAGCTTTATAATGCATGTCAGTAGAAGCATTTGTGGAATTTCACTAGGTTTTTTTTGGACTAACTGTAGCTTGTTAATCTATTCTAGTAATGTTTCTTATATGTATATTGAAGAACAAATCAGGATTGATCATGTGTCAAGGTTATTTATAGATGTACCTAATGCAACAGACAAGCAATTAAGTTTAAGCACTAATTTGGACATTTTATTTCTAGCAACTTCAGAACCAAACAGAACAACCTCTGTGCCTGGAATGGCACTGACATAAGGTAACCTTGAAATCATTTAAAGGGAACATAAACCTATGGATTCTGGTAGAAGAATTAGGTAAGACTGAATATGCCAGCTTCTCCCAATAGAAATCCTTAACACTACATCAGAGCTTTTTTATAATGACTCATTTAATTAAAAGGCTGACTGGAAAGATTACTAAATACTGGGTATCAGAATGAATACACTAATTCTTGTTACCATGCAAATGTAGTGGTTTCCATGTGCAACAGAATCATCCTCTTCTTTAAGTACATTATACAGTCCAAACACAATCAACACACACACATTACAAACACAATCAATTAATATGTGATCTCTTATTAACAATAAGTTGATTTTGTATTTTATTTATCCTGCCACACAGTTTCATTTTATTTTATATCCCCTAATGTTTTGGGCCTGATTTGCTTGAGCATGTACCAAAGATGTTATTTAAACAGTTCACAGATGAATTGAATTAAATTGGAGAAAATATTCCTAAAATGATAAGTGAATAAATGTGCCATGTGTGCCTTGGCAGTAGGTCTTGAACTTATTATTAAAATACACAACATTAGCACATTCATCTAAACTCAAAGCTACAGAGCCCAGTTTGGTTTATCCATTCTGATATGGTGGAAATAAGAAGTGTTTGAAAAAATAGAATGAGAGGAATGGAGAAGTGTTTGAGAGAGGCACACAGAGTGAGAGAGTTAGACAGGGAAAAAGTTATAAAGAGAAAGTTATTGGAGTCGAGATACAGAAATAGACAGTGACAGACAGAGATCCAGACATAGATAGATAGAGAGAGCTTTGAGGGGGGAGAGCAGGAATGTTCTCCGACGACAAGAGCAAATGTGACTCAGGTGTGAAATTATTGGTTCATCATTTGTTTTCTCTGTATTTTATTTCAAATTCCATATAGAAATATAGAATACTGAAATCTGCAAAATGTAGCAAGATTTCCACTGTGTGCTTAGATGTAAAATGTTTAAACAGAGACAAATTGCCTGGAAGGTTCTTCTTGACCAGCCCACACTCTACCTCTCACACCTTCTCTCAGTCACTTAGTCATCCATTCTTATGTTAAGTGTGGCAAGCTCTATTTCTCTGCCGAAGGGCTCACAGCAAGGCAACTCTGTTGGGAGAAAGTATGTGTGTGCGTGTGTGTGAGGTGTCAGTGTGTGAGAATGTGCAGAACACCTCCTGCTGGCCTGTCATCCATCTTGTCATTATAGAGCCCTGTGCCCTACTGAGACTACATGAGTGTTTAACATACGCACATAGCCAGTCATCGGTCTGAGCAATTCTACAGCAAACTGCATGGAAGGTTTTTTCTACTAGTTCTATTATAGTGTAAACTGATAAACCTGAACCCATATGAAATGAAGTCCTACTGCTCACAATAAGATTGCTCTAAATTTGTTTAGATTGATTATCCAGGACAGGTTTCAGTGACGATGGACAGTGAGGTGGCTTCTTTAACTATGCTTTGAAATATAGAGGCACACCCAGAGAAAGAAAAATGCCATACCAACAGTAAGCAAGAGTGATTTGAACGAGGGCATATCAAAAGTTTTTTGCACACTTGGCACAAAAGTGTGCCCCAGTCTCCTTTCAAATAAAATGTTTTTTTTATTTTTTAGTATTATTATTTTTTTTATGACGCTAGCTGGTCAATATATCTAATCTACATAGGACTATTTCACTTACGTCTGCATTTTACTTGCTTTAAGTAATTTTCTCAAGTAAAAAGATCTCACTATGTTTTCTGATAACGAGGCTGGTTTCAAGCATGTTTCTTGAAACAAGCCAAAGGCTGCTCATATAGTGAGATCATTTGACTTACTAAAATTAGAATATAGAATATAGAACAATTCAATAATCTTAGGGTTACACAATCCTAAAATGAGAATATATTCATTTAATAATTGGATATGTTTGATACATTGACTAGGTTTAAGACAATCTCCCATTTTTGCATTGTTAAAAATTCTAAATTGGTTCATGCACCACTCAAACCACTTTCAGAGTCAGCTTAGCCTTAAGAGCTTATCGGGAGAAGCTCAGTACAAATGGGAAGTTTGGAGTTGCTACCAAGGATCACTTGAACCTCCAATTAACTGCCCATCTGGCACTGCTTGTTCTTTGGGCTGTAACAACAGACCGTCACCTGGACACAACATGCCGTCCATCGCTCTAGAGAGCACCTGCAGTTTGGTGCTCGCCCTTACATCGCTGGCTACTATTCCTGTGTCTGTACCAATTCCCTGTGTTGTTCAACTACCCTCCAAGTTTCCTGACCAGCTGGTGTTCAAGTTTCATGATCCTGAGGACATTGCAGGAGGGCCCTCCTGCCTTTAAGGATGTCACAGCAGGTGTGATGCCATCCGGTGTTCAGTGAGATGGCACTTGTTCACATAGTGCCACATGGTGTCTCAGAGAGTGGCGGTGAGTTGAGTCTCCACCTGCCCTGCCGATAGCCACCAACTATCCTGGCCTCCAGACCTGCCAACTGCTGCCGCCGTTGAGCCTTCAGACCCTTCAGATACCATGCATTGTCCTTCTCAGCCACCCTTGCAGTTCCCTGCTCTAGCCCCCTTGAAACTCCTCCCTGAGGGTGCCCCTTCCAGTTTCTTGTCTGGTCGGCCTTCCAGTTCCCTCTCTGATCTGAAAATTCACATTCTGTGTTTATTATTGTATAAACCAAATATTGAGAGCATACATTTCCTAGCCTGGTCACTTGTTCTGTGTTGCTCATGTTCTGTGTTGTGTCTTCTGAGCAATAGGTAAAATGGATAAGGGTAAAATCTTCGTAATCAGACAATATTTTTCTGAAAGAAAAAAAACATTGTCAGGCAGCGTATTAGTCAACTTCATGTAATAACTTTGATAGGTAGCATTTAAATTGTACGATATATGACAACATAACTCTTTAATTATGTATTTTGTTTAATTATATCAATTAGCACAAGTTAATGTATAAATCAAAGTCAATTATGTTGACTTTCATGCTCATGGATGTTAAATAGGTCTGCTGTTTGATCTGCCCTTTTGTTCTCTTCCCTGATAATAAATTCTGACCTCTATTAATCCCTCACTTTCTTGTAATCTGTTCATTCTCTTCTCTCTTAATTTACTCTTTTGCTATTGCAAATATTCTTTCATTAGATGAAATGACCCTGTGCCTTACTCTAATTAAAAGTGTGGGCATGTTTTTCTCATAAACAAATTAAAATGCATCTTAATGAAAAGAAGACTTAGCGTAGTGTAAAAGACCCTGTATTTTTATTTTATTTAAATTCCCCTCTGCCTTCGAGGTTTGTAAGTCAATAAAGTGGCACTAGAATGGTAATTGGCTGGTCTTAGTATGAGCTGTTTGTGTGAGCAGAGGTCAAAAGAGCCATTACCAGAGCAGTGGATTATGCTGTGGTGGACATAATGGTCCATAACAATTTTCTATTTTTAAAAAGACAGAAAATGTGGAACTAGCAGAAGAGTCAGTATAATATTTTATAAGACTGAAGGTCAAAAAAGCTAATAATGGTGCACCCTATCCTTAATTAGATTCTGGTACGTAATGTTGTTGGCCTATTTATCGACATTGAAAAGGTTAATTAAAAGCCCTTGCAACACATATCAGTGACACAATTTTAGTGACAGTGATATTATGTATGTATTGCAGTTCATTTTACTTCTTATGTACATGCATACAGTGCTGCACAAGCTAAACAAACACACTAAAACCATTTATCTCAGTAATATGTTTGTGTTTTACCTGTAAAACAACGCATAAACACCAGAACACACACAAAATACACATACATACAGTAAAATGAGCTAAAATGTTTTAAATAAAACAAACAACACTTGATATGTACTGGTCATGAGAACAGATGGCTGGGTGTCTAAACGTCAGCTATTGTATGGATTTGTTCAAGATTGTCACCAAGACATATAATTTAATTTAATAAAACACTGTTCAGCCAAACTAAATGTTGCATGGTAACTATAATAACTATAATAACACTGAGGTTTAGAAATGGTGAAGTGGCCACACTAACATATGGAAAATTATACTTAATACACTTATAAGTTATTACATTATATGTATTATGAATAAATTAATATTATTTATATTTATTCTAGTTTTTGTGGAATAAATCTTGACAATTATTGTCTTCATCATGTGGTAAAAACCCTTCATGAACGTCTTGGGACAAAATTTCCACATCATTTCTGCTTCATCTGTTGGGTCTCCTCTATGGCTTGAAAGCTTGTTCACGTAAGGTAACATGGTCCCACACAAATAAAAATCAGCCAGCCCTGTGTAGCAAATGCAGTTGGAGTAGCAGGGATATTATTTACAATAATCAATTGCAAATTTTACGTCTTGGAGAAATTACTGCTCGCTTGCTCAGTACCTATTGCTTCCTCCCGTTTCCACCTCCACTAATGTTAAAATGCTATTTGTTAACTACGGCTCATCACTTAACACTATCATCCCATCATCCCCTCATCCATCTCTGTGTCACTGGATCTCCAACTTCCTGACAGACCACAAGCAGTGCCATCCACCACCAATCAGTCCTGAACAAGAAAGATTTTTCTATGATTTGGGCATTAATATAAGTTCAATCGCAGTGAAGGCAATAAATGCAGTCAGTGTTTTTCTCCCCTCCTCTCCATCTTTCTCAAGGGTTTCGCATGCCAACACGCTACACATTCCATAATAAACACTCTGTACAAAACAATACTTACATCACCAGATAAAGCTTCTGTTAAAATATTTCTTCCGTAGTGTTTCTACTTCCTCTAGCGTTCTTCCTATACCTGTTCTCTCTCACTATCCATCTAGCATGGCTGTTAGGAAATAGCTGGGTGTATGTGTGTCCAAAGATAGACTGCAGAATTTGTAAAATCGCATGTTTAAGAGCCTCCTTCAGAAATCAGCTCAAAGCGATGCAGCTGCATGTGATCAGCGTTATTAAGTTAATACGATTAGCTATTGCTTTTAAATCCCCCAGATTAGTGTGCCGGACTGTCGAAAGAAGAGAAGCACATTTCAGTCTTTAAAAGATTACTGGCTCCAATCTGCTTCAACCCCTGAAAACAGATAGCAAGGCAGGGACACTTTATCTCACACCTGCTCACCTGCCTCCTGTCTATATTATCTGCTTTGAGCTTTCTCGTTGCATTACAGCAACTTTTACAACAAGCATCTGAATGGATACTTTGATTGGTTAAAAATATAACTCTTCCCATTTTTCCCCCATTGTCCTCCTCTCATTCTTACTTAACCCCTTTATTAAGGAAGCTTTATTGCATGATCATATTACAGCTTTTCCCAACCGGGTCCACACATTACTGGAACAATATACATATTTCCCAAAACTACAAACACAAAGCTCAGTGAAGCTCAGTAGAAGGTTCTTTTTCACCACTAAGTCTAGCTGGGCTAATTGCATGAACAAAACATTTGCTGTTTACAGGGAAGCCTCTATCACCCTAAACAGACAGAACCGATTGCCTGAGCCAGAGTTACTGCCTAAGCAACACTGTCTTTGGCCCAACCTTCCTACAGCACTGCCAAGAAGGCAGAATGGAATGGAATTTAATTGACTGAAATGTCCCTGTGTAAAAGTGAATGGAATCAAATGAAGTGGAATGGAACTGAATGGAATGGAATGTATTGATATGAAAAAGAGTGGAATGGATTAATGTGTTGATATAATGGGCTTCTGTCCTGGGTGCGTTTGTGGTTGAGTGTGTATGTGTGTTCGCATGCTGTTTAAATTGCACAGCTGCTACTGGAGAGGGCTTGGTTAGAGGACTAGCTTGGCTGTGAATTAACCTTTTGATATTGAGTGCGGACATCCTGGGGCACATATAGCCATGATAAACTATTTAGACAAAAGCTCAAAAAACATAAAAAAAGATGGTTTTACTAATTACTTACAGTTCCTGAAATATGCAGAGTGTCATATGCAAAGAGATTTGGTTGTTGCATGAGAGGCCAACCTTGAATTATTATGTACTATGAATGCTGCATACCCACCAGATAGAATTCCCTATAGGGATATTTATGACAGTGAACCCCAGAAGTAACACTTTAAAAAATATCACAGATGTTCTATCAGCAACCTCACTGAATGTACTAATGCCTATTAATGTTTGAACCCAAATAAGAATGTATTTCCAATCTATTTAGGAAGTAGGCCTCTGTATACACTAACACTGAAAGAACTGATATACTTCCATCCCTTATTTATACTGCTAAACAGGTGTGTTTATTATTTGTTTCCTTTATTTTACAAGCTCCATTTCATGTTTTATTTATTATCATTCTACGCTTTTCCTTAAGGCAAATCTTCTCTTTAAATAGTCAGTAATTAGAGGGAATACTTGAAATGTATAACAGGGCAACATAGCATTGCCATTCTGTGTTTGATATGCACCTTGTTTGTTATGAAATGTCAATGCAGAGATTAGATCTACAATATATATATATATATATATATATATATATATATAATTTTTTTTTTATACATATACATTTAACTGTGAGAAACTTTATTTAGAAGTGAACATACGTTGCTTCAAAATATGTTCAAAATATAAATCTTTTACTTTTCAATGTGCTTATACAGCCTTGGACATTAATACACTTCCATGACAGACCCTAGCTAGCTATAATAATGGCTCTCTTCTTCTTTGGCCATCAATCATCAATCCATCAATATTTATTTGTATAGCACTTTTTACAACTAATGTTGTCTCAGAGCGGCTTTACAGAAAAGCAGTTTATATAAAGGAAAAGAAAAACACAGAGTCCATGTAGAGAGACAACAGTACCAAGGAAAAACTCCCTTAGAGCAAGGAAGAAACCTCAAGAGGAACCAGGTTCAAGGGGACAACCCATCATGCTTTGGTCGATCTCGGTTAAAGAGAGAAAGACAGAGCTAACAGGAAAAGGAGCTTAGACCATCTACTAGATACATTCAGATTAAACCAGGAGGTAGTAATTGCAAGAGTAGAGCCAACCCATAGGTTCTTTGTTTAAGTGGGAAAACAGGACAGGAAACCCACATGGGAGACGATGCTCTGCTGACTGTAGCAGCTTTGGAGGCTTCCACATAATCACTCAGGAGAAAAGCCGCTCCTGGGGCTCAACAAAGAGAGAAAAAAGAGAAAGAAGGAGACAGACTGATTATGAGGACAGAGAGGTAGACACTGCAAACTGTTGTACGATGCAGTGTGTGTAATCCTGAGAATCAGGAGCTCCTCAGTGTTATCCATCAGGATTGATCAGCTTATAGAGAAGACAGGGCAAGGAGAAAGGAGAACAGTTTGCATATATACTCCATTTATAGAGAAATTGTAGTGGCAACAGATGATATCAGCCATGACATCCATTCTTTTCTTAAACGACCTGAAATGTTAACTCATAATGCATGTTTCTACTGTACAACAGTCTGTTTCAGATGAGCTTAGGTCCAGAGAAAAATATTTCTGCTATGCACATCTTTAGGATGCATTGAAAAACACTGTGTGATTGGCAATGATTTTTTTTGGTACAAAGTTTCTCAAGCCCATGTGGTGACATCCATCCTGAAAAAGTGATACCAGTATCATGCTTGTATTTACTTGCAGTCTTTATGTTGTTGAACTTGTGTCAAATCACATTTCACCAATTAGATGCAGTGTTAATTGTAGTGTCAATTAAGTGGCATTTAGTATGCATGAGTGCCAAGTTACTACAGTATTTCCTCTTAATATTTAAGAGCTTTGTGATTACTACTTGTTAAGGTACAGTAAAGATAAAGACATAACCATATTCAGAATTATTTGCATACTATTAGTCTTTGCCAGTAGACTGCCATTTCCTCAACATCTACCAGAAATCCTCCAACATTCTGCAGGTTCATCCCATATTCCATTATCCTCTTGCTCTTTTTTCTTTCTTATGATCTTTCCTTTCTCTGCTCTCCACTGATCCTATGCCTTGCCACTTTATGTGACTGAGATGAGATTAGCCTCTTACCATCTGAAGCCCTTCAACCTACTGCACAGCTCTAATGCCATAGTTCGGTGAGAGCTGCATCTCAGAGGCTAATTACACTTTAAAGGACAGTTTGCTGAGGTCTATTAAGAGGGAAAGGTCATTGAAGAGGAGGGTAATTGGAGGTTTGCTTTCATTAAAATGTCTTGAAACTCTTATTCTTATTCGCATGGTTTTAAGGATATTTTAAGCACAGGCCTTGTAGAGTGTCTCCCTCATACATAGTCCAATTGCCTTCAGACATGAAAGGAGAGATGAGTCGTCTTTTAATTTCTGGTACAATGGAGACCAGACGATGAGATAGCCCTTAGTCAAAGGGCCTTTTAATGGCATTCATTTTAGCCTGAATAGAGAGCAAAACCTAGTCCGTGCACATTCTCTCTGGACACAAACGCCTCCTGCCCTGTTTAACATGCGGCGATAGTGCACTTGTGATGTGTGAGTGGAAATAAAGGCTCTTTTGAATTTAAAGTCTTTTTTTTCTTTTCCCAACATTTTATGTAAAAAAAAAAGCTAGCATCTACAAAATACAATTCTCTTATAAAAGACATCAGGGACAGGGCAAAAGGGTAAATCTGTGTGTGTGTGTTAGAGAGAGGGTGTGTGTGTGTGATTAAATTGACAAATGGTATGTAACAGACAAACAAAAAAATCTATCTATCTATCTATCTATCTATCTATCTATCTATCTATCTATCTAAAGCATCTCTTTCATCATTCCACTTTGTTTCTCCTACCTGTCTTCTCTCCACTAAACACAGTGCTTTTCAGCTACCTAACTCACCTGTGGACTTCCATTCATGAGAGCTCCTCAAATCCCCTTGGATCATAGCCTTGTTAGATCTGGCATGACATGGGAAATAAGCCTGTGTGTTATTCAGCACTGCCTCTGGCCAGAAACCACTGTATACATATTTAGTCACTCTGTGCTATATATGAATATATGCAAATTTTTGGGAGGGAGGGGAAATCAGGGAGGGGGGAAAGCTTAGATAGATTATTAACTACAGCCAAAGATCATCAGCAAATAAAGAGGAAATTTGCCATAAAATATTTTATGATACTGTAACACGCCTGCTGTAGCAGCTTTGATTAGAGGCCTCTACTGTCATTAGCATGTCATCTAAAATAAAAAGACAGTAGCAGTGTAAACTAGGTTGGAGCATTTAATTAAAACTTACAAGTTGACCCAACAACCACAATTGCAGACATTCACAAAGCAGTGATGCCCTCCATGAGTCATCCTGTTATGACAGCACCATTGGCAGACGGCTGCATGATTAAGACTATGTGCACACAGAGCATTACAATGAATGCTCCTAACACCACATCAGCACCGCCAAAGACTGCAATGGTCTCTTGCCAGACTGTCATGGAGTAAGTCAGTATGGCATTGGGTCATCTTCAATTAAAAAAACCTGCTTTTGTCTTGGTGGAGATGACTAACTAATTTGTGTGTGGAGGCACCGTGGTCAGCGTCAAGATAACAGTGTTGACTTGTTAAGGGCAGTTGTCACTGTGGTCTGCCTGCCGTCTTGCAGTGGTGCTGACAAAGGCTGACTCATGGAGGGTATCACTTCTTGCTTCCTACCTGTAATCATTAACCTGGTCACTCTGGATAAGAGCGTCAGCTAAATGCTGTAAATGTCATCGGTCTACGTCCTCTTGTAGGGGACTTTAGTCCATTGGGTGGTTGGTGTAGCTCAGTGGGTTACACCACTACTCAGGGTGCCACCTCTACATGTGGGAGACTGGGGTTTGAATCCCAGTCTGGGTGACTATGCTGAGCTACACCAATAAGAGTCCTTGGGCAAGACTCCTAACACTATGTTGGCCTACCTGTAATCCTTAACCTTGTAAGTCGCTCTGGATAAGAGCGTCAGCTAAATGCCGTAAATGTAAATGGAATCGAGGATCAGACATGTTAGCAGCTGTCTTTAATCAGCACATGGAGCAGAAAAGCAACTGTTAGCCACCATCCTCAATCGATACGTAGAATAGAGAAACAGCGCGTTAACAGTGATCTTCGATCGGCGTGTAGAGTAGAGGAACAGCGGTGTTACTGCCCGTTCTCAATTACGTCACTATGCGTTGCTTTAGAAATCGATTAAAGGTTGTAAAAGGCACCGTTTAAAGAAATCAGTATCACTATGAGTGTTTCCCCCACTGGCATTCATCAGCTATAATTGCTAGGGGACATGACACTGCAGTAGAGGTCATTGTGATGTACCATGGGTCACTGGTTAAGAGACTGTTATCTCTGTGCTCTTTATTAATACGACCTTTTGCCATTGGCACTACACTCTGATTCAGTAATTCATTTTGATTAGCTGGAGGGAATAATACATTATTATAGCTTTTAATGACTTTAAGATCCCTTGTGTACATCATGCTGATGGGAGCACTTTAATCACTGTGCTTCAAAAACTCCAGGTTGTAGGCATGTTTCTCCCCACTTCTGACCAGAATACTAATGTGCTTTGTGGGTGTCACAGGCTGATTGTTCTAGGTCTGTTTTTCTTCTAGGAGGAAATGAGGGGCAAAGGAGAAAAGGAGAGGGCTTAAGGCAATTGACACGGTGTTTAAGTCGTTTAATTAAACTGTTTAAGGAGCCTAACAGTCCTGCCACTGCCTGGGGCTTTGCAGTTGGCATCTTCAACTCACCCAGAAATATGTAGTATGCAATTTAGTCCCTGGTATGTAAGTTATCCTTTAAAAACTTTAGAAACCCAGCATCAGACTGTTCACTTCAGACATACAGCCACACTTAATATGTGTCTGCTCATGTTAGCCAGTAACAAAAAATTCTCTGACTGGTCTATGTCAGTGCAGTGTGTAGTCTGCTGTTGTAATAATGCTAATGGCATCCTATAATATCTCAGCACACTGAGGTGAAGATATAACATCAGCCTGACCAGTAAGCACCTGGGGCTTAGACAAAGAGAGCCTTGTAAAAGGTTTTACACACACTTTTATTCCTAAAGGGGCCCCAACTGACCTGATTCTGCTCATTGATTCTGCTCAATTGTCAGATTGAATTAGGTGTGTCTGGGCAGGATACACAAAAATGGGTGGTTCAGGAGCCCTCTTGAACTGAAGTCAGACAGCTCTCACTTATGTTCAGAAATAAGACCTGCAAGATGGATTGAAAAAGCACCCATATGAGGACATTTGCCCTCCCTCCCACTGCCCAGTTTAACAGTGCTATTCTGGCCAGCACAGGAAACAAAATTGGCAGTTAGCATTCTCTTCCAAGCACATTGCCCTGTCCAATGATGTTGCAATAGCAACAATAAAAAAAAGGGGGAGCTTTACTGCAAAACAAAGTTGAGTTAATAATGTACTATTATTATAAACCACAATAAACAGTTATTGTAGTGAACAATAAAGTTCAAGATAATTTCCAGATAACATAAAGATGCGTAGGCTGAGCAGCACTAACAGGAGCAATTCAGAAATTGTAACCTTCACAGGCAGGGACCAGTACACAAGATCTCCGTGATCATGACTCTTACAGCACCACAGTTACGAAAAAGACCCAAGAAATTTGGGCTACTTTAAACATTGCTGGTATGATTCTCCTGTGCCATTATAGAGACCATCATCAAATCCTTTTTCTCAGCTCTGCACATTCACAAATGCCAAGCATAAGCAGCAGTGAACCATGCTCTAAGCTTAGAAAATGACTGGATCGGCTGACCATCCTAAAAGACCTTTAGTCATCGGGGATGAGTAAGACTAAGGGGTAACCCACAGCTGATTCCTTACACCCTCATCACTGTCCTTTCCAGCGTTTTCCTTTCCAGTGGGGATCACGAGTAACAGGCCTAAAAACTCAGGTCTTGGATTGCTGCCTTTACATTCTTACATAAAATGCTTCGATACACCTTGGCAAGTATTGTTCCCTCAATTATCACATTCCTGCACCAGGCTTCATCGTTGGGATGAGGTGTTGGTGTGCAGTGTATGTTTTCTTCTGAACGTAACCTTGTGTATTAGTCTTTTTCTCATTTGTCTGTAGAACATTTTCCCTGAGGCGTTGTGGAACAACCCGGTGTTCTTGGGCTGTAATGTTTCTTTGGACAGCCACAGCCTCCTTTGTGCTGTCCTTGCTTGAACACAACATTTGTTCAGTGTTTTCTAATAGTGGACACTACTAAGGGGAAGTAGCACAAATAGTTCTGTCTAGACATCTGTTCTGATGTCTTGTAAAAGTTGTTTGCATTGACACTGTTCTTTAATAAGAAACAGATTTGGTAGTGACCAGGGTTTGTGTGTGGTCACCAGTAAAACCACCTGCACTTTGTAGGGATTGTGTTTGTCTGCACTTGTGACTTAGACAATGATCAGACCACATTTTATCAGTAAGTAGTGCTGAAACCCAAGTAATTCTAAAGTGTTAAATTTTTTCTTGCAACTGTTTTGTTTGCTGTTCATATACCATATACTTACTGTATATATGAACCTCAGGATTTAATTTTATTTGCCATTGAACAGGAAGTGTCAAACAACAAAAGAAGGACAGGGTGGTGTTGGAACTGGTGTTAGTCCATGCAGAGCACAGATGTTGTCTTGCAACATATCCAGCTGTCAAAATACAATTCATGCAAATACGCATGCAATATAAAAGAAGTTTGCACAATAAACACACAAACATGCAAGTTTATGGACAAATCTATAATCTTAAGCAACTTGTTGCTGTTTTATTATAATGGTTATTTTTTCTGGGCGTAGACTATTCCGGAACTGAACACACCCCCATCGCAGTTTAACAAGCAACTCCCCCTGTGATTGTCCTTCATAAGGATGATCAAAACCGCTTTAAACTGATCATCAAGAAACCAAGCGTAAGTACCCCGTTCAGTAGATGGCTGACAACGATGGCCCAAATCCAATGCCTTGCCGGTAAGATGAGAGACAACAAACCCAATATGAGCTCTGTCAGAGAGGGGGAGAATTGAAAAAAAAAAAAACAGAGAACACTGCAGGAGGAATCCTCTGCAGAGTTCAGTCAAGCCATCAAAATTGTTAGGTTTACTAGCAGAGAATGTATTGGGTTCTGATGTAGTAGTAGCTGCAGCAGTGGGTGTCCCAGGTAGTATGGGGCTAGTATTTAGCTGGGCCAGTTGGTTTGAGATATCCTTGAGGTTAGTGGAAATCTGTGCAAGCTGAGCATGTTGTTCAGATTGTCGACCAGTCAGTGTGCTAACTGAACTGGTCAACGATTCGAACAATTGGTTGTGCTAACCTAGCAGCCTGCCCTGGTTGCTAACAGTGACCTGAAACTCTTTAAACTCTGCCATCTGCAAGTCGGGCAAGGTGAGTAAAGTTAAATCAGGTTTATTGGCAGTGCTGTAGCAACAGGCAGTACTGATAGGTAGCAAGTTAACAGAGATCAACCAGAACATACCAAAAGGAAGAGACAAATGTGAGGCCAAATAAGTCGCTAAGAGTTGGTAATGAGATCAAGGGCCAACCATACTGGCCTTTCTTACAGGCTGAACAAAGTCTTGAGAATGGGCATTGCTTCTGCTGTGACTGACTTGTTCAACAAACGTGATGGGACACTAGGATAGTCTGACTGACCAGCAGACTTCATTCTCAACCTGACAACTGTCAATTCTTAAGCAACAGGTGAAGTGCACAGGTGAACTCTGGTTGGAATGTGTATCCAGTTCATAGAGTGGGAGAAAATGGACAGGAGCTCCAGAGAATTGGTAGCACTGCCGCTGTTAGCGTTGTTATTAAAGTAAGGGCCTGTGAAAAAGAGTCCAGATTTACAGGCAGAAATGGTCTACACGGCTTTGTCTCGCAGTAGTTGGGTCAGCATTTTTTTCAGCATCCTGAAAGCTTTAAAAGAAACTGCACACACTAGGCATACACATTCCAGACATTCACAGTCACAAAATAAGTAAGCCTTTTATGACTAACCGTTGTCATCAGAGCAATGCAACCCTGGAGCCCTTTTCTTCAGTCCCTGTTAAAATGCACCCACTTGACCAGCCTTTCATCTTCTCTCCAGTTACATCCCTGTGTTTCATGGAGTTCTTTATACCTGCAGTAACTTAAATATTGTGTCTGCCTTGTCACTCTTGGTTGTAAGTCAATTACATATGGACAATCAGAATCAATTCTGAATCATTCACACATGCAAGGATTTTGTCTTTGGTTACATAAGCCCACAGAGCACAGAGAGTGATAACATTTTACACAGTACAAACACATTTGTTTTGGTTTAGCTGTGTAGCTGTCCTGAAAAGATGGTATTGAAGGCTGAGCTGAAGTTTATGAACAGAATTCTAAGCGTTTGGATGGTTGAGGTGCTGAATGGTGAAATCCCATTTTCGCTGCGTCACCCACCAACCTGTTGGCCCGGTAGGCAAACTGCAGGGGGTCCAGCAGGGTGCTAGTGATGTCTTTCAAGTGGCTGAGAACCAGTTTCTCAAAGGTTTTCATGACTACAGAGGTCAGTGCGTATCTGTCAGGTCTGTAGTCGTTCAGTCCAGTGACAGTTGCCTTTTAGGGTATGGGTATTATTGTGGAACGTTTAATGTATGATGGTTTAGGACACAGCCCCAGTGACCTGTTGAGGATCTTTGTGAAGACAGGTGCAAGCTTATCTGCGCAGTTCCTTAGACAGTTGTACATCTTCCTTTCAGATAACTGTAATTCGACTGAACTTATGTTATCTTATGTTCTGGTATTGGTATACAGTGCATTGTTCGTTTCTTTAAAACCCAAGTAAGTACTGTAAAATGTACAGTTGCTTGATTGAATATTATTATTCATGTTAATATTTATTTTAAATTATTAGACCCTTCACACTTGACCTGTTCAACATAGGAGACCCATAGACCACACAAATCTCTCCACCACATGAGTGCCCTGATCTAGCAAGGCATGCCATGTTTTGGTATAACCCTAGTTGTTTGTTTTAATTTTTTATACATTTTAAATATAATTTTTATTAATACTCTATATTTTTTTCTAATACTAAATTAATCATGATGGATTGATCATATTTTGATAAAGTTTTTATGCCTCAATTAGTCAGAATTGTAAAAATTTTTTGTACTTTATTGATAAAACAAGTTATATGAGTTAGAGTACCAATTTGTTCCTTTTTCTTTCACTTAGAAAACATGTTTTGAGATTTGAAGTGGCAGTGGCAGAGGGTTGTCGCCTTGCTGCTTGATCCATGTTCTCCTGAGAATCAGTTTATGGACAAACGTCTTGCCATTTTCATTTATGTTTCTTTTCCTTTCAATACCAAAACATGATACTACTACCACATATCACTGAGGGTATAAGGGTTTTATGCTGGAAGGCATTGTTTTTCTTTCTCCAAACATAATGCTTCTGTTAAAACCAAAAGGATCTAATTTGATTTAATATGTCTACAAAACGTTGCTCTAATAGCTCTCTGACTTGTCAATGTGATGTTTAGCAAACTGCAGATAGGCAACAGTGTTCATAATGGCTTTATGATGCATATGAGCTGCATCTCTTCCAAGGCTTGGTCTGCAGCCTCTTGCCAGCCCAGGGGTAGTAATTGTGGCCACTGCCAACTCACCCGCACACCCGTTTCCAGACTTCTCTGAAGCATCTCATTTTATTTCCCTCTCAGTTAGGTGGAGCCTAAGTCATTCATTGGTTTGCTGCAATAGATGAAAGGTCATGCAGATAAACTGCTACAGACACTTTTCACACCACTCTTCACACCTCATTGTTTTGTTTGGTATGGAAGAGTAGAAAAACTGCCTTAAAAGGTTAGAATCACTTAAACTAGTTTACTTCACTGATGCCATTTCAGTAAACTAGCTATCGGTAGTTATTTTTAATAAGGCCGGCCACAACAGGTGGTTTCCTTGCTCAAACATTTTTTTTGGTGTTTTAGAAAGAAAAACAACAAAAGGTCCCGCAGCCCTCAGTCAATATCAACCTACACCCCTGCTAGTGGTTTTCAATTAGTGTAGTTTGATCCTGTATAGTATAACTGAGGCAAATGTGTTCATCCAATATCTTATCTGCTTTTCAAGCGCCATTACTTGATTCATTAATCTTAATTAACAAGTGGATATCTTCATTTCTCTTTGTCTCTTGCTTTTTCCATCGAACCCTCCTTTACTCCAACTTTGGAACATGTCATCACTTTGCTTAAAGGTCAGTGGAGTGTAGCCAAGTGTAAGCATTACTGCTTTTATTTCTTAAAAAGGAGTTGCAGCTGCCTTATTAAGCCTCCATGCTAAGCATCAATAGGCAGTAGAAGCAAGGCCAAGTAATGAAGTGGTCTGTTTAAAGCAGTGATTGATAAATTTTATGTGTTTATACTGGAATACACTGGATTGTTCAGCAGTCTTATTGGCCATTTTTGATACACTGTATTTGGAAAGTTGAACACTGTATAGAGCTGAATAATTGTATTAAAGGTAACCTCTATAATTTAACATAGATTCTTATACATTTTCATGAAATGTTAATTTCCAGTTATAGTATTGTAAAGCTGCCTCTAGGAAAGTAGTTTCTGTTTAAAAGCTCTTGCTTATTTTCTCTTGGTGAAGACCCAGAAATATTGTGGGAGGTGACTAGTTGTGTCTTTTTAGTTTGTACTTTGTCACTAGCATAGTAGGGATTTATTTTTGGAATGATTCAAATTTCCATTTCTCTGTTTATATTCATAATAGCTCAGTGATGACTGAGCTTGTGGTAGACTGAGTTAGTGTTTTTTTTTATTTTTATTTCTCTCAACTGACTGAAATGAAAGCCACAGTAAAGAACCCTCAAACATGTATTTCATGTTTTCTGTGTTTGGTTAGGTATACTAGTCGACAGGAGAGTGCACATCCATGTCTCAGTTTGCTGACAGAAATATGAAAAAAGAGCAAAACACATTGAGTAATATTGTCTTTCATAGTGTTGTAATGTTCCCTTAAATGACAGTTATTTCCTAAAAGGCTGTAAAATCAATTTTGCGACACGCAGAAAGCTGTTCTGACCCACATTCAGAGGCAGCCATCCCCCGACAGCAACGCTTAATCCAGTCCAACCAGAGGCCTGGAATAAATCTGCATTCAATTAAAGGATTACTGCCTGTTTAAAGCATGCTTCTTCCTCACCGCTTAATCTTCCAAGTGGGTGTTCATGAAGGATGAAGCACATGAACCGCTGGGCCTACCATAGAGAACGTAGCTCAGGAAGACACATCTTCCACTGAGACAGGTTAACACTAAGCAACCAGTGCAGTTACACAATGTTGAGTTTGTAAGAATCCCCAAAGATACAAAAGGTTAAGGTTGGATTTTTTTTTTGTCTGACATAATGTTCTCCACATCCTCCTGAGATTCAGCTCACAGACAGATGTCTTGCCATTTTCCTTTAGAATTTGCTGACAAAATTTATAATTCATTGCTCCATCTATGATAGCATGCTATCTTGGCCCAAATGCATGATACTCCTACCACAGTGTTTTAAATATCTATTTCAGTCTCATCTGTCCATAAAGCATCATTCCATTAGCCTTTTGGCTTGCCCATGTGATCCCTAGCCAACTGCAGATGTGTTCTTTCACCAGAGCAGTGGCATGATAATCTATATTACACAAAGTTACAAATGGTTAAGGCTGGACTTTTTAATGTTAACATAATGACATAATCTTTAGGAGCATAGCACCTCAGTTGCCCACCACTTACTGTGCCAGCTAAGAGACCATTTGGTTAACACGAATAGTTTAAAAACAGGATGTGTTCCCCGTTATTATTTCCAAATGAGATATTTAAAGTAGTACTCCAAAAAGAAAACTGTATTCATTTTATCCTCACATCTCCATATAAGTTGTTGTTAGCAAGTTGTAATTGCTTTGTTAGGATCTCAGTTAAATGGCATCTTAGCAGTTCCTGCAGTAGAAGCATCAGACTCTCCACTAACAGGCAGAAGTCTAACTTGTGATACTAGGGGGTTAGTGTAGCATCTCTGTGTTTTATTATCTCTTTATTATAATTTAATTATCTCTTTATGAAATGCATGGAATAATTTTCACTTACCATCATTTCTGTTTTTGTTTGTTTGTTTGTTTTAAGAAGTCCACAAGAAACCTCATGAAAAATGCATTTGTGCACCTCTTCAAGGCTGAGTGTGGTCAATCATTACTTTGCCACCTAGAGAAGCAATTCTTGAGGGTGTGATTGCAGCTGTGCAGATTTTTGAGTAAAGAACAGCACTGAACTGGAGCCGGTGACAGAAGCCATATGCTCAGTGCAATCAAGATACAAGCTGAAATGTTTATTTAATCACACTGACAAGCTGACAAGTGTATGTAGTTTAGTGTGACAGGCAATAAATCATAGCAGGCACCTTGTGACCTGAAAGAGTGGAAGAAATGGAGGACAGAAAAGCTTCTCGACAGGAAAATAGTAGAAATGTATCTGGCCGCTAGGCTTTATACTGTGCATCAGAGCACACTTTGCTTTGCTTGAGATTAGCAGGGCTGAATTAAGTACAAAGATGGTTTTGGCTGCACTTTTAGATAGTGTGAAGTTATGCGAGCTTTGAAAGGAGGGTTCTGGGGGGTTGGCACACTGTGTATTGGGAGTTTCATGTTCATAAACCCAGGTGGGATTCAGTAACAGGACACTGACACTGTGGTCTAAAGACATTTCCTTTCTGGAAATTAGAGTGTTTTGGTGTATTGTAAAGCTGGGTAAGCTGTGCTATGGGTATGAATTTTAGTATGCTTCTTCTGATTATACTTTGATAGCCCTCTTTTACCATGGGCAGAATCTAACTGCCACTCAGGAAGGACTAGAAAATAACACAAACTGAACAACAGATAAGATCATCTCAGCAGCAATGCTATGTCTGATCCACTTGGACCAACACACACTAGCACTAAGAATGATCCTCCACCCAGTTAGTACCTGATGGAACAGGGTACAAAGGGGCAAACAAAGTATGCAGACTACAGGCTGAAATTGTACCACTACAAAGTGCAGCAACAACCACTAGTCACTAGGTACACCTCCTTGTATCTACACTCAGCACTGCAGTGACACTGACATGGTGGTGGTGTATTTTGTGCTGCTGTGAATTACAAAAATAAAACCAAAACAAAAAAAATTACATTCAAGAAAACAAAATTACAAAGGCAAAAACTATTTCACAAGGACAAAAAATATTACATTTCAGCAAAGAAAAGTAAAAACAAATTTACAAGATGTGACACTTTTATCAGTTCCAAAACACAATGCAAATTCTGACGAAAAAGGTTTGTCTAACACACAGGAAGTGCTTTGTCTGTCAAACTGTTTCACGGTTGTAGAGTGAGTGAACAGACGATGTCTAAACCACTTAGAGCTGGAAATGTTAAGGAAAGTAAGTGGGCTGTAATGCTTGCTTCAGTCGATAGCCAGCTAGCTAGTTTAAAATGGCTGAGAGCTTTTGCTAAACAGTTCCCTTTTTACATCCCAAGTGGTTTAGACATCACCTGTTCGCCACTTTCCTCCGTCTCTTTTTCAACCTTTTGATTGAAACAGTTTGATTGACAAGGGCCCACAAACAAGCACTTCCTGTGTTTTAGATCTACCCTTTCTGTCAGAATTTGCATTTTGTAAAATTGTTTCAGGACTGGTAAACTTTAACGTCCTGTAAAATAGTTTTTCTTTTTGTAATTTTATTTTCTGAAATGTTAAGTTGTTTTGCAATTCTCTGCCACTGTATCAGACACAGCAGTTCTCCTGGACTTTTTAAACAGTGTCCACTCATTGCCCACTCTAATAGACACTCCCACCTTGCTAAGCTAATAAAATAGGCAATGGGTGTAGACACAACGAGGTGCACCTAACAAAGTGGTTGGTGGGTGTATATGATAGGTGGATAAAGTTGACTTTGAGTTAGATTAATGCTTTTCAAAATAAAAAAGTCCTTGTGCAAAGTGGTGTTATTATAAAAGGGCTGCCATTTGTGGGAAGATTTCATGCAACACATTGCAATCATACTGAAGGTGAAGAATCTTCCTAAAGGCCTTGAATGGAAAAAAAAGCCAGAGAGCCTTAACAAAAGATTTAAACATCCCCCAATGATGTTCCATTTTCAAGTTCCTGTAAGTTCAGGGAGCCATGACTAATCATTCTTGTTATGCACCATTACTCTCACTTACGATAAGGAAGGAAGAGTAGCCAGCAGTCAAAGTTGTTAGATGGCCTGAAAAGAGTGGGAACAACAGCTACACCAAGAAGAATAAGTAATCAGCTGTACCATAATTACCCTTTTCTACACTCTGTATGTAACTCCTCTGCTAGACAAATTAGTGCTGTAATCTGTTCAGACAAAGCAGAAATTGAACGCTTTGGCAATGATTCAAATGACCATGTTTGGGGAGAGTGGGATTGCATATATATGTGTACAAGAACACTATATACATTCCCTCCAAGCAGTGTACCATCCCTACCTGCCACCCTAATCCTGCTGCTAATAAATATGACATGATATAAATGATTTAAAACAGTACAAAATGTATATGTTCTAAACATGACTAAAATTGACAAGAACATTATATACACATAAAAAAATCTATTATTTACATTGATCGTGACAAATTATGAGGCACACATCTGTGTGCACAAGCTGCTTTCCCATTCCTGTGATTGGAATTTACAGAAGGAGAGACACAGGAGGTGAGTGAGTACAGACAGAAACAGATTTCCTGTGTTCATAAAATCATCACTAATAAAACAAGCTACCTTTGTTTACTGTAGGGAGTTACCCTTATGTTGGAGCTGGTTTGCCACAAACATTTAGACAAGTGTGATTTAGAGTGTGTGCATTTAGAAGTCCGAATTTTACAGACCAAAACAAATTCAAAAACGCACCTCAGGATTTGAAAATATAGACATGCATATTAACACCGACTTTCACGAGACAACATCTGAAATGAGCTCGGACAAAAGAGCTCGGAAGCTTCAATTTGATGTAGACAGCTATTTTCTTGTCCTCCAAGCCCATGTGGCTATATGTCCCAGAGAGGCTTAATAGTTTCTCATGCAGTGTAGCCAGAGGGCCTAAAGGAGACGAAAGGTATACTGTACGTATGTCCTTTCCCATAATCTTTCTTTAATGCTTTAAATGTCTAGTCCTTTTGTTGTGTCAGCTTTATTGAATTGCAGTTGTGTGACCTTTGATGATTTATTTTTGGTCCCTCTGAGGTGCTAACATTTTTAACATCTTCAACCTTCCAAACTTCCCTGCATTATTCTTTATTCCCCTTCTTTTTCCCTGCTCTAATAACCAATTATGATTTCATCACCTGTAACCAACTGTGAGTTAAATTACGCTTAATAAGAATGAACAAATCACTTTTTCACAAATCAGATTTTTGTTTTAATAACATTTTATAAAACTGTACAAATCCTCAGATATTTTCCTCAACCTCAGATATTTTCCTAAACCTCAGATATTTTCCTCAACCTCAGATATTTTCCTCAACCTCAGATATTTTCCTCAACCTCAGATATTTTCCTCAACCTCAGATATTTTCCTAAACCTCAGATATTTTCCTCAACCTCAGATATTTTCGTATGACTAGATTTGACATTGTTATTGTTGCATTGCGAGTGACTCAAAAGACACTTTGAAGTCTGATTTGAGCATGCAGAGGACCCAGACTGAGCTGCAGGTCTAAATGTGGTTTGGTTCCTATTTAGGCAAAATAAGATCTTATTTATTTGAGTTATATATTCAGTTTACAAGCAAATAATTAACTGAATAATTAACTAGTATCTAGTTTCATAGTATCATTTTCCTGTAGAAGACATAATACACTGCCTAGTCTGGTTTTTAGCAGAAATACTAAACTGTTTATTTTCTTTTGCTGTTCAGTGTCAGTCTTAAAGGAGCAATCGAATCTGAGTGGCTCAGTGCATCAGCAAATCAATAACTGACGTGTCAGAGTGAGAGAATGCTAGATACTGCCAAGGCTCAAGGCCATTGAGCTGGAGTCAGGGGTGGCAGCAGAAAAGCCACCTGGTCACCCCAGCAGGAACAAGGTTCATGGACAGTTGTTCTTCTTAATATTAACTGCTGACAATGACCTGTGACATTTTTAGCCCATATTGTATTCACACAGCTGTTATGACAGTATATTCTGAAAATAATCCCCAGAATCACCCAGTTAAAGATGGCTGCACGTAAACACCATGTATCTGGGTGCATTGTGTGTGAGTTTGTGTGTCTTGTTGTGGCAAGTAAGAATGCTGTAAATGGAAATGTTGTAAAATGAAAACTTTGACACTTGTCCCTACAGTCCCCCATTTTTAAATTCTCCATTATCGTTCAGACTGCTTTTCTTTCTCTCCCTGTATGTATACCTGCAGTTACATCATCTCATGTCTTTCTCGGCTCTTCTTCTGCAGATTATAAACAGAGTTGTTTATCAGGTCTCATACTTATTATCTTCATTAAGCCTGAAAAAATAATAACACAGAATGTCGTTAGAAGAGTCATAGAGGTCATGAAGTTCGTCCATCTTTACTGTAGCATCTGGGAGGTGGCACATTTTTTATTAATGTTATTCCCCCTCAGTGCAGTTCATTCTGAGCAGAAGGAGTTAGAGTTTAATGCTTAGTGGAGGCATAATGGAAGCTAATGAGGCCCTCACCTTGAGGAGTTAGGTTGTCAAAAACTTTCCTTTAATATCAATATAGCTGAAAAGTGCGTATCTAAAGCCGGCGGTGTTCACTGAGGTAAAAGTGAGGATGAGAATGCATAACGAACATTGCAGAAAAGGACTGCATAGTGCCATGATCAGTTCATGTCTCTTATGTCCTGCTGTACATGGTGGTCGTAGATAAGCTTTCCTAAAGCAGACCATTAGGATGATGAATATGTGTTTATGGTCCAGCTGCCTGACCAAGCGGCACATCGGCAGGGTCTCCCTCAAAGCTCTATGGGCAGACAAGACTTTTAATTAACAACCCACAGTGAGTTCTTCAGCTATTTTTTTTTGGTTTTAAGAGAAATCTGGAGCCAGGAGACGGTATAAGCTCAGAGTGACCCTTGCTTATGGAGTGAAATGCTTTTAGTTTTAATTAAAACAGCTGGATAAACAAATAATGTGGTGTAGTCGTTGAAATAAAAGACGAGACAAGAAATAGAGAATATGGGGAGGGAGCTGTACACACAAGGCCCTGTGAACATTAGATTTTATCAGCCTTTTGAGCCTGGGGATGTTTGAATCAAAAGGGTCTAAATATGACAGCACGTGTTGCAGAGAAGGGAGTCAGATGAGAAAGTGTTGCTTGCTTTCATTTATCGCTTCATGAAAAGGGGAATTTAATTGATATTAAAAATTAGATGAGCGACAGGTGTAATGTGAAATTTTCAAGTTTTGGCGAAACATACCAAGCCAGAGCTGTTCAGTGATAGGTGCCGTGCATCTGACATCTCTTAAAACTACATTACAGAAAGTTATTACAAGTAAACAGTTATTTAAATTGGGATACACCTGCATTCAGCACTATTTACCATTATCAGCATGACATGCATACTGTTAAAAACATTTGAGGTAAATTACTGGTAACTCTCCAAAAATGTATAGTTAACATTTGACAGTAACTTTAAAGAATAAATATAAATGTACAGCACAGTGGGACGATAAATAGCTGTAAAATTAAAATGTGAGGATGTACACTGTACACAACCTAACAACAAATCCATCCATCTAAATCCATCAATCAGTGTCTGTTAATTTACACGAGTGTGCATGTTAGTGGTACTCCATTTCTTTTACACAGTGATTCCTGTCCTTATAAGAATCTGCTGTGCTCACTACCCTGCACACCTGCTCATAAGTGTGTTTCAGACAAGTCCTTCATCTTCATCCTGTGGGGCCCTTTGAGACAGCTCAGAACTATTTCATCCTCTGCTTTGTTCTCTTTGAGCTCTGGTTGCTTTAAGGTGCATTCAGTAAAGGTGCTTATGAGCATGCTTACATGTGTGTGTGCGTGTGTGTGTGTGTGTGTGTGTGTGTGTGTGTTTAGCTCTAGAGGATTGAAAAGGAGAGTGGTAGAGTCTACAGTGCCTACAGGTGTGTACAACTAATGGAGAGAGAAAAGCTGAGTGAATAAGGTGAAGGGGTTGGCTGGTTAATGCAAGAGCTAAGCCCCTTAAGGCATCTTGTGTTAAGATAACATTGTCGATTAGGTACACAGGGTGCAATTATTCCAGATGAAAACACATGTCGCACACACTCCACAGCTTCACAGCCTTGTATCTGCAGTCTGCCCCAGTTTCTTTTTTACACCAGTTGTTTTAGCAAAAGCACATATTTATGGTGTGTTTTTCCCTGTTTTATACACCAACTAGCCACTTCATACAAGGACACCTTGTGTCCATTCGTGGTCCATTTTATCAACCCCACCTTTCACACTGGTGTACTGTGTAGTAAAATGTAGACTCTATTATGACAATACAAGAAACTGAAAAGCCCATTGGCAAAATTGTCGGTCTTTAGTCACTTGACTTCAAGGCACAGGGAAAAACTGTGATTGAACAGTTAATGCCTGAACCTCACTGGCCTTGCTTTACCTGCTTCTAAATAGTCTCTCTCACAAAGCAGCATAGAGCTGGCCCTAAAACAGCCCATTTAACTGAGTGTGGAGGATTAGAGTCTTTGTTAGACTGGAAGTATGTGACTGTTCACCTGTGCTAGTCTACAGGTTAATGCAGCACAATGTGAAGCATGGCCTGGATGTCCTGCTTTATCCTGAAGTATAGCTGTCATCTGCACCTTTTCCAATGCTCAGCTCTCAGATGATCAACTTATCGTGACCCCTGGTGTGTAATCACATAGCAAGAGCCCGGTCTCTCCCAACTAGCAATTTTAAACTTTTCCCAAAATGGTGGATGCATTCAAAGCAACATAAGCTGCTTTTTAATGAGTAATGTAGCAGTTTATAGGCACTGTATTTGACTGTTGAATTATAACATAATGAGACAGTTCTTCATGTTGTTTGTGATTTAGTGATTCTGTTTGTAATATGTACATATGTGCAAAGGTATTGTCTCAAACAAAGCAAAAGTGTGCATTTAAAATGTAGACTATAGTCCATTTGTATGTCAGTATCTCTGCATACTGGCCAATACCCTCACACAGCCTCATATGAATAAAAAATCCGAATAAGAATTTGGCATGTAGGATGCCAGTTTCAGCTTCATTCTTTTTAGCTAGAAAACAGTGAATTAGTCTCAGCCCCAACTTACACGTAGACAGAGAGTCTGACATCCTGAGTGTGTTAATCTGGTCACACTGTCAGGATTCTGGTTAAATTCTGATTGGCTATTCACAGCTTCATGTTTCCACACTTCTGAGTATCATTTTGCAGTGGTCTGATGACAATTAAAGTTTTATTGTTCCAGCTAAGTTTAGCCTAGCGAGCAGTAATTCTTTTATCCACAACTGGAACTTCAAAATGAAAAGTGTATGTGTGATGAGATGTCAGGTAGGACAAAAAAACAAAACCTGTTAAAATACTATTAAGCCTTTTATTGCACTAAATGCTGTCTGTTTAATTAATTGGCATATCTGTAGTATTATTGTGTTTTCTGCCACGACTGTGTTTAAGTGATCTGAAGGGACCTGAGTTTGTGTATCTGTGCCCACACATAATCTAATCTAATTAAATAGCTAGTGTGTGTGTGTGTGTGTGTGTGTGTGTGTGCGTGTGTGTGTGTGTGTGTGTGTGTTTGTTTGCCAGGGGTGTTCACATTTGACAGCTAATCTCTCCAAAAGACATTTTGACAAACTACCCCCTCTCTAGCACACCCAACCTCCTGCCCTACACACATACACACACACACACACTCCTGCCACTTTCAACACAAGATTAAATCAAGGTAGTCTCACTGCCAACTCATCACACAGCACTTGCTCACACATTCTAACGTTCAAACACCTCCCCCTGGCCCCAATGGTTTTTCAATGAGTTATTGGCTAACACTACCTATTGTGTTTTATAATATGGTGTTACAGTTAGCTTTACAGTGTAAAACTCAATCTAAGATTTTCTTTCTAGATTGTCAATTTCCATCAGTGCTTGATGCAGAGTTCAATTTCACTGATTAACCTGCAATATTTAAAAACAGATGTATCTACTACTACATCTACATCTAGTTCTGTGTCTAAAAGTGTCTCAATAAATGACTCAACACTAGTAAATCTGCCATAATTTAAAACCAGGTGCTCAATGTCAAACATAAGTTGTTCATCTTCTTTTCTCTGTAGCTTTTTATCTTCCTCCATATGAAATATTTCACATGAGTCTTCTCAGCTAACATGTGTTCTCTAACTCAATAGAGCTGCCTGAATCAGAAAGTAACTCAACACAATCAGCTTCCATCTCTGGAAGGCTATATGAAAGATTAGCTCTATACTACAGACTCTAATATGTTTAAAATGGGCTGGGCAGGTCGAATCGATTTGAGATCCTTGGGCTGGAACTACTGGGAGAATACAGGAAGGATACAGGAAAATAGGTAGTTCCTGATAATGATATTTCTCCCAGACTCTAAGAGCCAAGTATTTTCTGTGATAATCTGTGGTTTAATATTTAGAAATATATTTTGACCACAAAACAATATTGTCTGTTTTGCTGTGGGAACATATGTCATTTTTAGTTTTCTGTCTCTGTTCCCAAATTCATAATATTGCTGCTCTTGTCTTGGGCTAGTATTAATTGTCCTTTCTTTGTATTTAACCGATAAGACTTTGATCCCACTGTTCCATCTGCGGCATTGGTGAGCATGTATTAAGTGGTGTAGAATAGCAAATGGGTGCCACCCCCCACAGAGGAATCCATTAAAGCACAGCAGATATCTGCCAGCCGTGGCATATGAACTATTTATGAGCCCTAATTAGCTGTTGTAGATTTAACAGGCTTTTGTCTGTGCATGCGTGCTATTCGCTATGAGCTAACAGAATGGATATTATCACTGGACTAATTAATCCCCAAGTGTCAGTGCTGGTGCATTTTTCTGCTCTTACACAATCACAGATTAAAATAATGGAACAGTATAATGAACTAGAGGTCTGATCTGATGTGAGAATTATTCCATAGTATGTCAATGGCTCAGTGTACTACTGCACTACCATGACTATAAAAGTGTTACAAGGCACTGATAAGCCTATAAGCAAGACTGTCGGTCTTTAGTCACTTGACTGCTATGCACAGGGAAAAACTGTGATTGAACAGTTAATGCCTGAACCTCACTGGCCTTGCTTTACCTGCTCCTAAATAGTCTCTCTCACAAAGCAGCATAGAGCTGGCCCTGAAACAGCCCATTTAACTGAGTGTGGAGTCTTTGTTAGACTGGAAGATGTGTAACTGTTCACCTGTGTTAGTCTACAGGTTAATGCAGCACAATGTGCAGCATGACCTGGTTGTCCTGCGTAATCCTGAAGTATATTCGTCATCTGCACCTTTTCCAATACTTTCAGATGATCAACTTATCACGACCCCAAGTGTGCAATCATACAGCAAGAGCCCGGTCTCTCCCAACTAGCTATTTTAAACTTTTCCCAAAATGGTGGTTATTACTAATTCTGTGTTTGCAATTCTGGACATGTAACATCAGTGTGAATGGTTGTGGTGATGTGGGTAATACTTAGGTGTCTTTCTAGAGACTCTGAGAGTCCTCTGATTAAACATTTTGTGGAACATTGTTCTTCAAATTTAAGGTATGGAAATAACAAGAATCATTAATAGCATCCTTTGTGTAGTCAACAAATTTTAAATCTCAAAAGCAGTAGGCCAAACATACTTGGATGACAAAGACTGTTTTATTTATATTCTGTTGTAGGATTTCTACAGCACTCTTTGAAAATAGAAACAATCGCCTTTCAGAGATTTCAGAGCATTCGGAGCATTCAGAACACCAAGAGCTCTCCCTCTCAGTTCCCTTCAGCACCAAATCCAATTTGCCATTTCTTCAGTATTACCAAAGCTGTTGTTTTGGACGAACATGAAAGTACACTGACTCAGCTGTTCAACTGGACAAATATTAAAGCCATCTTATTATTACAAAACTCTTAAGTCTTTGAGTGATAAAGCAATTAGGGGAAAATGTTCCACTGATGATATTGCACGTGTAGCAAAGGCAAATGCTTTTCTCTCGCTCACTTACGGAGCTGACAAGCAAAGTGTAATAGAATATATTGGGATTGTTCTCTAATTAAAATACAATATCTGAAGGATCCCTTCAAAGAGTATAGACGTGCACAAGGCTGACTAAAGCTTGTGCTTATAAAGTGGTTTTATGGATTTAGCAAGTGATTTCTAGGTGTTGCTAAAAATAAATAAGAGGAACACCAAATAACACAAGAAGTGAGGGTCAGCATGAGTGTACATAAGACACTCAGAACAGTGTAGATCAGTATGACTGTGGATTAGACACTCAGAACAGTATGGGTCAGTATGACTGGATTAGACACATAGAGGAGTGCGAGTCAGTATGACAGTATATTAGGCACATAGAGAGAAGTGCAGGTCAGTATGACTGTGGGTTAGACACTCAGAACCGTGTGGGCCAGTATGATTGTGGATTAGATGCTCAGAACAGTGTGGGTCAGTATGACTGTGGATTAGACACTCAGAACAGTATGAATCAGGATGACTATAAATTAGACACATAGAGTAGTGCGGGTCAGTAGGACTGTAGGTTAGACACACAGAGAACCGCAGGTCAGTAGGACTGTAGGTTAGACACATAGAGAAATGCAGGTCAGTATTGCTGTGGATTAGACACTTAGAACAGTATGGGTCAGTATTACTGTGGATTAGACACAGTGTATCAGTATGACTGTTATTTTAGACTGATGAATAGCGTACTCAGTGTGAATATGCCTTTATTGTTCACAATGTCTGATGACTCCAAGTGAGTTTTTAAAGCAGTAGACTTGATTAACGATTGCTTCTGAAAAGAGTGCAGCTTGTTGCATTTTTATCATACTGAACAATACTGTCTTATATTATGCTGTCACTGGACCAGTCGTTAGGCAAGTTATGTGAAAGAAGCTAATTTCATGTTGCAAGCAAATACGAGCATTAGTTCCTTTCTAGATTGTGATATGAGCGCTTAGCCAAATTCTTCAACATGCTTCATTTAGGCTATAACAAATTTTTAACCAACATGCAGATGAAAATGACAGGCCTTATTTTTAACATTTTGATGAGAGTTGAGGATTTTGGAATTGTTCCATGTTCTAGTACATATTTTACATATGTACAAACTTTTTATATATTGGCCAAGTTCCTGGGCTTTACCAGTAATCACTGAGTCAGGCCACCACCAAACTACTGTATATCTGCAATAATGTGTCATGTGGCTTACATGCCAATAGGGTGAAGCTTGTTCCTTTTTCAGGTTAGAGCAATAGCTACTCTAGTCCCTGCTGTAGAATATACTCAGAATAAAGAACACTTTATAAATCTGCCTTTAAGTTATGTGTGCATACTCTACCATTCATCTTTTGAGTCTCTTTTATCAAAAGAATTATCCAGGATTTCCATTGTAATAAAACACTTTCTGAAAGACAGGAACAAAGGATAGTATAAATGTCAGAAAGCAATGCGTGAAGACCAGACTACAGGAGATTGTTATTGGAAGGATTATCAGTCATGTCTTCCAGAAGCACGATTTTAAATGGCATTGAGAATGCAGCCTCATATCAGGAATGGACAAAGTTACATTCAGACACAGTGTATGCAGGAATCATGTAGCTGTATAGAAGGCATTTCTTAGAGTGTGTTTGTGTGTGTTTGTGTGTGTGTGTGTGTGTGTGTGTGTGTGTGTGTGTGTGTGTTTGTGTGTATGAGACCGAAAAAAAATGAGTACTCCCTATTCACCTCCCTATCTCAGAGTGAGTCTGTGTGCCTGTGACTGTTGCAGCTTTCCAAACTGTCAGAGATTTATCAGTTACCATTTTCTGACACATAATTAAATATGTGTCTGGAAGACCTTTGTTTCTGCATGCTATTACAATACCACCTAGGGCTAAAGCATGTCAAATATTCTTAGCAGCTGTATTTCTCTCTTTAATAAAATGAAGCAAGTAATCTGCTAGGTGTATGCATGGCTGTGGGGCATTTATATTCATGGATATTGTTGTGGTAAGCTTGATCAATATAATTTCATTCAGTCTTTTCCATGTCATTTGTTAAATATTACTGAGTAAGAAAGAGAGAGAGAACAAGACATACTGCTAACTACAGCAGAAGTTAAAGCGAATATCTGCTTCTCCCTGAGTCCTTCCTGAGTCAAAACAGAATGAGAACAGAATAACTGCTCTGAGAGTATCCCATTAATTAAGCTATCATTTGCGGTGGAAATTAAATTACAGCTTTCACTTTGGCTGAAAAATAAGTGCTAAAACACGCCAGTGAAGTATTGTGATAAATCAATGAAGAATGAGTGGACAGATGGCTGGGTCTGATTAGTGCCCGATATCAAACACAGCCAAGCATCACTCACTGGAACCCCTTCTCTTTCCAATGCTGCTTTTGCATGACATTCTTAATCACTGTATCAAAATAAGAACCCCCCAAGTACCACACTTCCACTTTGTCTAATAATTAAGGGCTAAGGAATCATTTGGAGCTGTACCCACTTTTTTACTTTACCTTTGCCAGTTGAAACCAGCATGTGGTTGTGCCACAGTGCCTACCATAATTTAACATAAGATACATTGAGTCTTAAAGGCCTGTTCATGCCAAACACGATTCATTCAGACTTTTAAAAACATTCTGATTTTTAACATGATGGGACACACACGAATACAAACGATATGTAGAAACTCAAAGAGGAACAAAAATGGACTGAGATGCAGTGATGATGAATTCATCATTTTTCTGCTAAGCACAGCAATGAAATGACAGGCACACAGGGTTTACCCTATTTTATGTGGGGCTTAGGCTTGCTGCTCTTCTCATTAAAGAGAGCACTCATTAGTGAGGGCAGCTAATAGTTTAAGGTCCTTTGTGGGCTAAAACAGTAAAGAATGCGCCTAGATAAACCACAAATGGGCTACATGGAGTCACTGAAGCATACTCTTTGTCATTCTCCTGAGCTATACAGCCTGTCATTATTTTTAATGTCATAAATTTTGTCCCCATGTTGCTTGTTGTAAAAGCATCAGTGATCATTTGTGACAAGCAAGATAAGGTCTGCCTTAAGATGGTTAAGGCACATTTCTTTGGGTTCCAACCAAGACAGCTCTGAGTGCTCTGAGTGCTCAGCCTGATATTAAACACAAAAAGTTTAGGAGCAATGCAGTCAGCCAGCATCAGTATACATGTGCTCATTTGCAAAATTTGATGCTTGTGGGTTTTTGGATGTAATGCTTCAGATTCTGTGTGATTAGACTTTTAGGCACATGTGCAGCTGCTCCAGCTTGATAATGCTTTTATGACAATTGTATGTTATAAATGTGACAGGTAGGGCACTTGTTTTGAATGGCTGTCAGTGCTCCTTTGTTAAATGGAGTTGAGAGGGGTGTGGTCTAGTACCTCACATGGCTAATTAGTCACACGTGGCTCTAATAAAAAGGGAGCGTTTAGCAGACTTATCTAGTAGCCTAAAAAGTGTTCCATGTCTGTGTACACATATGCAAAGATTAAGGGCACATAAAAAGAAGTCAGAAAAAAAGACAAAGGTTTGTCTAAGGAATGTTAGGTAAGGTAAAACTGAAACCAAAATAGCAAAATGGTGGTGAAGTAGTTTAATATATTTACATTCTACAGGCATGAGGAGGTGGGTAACATGAACTTTTTTTTTGTTTAGTTTTACTGAGCCAGTAGATCAGTATTGTTATGGGACATTTGTTTTTTGAAAACCTCATCCATTCTTCCCATAGAGAAATCAAGCTTAGATACAGAGTTCCAAGTATGGACATAATACAATTTGTACAGTGACATTTAGTGTGAAAATCAAGTCAAGCTTTTTCCAGACAATGAACAGGACATAGTCAGTATTTAATATCCATGTGGGTAAATGTGAATATGATACAGAGCTGCATCATTATGGTAGTGAAGAACTGTGTGAGTGAATATGCACCATAGGCTGTCTACCTCATAGTGTGCAACAGTACAGCAAGTACCTTCATTTCCTTTTATTTTATCTCTCTGTGATGGACACCTATGCTACAAAGCAACTGTATATGGGCCGTTGGTTTATCATAAACTTAAATTCCCTTATTCAAGAATGAGGAAGGGAGTCATTGTCAGAAACAACTTCCTAATAGACAAACCGCAAGCAGTGTGGATAGGCAAACATGGTACATCAACCCTCAGTCACAGCACTGGGGCCCCCAGGGTTGTGTCCTGAGCCCCCTGCTGTATTCTGATGTATATATGGGGCTGCTTTGCCAATTGCAATGCTACTACCTTTACCAAGATGACACTATTGTGGTGGATTTGATCTCAGACAATGATGAGAGGGCCTATGTTTAGGACATAACACCTGGAGAAGTAGTGCCAAGACAATAATCTCCTCCGCAACGTCAAAAGGAGCTTTTAGTGGACTTTAGTGAACTTTTACTCCAAGAAGCAGTAGATGAGCTACCACCCTGTCTGGATCTACCCAGCTGCAGTGGCAGGAGTACATAGTTTCAAGTAACTTGAATCCACAATTCACAGGACCTGTCAGAGTCTTGCCTCATCAACTCCTGGCAAAGAAGACCCATCAGCATCTTAAGCACTTCATGTGCCTATGGGACTTCAGGCTGCCCTTCAGGTGGTTTGGAACTTCTACACCTACACCATTGGAAGTATCCTCATAGAGGACCTCTCAGCCTAGTTTGGGAACAATACCAAGCTCTCCAGAGAGTGATGCATTCAGGTGAGCACATAATTTAGCTTCCTTGGCTTGAGACCAGGCTACTACAAGCAGTGCTGGACCAAGGCCAGACAGATTGTGAAAGACCAAGGCCATTCAAACAATAGACTCTTCTCTCTGTTGAAATCAGGGAAGTGCTTTTACTCCTTGAAGGCAAACATAAAATGGATGAGTAGGAATTCCTTCCTGTTGGGCATTTGGGCACTGAATCAAGGCCACTACGACCACCCTCCACACACATTGTACACAGGACACCGATAATGTATTAAACACCTCCTTCTCAATTGCACAGCAATGTTGCACATTCACATTTGCACATTTGTACTTTACACTGTCCATCCCCACACGTCTGTAAATTCAAATTTCCTATATTTATGTTGATTTAGTATATATATATTGTAATTACATATTATTCTTGCTGTGTAAAATTTATTTTATGTGACATGAGCAAGGATGGGCCTTATCGCTATGCTTATACCACTTATAACCACAGCCCTGATAGTGGACATTCAGCAAGCAGTGATGCCTTCCATGAGTCCTCCTGTTAATGCCAGCACCACTGGTAGATGTCTGCAAGATGCAGGACTACATACACAAAGAACATCACGATGACTCCCCTTAACACCACTTCAGCATCACCTAAGACTGCAATGGTGTCGTGCTAGACTGTCATGGAGTGACCTAGAATGCCAGGAGGTCGTCTGCGATGATGAGTATTGTGTCTTGGTGAAGACAATCAACAAATCTGTGTGTGGAAGCACCGTGGTCAGCGCCAAGGCGAATGGTTTGTTGTCATGAGTCACATGTCCAGAAGGCCTGCTGTTACTCCACCCTCAACCCTATCACAAAATCTGCAGGTAAGTGAGTATATTGAGAATAAGCATGGCATGACACTATTTGGAACCTTTACAACTTCATCCCAAGATGTAGGCATGTTGCATTAGTAAATATGGCGGCCCAACACCATACTGACAGACAATATTTCTGTATGTGTAGCTCAATAAATATTGTCCATATCAGTCTAAATTTTTCAGCATTTGTTGTTCCTGGTAAACTTTTTTTTTCCTTCAGAATAATGTCGTAATCTGGGTGCATCTGTTCTTGTTGATGAACTCTTTTGAGTGAGTGTAATTTAGATATTCTGTCTTTGTATTGTCTGTTGGTTTCACCTTCTCCTCTACACATTCCTCTTTTTATTTCCATGCTGCAGCCCACAGTGCCCTAGAGCACTACTTTGCTTTGTGTGATAATCACGGTGTCTCACTGTAAACCTGCAAATCATCAAATTAACAGTGAGCTCACCAAACAATAGAAAACAGGATGTTTTATTGTAGGAACATTTCATAGGCTTGCAAAAAGCCATGTAAATCACATCTGTGCATATTTTACCCCAGAATGCACAGAATGGCACGACGGCGAGGAATACCACACCTCCTCCAAATGACCAGATACTGTATTTGTCCACTGTTGATGTGTGAAGAACTCTGTACTGAGTCAACCCACGAAAAGCACCAGGATTTGACAGAATACTGGCTGATGTTCTTATGGACTTATCTCAACAGACAACGCCATTTTCACCATACTCCATCTTGCACTCACCCACCTGGACAATAAAGACACCCACGTCAGAATGCTGTTCATAGACTTCTACTCAGCATTTAACACCATCATCCCTCAGCAGCTGATTGGTAAACTGAGCCTACTGGGTCTGAACACCTCCTTCTCTAACTGGGTCCTGGATTTCCTGACTGCAAGACTTCAGTTAGTCAGAATAGGCAATAACATCTCCAGCACAACCATACTGAGCACCAGCGCCCCTCAGGGTTGTGTACTTAGTCCACTGTTGTTCACATTACTGACTGTGCTGCAAAGTGCAGCTCAAACCACATAATCAAGTTTGCTGATGACACGACTATGGTGGGTCTGATCAGCAAGAATGATGAGTCAGCATATAGAGAAGAGGTGCCGCGGCTAACAGACTGGTGCAGAACCAACAACCTCACTCTAAATGTAGACAAAGCTAAGGAGATGGTTGTTGACTTCAGAAGAGTTCATGGTGACCACCCTCCATTGAACATCAGCGGCTCTACTGTGTCCTCACCTGGTCCCTCAACACCAACTCCATAGCCAGGAGAGCCCAGCAGTCTACTTCCTCCGGAGACTGAAGAAGGCTCATCTCCCTCTCCCATCCTCACCATGTTCTACAGGGGGACTGCAAGACCCTACAGCGTATAGTAAGGACAGCTGAGATGATCAGGGTTTCGTTCCCCTCCTTTATGGACATCTAAACCACAAACAGCATCCGCAAAGCCACCAGCATTGTGGATGACCCCACCAATCCCTCACACAGACTTTTTTCACTGCTGCCGTCTGGCAGAATGTACCGAAGCACCCGTGCCATCATTGCCAGACTTTCCAACAGCTTTGTCCCTCAAGCGATCAGGTTTTTAAGCTGACTAGTACCCACACTTACACACATACTACACGCACACACCTCTTTGATGCTCTACTTGCTTTATCTGGAACTCTGCTGCTAACACTGAGTATACACTGTTTATCCTACCTCACTAACTGCTGTGTGTATGTGTGTTATCACATTTCTGAAAATGAGTGCTCAGCGCTGCACAGTCTGTTTACTGTGTCTAATGTCTGTTTAATTTATCATATTTATTGTATTGTTTCTAGTTTTCATTTTTGATAACACACATATGTCTGCACATTTCCACTTGGTACTCTTTTGTTCCATGTTGCACCTTGTTCCTAGAGGAACGTAACTTCACTCCACTGTGTACATGTACATGGATGGAATAACAGTAAAAGCCTCTTGACTTCACCAATTCAGGTCATATACCTTCTATGTAAACATCAGACATACAGCTGGTTATCTGGCTAAACAAAGTCAACTAGATATCTCTGTGACATAATGCTTTAAAATGCTTCAGATTTAACAGAATAAATAACAGCGTATAACTGTATAACAGTATTAGGTAAAACAACATTTTTTTTTCAATCATGTACATCATGAAATGAATAAAGCAGCCAGTACTTACAGTGTAGTAGTACAATACAAGAACTGTTCAAACGTGCAGCAGCAAAAAACAATAAACTTGAAAGCTATTTCTCATGCGGGTTTATCACAGTGAGTAGTAAAATGTGTTTCACAAAGTGTTTACTACAAAACATTTCCATCAAATTATAGCACCAGAGGGGACGTTTGTAGTGCAGCTGAGACGAAAAGATTGGCTTTATAAGTGAGTGACTAATCAGTAATGATTTACACCTGTGCATTGCTTAACACATGTCAGTGAGTCAGTATATGTGGTGACAGGTTAATGAAGCTAACTCTATATTATTTAAAATGGTATTTGAACTTAGTCAAAACCAAAAAATAAATGCGGCAAGACCAATGACTGGGACCAAGACAAGCCTCAGTACAAGTACTACCAAGACAAAGCCTTAAATGTTAATAAAATGTCTTTAGTCCACAACTGGACAGAAGTATTATAGCCTAATTTATACATTGTAAGTACATCAAAAAGCACCAAACATTATGTACTTCCAAATAAAGTGCACATGTCAGAATGTTAGAAACTGTACTAGGGCTGTACCCGACTCAGAATTTTGCCAGTCGAATCGGATTCGCCCGTCCTGGCTGACAATTCGACTATTCGTTCATGTTTTTCAGAGTCACACGTTATTTCTGAACTAAAAGAGACATATGATGAACGATCTGAATTGGAGCCTGATTTAATTACAGGATATAGCGTCGGGCAGCAGCGCGTATTAATGCTTAACATTAGCTTATAGCCTTTTGCATCTTTGTAAGCTTTAGTCTAAACTGTTGTCACTGTTGTCAGTCAACTTGAAGGTTCTTAGTCGACTTAAAGGGTCTCCGACTGACGATACGATTCGTCGACTTCTAGAGGGCAGCCCTACACTGTTCTTGTTTACACATATTAGTTTTGAAAATATAATATAATACTTTCCTAAGGCCTTATTCTCCTTACTTGCAATATGTACAATTCCCTATATCACGCAAATGCTAAAACTCTATATTTTATTCAGCAGGTTGTACAATAATGGTCATAAAACACTCCTCTAAAATGATGTATAAGTACAACTATGCACTACTGGGTCCCCAACTTTTAGACTCACAAACTCATAGGACATCTACCTGTCCCACTGCCTAAAGGACAATTCAAAAGATTAGTATTGTTATTATCATTATTAAATCCTATCACTGCTATGGACAAAGTCACTAAGTCACTTCTCAAAACAACTTTCAAATGACCTGAAAACAAAGATTGTTCACCGTCATGGTTTAGGGGAAGGATACAGAAAGCTATCTCAGAGATTTCAGCTTTCAGTCTCCACTGTGAGAAACATTGTGAGAAAATGGAAGACCACAGGCACAGTTCAAGTCAAGGCTCGAAGTGGCAGACCAAGAAAAATCTCGAATAAACAGAAGCGAAGGATGTTAAGAACAGTCAGAGTCAACCCACAGACCAGCACCAAAGACCTACAACATGATCTTGCTGCTGATGGAGTCACTGTGCACCTTTAACTATTCGGCGCACTTTACACAAGGAGATGCTGTATGGGAGAGTGATGCAGAGGAAGCCTTTTCTCCGTCCACATCACAAACAGAGCCGCTTGGGGTATGCTAAAGCACATTTGGACAAGCCAGCTTCATTTGGAATAAGGTGCTGTGGACTGATGAAACTAAAATAGAGTTATTTGGGCATAACAAGGGCCATTATGCATGGAGGAAAAAGAACAAAGCACTCCAAGAAAAACACCTGCTACCTACAGTTAAATTTGGTCATCATCATGCTGTGGGGCTGTGTCTCCAGTACAGGGACTGGGAATCTTTTTAAAGTTGAGGGACGCATGGATTCCAATCAATATCAGCAGATTCTGGAGACCAATGTCCAGGAATCAGTGACAAAGTAGAAGCTGCGCCGGGCCGGATCTTCCAACAAGACAACGACCCTAAACACTGCTCAAAATCTACTAATGCATTCATGCAGAGGAACAAGTACAACGTTCTGGAATGGCCATCTCAGTCCCCGGACCTGAATATTATTGAAAATCTGTGGTGTCACTTAAAGAGAGCTGTCCATGCTCGGAAACCATCCAACCTGAATGAACTAGAGATGTTTTGTAAAGAAGAATGGTCTAAAATACCTTCAGCCACAATCCAGACTCTCATTAGAAGCTATAGGAAGCGTTTAGAGGCTGTTATTTCTGCAAAAGGAGGATCTACTAAATATTAAGTTAAGGTTTTTTTTTTTTGGTGCCCAAATTTATGCACCTGCCTAATTTTGTTTAGACAATTATTGCACACTTTCTGTAAATCATATAAACTTCATTTCACTTCTCAAATATCACTGTGTTTGTCCCCTATATGATATATTTAATCCAAACAATATTCAAACAATCAATGCTTTATAAAGGTAAATCAGGAAAATTAACAACACTGCCCAAACTTTCGCACCCCACTGTATGTATAGTAGAAAAGAGGCAGAAAAGAGATGAAGACAATAATGATGGTTGAGCTGTCATTAAACTAGCTTAGTGCGAATAGCCTGTAGTGTTCCTGTACAAGCACTCATTGTGACTAATTCAATGCACTGGCTCCTGGCTATCAAACAAATGAGAATTTCTGTCTGGCTGCTGTTGACAAGCTGAATTGTGATAGATGGTGTTTAGACTTATGAGTCACATTTCATTCTCCAGTGTAATAGAATCAAAGCTGCTGGCAGAGAAAATGCTGTCTGTCACGAAATCTGATCAATCTGTCCATTTATCAATGTAGGACCAAGCCAAGACTTGTTAGGCTTGATACTCTGACAGTTTATACATCACATTTTCAAATATGAGCCTTCAGTAAAGCTCACAGGTTTTTAACGATGACAGGAATAGAGCGCCAGCACACCAGTATGGCCTTTCCGCACGTTAGATGGCATGTTTCCAGCACTAGAGGACAGCTAGCCTTCTGATAAAAAATGATTTTAGCTAAATACAGTGTTAAACATTTGGGCAGTCTGCGTTAAATTCCATTAAATAAAAAGGTGACACCATTTATTTATTTATGTTAGAACATATTGTGTATGCTAAGGAACCAGCCTATACATCTAGTCTAATACCATGTAAGCATCATGGTGGAGTTTACACTACAGGAATGATCCTGCCCTCAGGGATCAGGTTTAATCTCAGCTGTGTCATGTTCTTCAATTTAGTGCAGATATATACGTGTTAATTTTGCCCAGGGTATGCATAGACAACTGACTCTACTTTTGAACATTTATAGGCACAGGGGTCCGATGTCACCATCTCCAGCTCTCTAAACAGTATTTTTTAAGCATACTTGTCACTGTGCAGCGGACACATCATACAGATCTGGCTAAGATAGCATGCTGATGTGGGCCACTTCTGGCAAAGATATGGCATTCTGGACTACTATCCCAACTGACAATCTGCAGTAAGCCAATACTGACCAAACTATTTAAAACATGCATTGATTTGGCCCACTTCTGGCACAGATACAGCAGAGTTACTTATTGTTGGATAGCATATGGCCCTAATCTGGTGCGTATGTGGCCCACATCTTGCAACGCTCGAACGCTTAAGTGCTGTCAATTTGTGCGGCAAGTGGGCCAGGTTTGGGCCAGAACGGTTCTGCTATCTAGGGGATAATTGTAGACATGGTCATAGCCTTTCTTTAAAACTTCCTGCTGTTTTGATGCTGCTGAGTGCCTACACTGTTCCTAGCATGTTTGACCCTACAGAGGTTGCACAGGTAGTCCAACTACTCAAGGATGGCACATCAATATATACCATTGCCACAAGGTTTGCTGTGTCTCCCAGCACACTCTTAAGAGCACGGTGGAGATTCCAGGAGACAGGCAGTTACTCTAGGAGAGCTGGACAAGGCTGTAGAATGTCCTTAACCCCTCAGCAGGACCGGTATCTGCTCCTTTGTGCTAGGAGACACGTGGAGAATGTTATGCCGCCTGCAACATCATTCAGCATGACTGGTTTGGTGGTGGGTCAGTGACGGTCTGGGGAGGCATATCCCTGAAAGGATGCACAGACCTCTACAGGCTCGACAACGGCACCCTGACTGCTATTAGGTATCAGGATGAAATCCTTGGACCCGTTGTCAGACCCTACGCTGGTGCATTTGGTCCTGGGTTCCTCCTGGTGCACAACAATGCCTGGCCTCATGTGGCAAGAGTATGCAGGCAGTTCTTGGAGAATGAAGGAATTGATACCATTGACTGGCCCACCGGCTCACCTGACCTAAATCCAACAGAACACCTCTGGGACATTATGTTTCGGCCCATCCGACGCCACCAGGTTGCACTTCAGACTGTCCAGGAGCTCAGTGATGCCCTGGTCCAGATCTGGGAGGAGATCCCCCAGGACACCATCCGTCATCTCATTAGGCGCATGCCCCCACATTGCATACAAACGTGTGGGGGCCATACAAACTACTGAGTACCATTTTGAGTTGCTGCAATGGAATTTGGGTTAAATGGAGTAGCCTGCTGCATCATTTTAGCGATTTTCAGGGTGTCTTTGAAATCAACCCTCTGTCGGGTGATCATTTTCATTTCCATCAAACGATGTGTCTGATGTGTTTTCAAAGTGTTCCCTTTATTTTTTAAGCAGTGTGTATGTATATATATTTATATTATGACAGTTAGTTATTTCTTTGTTTCCTTCTTTGCTTCTTGCTTGTTTCTTTCTGTCTTCTCTCTCTCTTTCTCTCTCTCTCTGCGTATATATATATATATATATATATATATATATATATATATATATATATATACGCAGAGAGAGAGAGAGAGAGAGAGAGAAAGAGAGAGAGAAGACAGAAAGAAACAAGCAAGAAGCAAAGAAGGAAACAAAGAAATAACTAACTGTCATAAATGAAACTGTAAATCTCACAGAAAACTAGATAATTTTATTATTTTTGCACATACTGTATATGTAAATAAGCTGTTTTTATAAATATAGTTTTACCTGTGAACATGATGCAATTTGAATGAGCACCAACACGCTCCAGAGATTTGACAAGTCTGCTAAGTAATAATTACAGACTGAATTGCCTCCTATAATTTGCCAAACCCTGTAACGGCAGTTCTGCACTATTTGCAATAACAAATAGATTGGACCCTAATCCTCTAGTTCACAGCAATAAATCCATAGTGTTTTTGGTGATGGTCATTATACACAAAGAAAAATATAATTATTCAAAAGCACCTCTCACAAGGCAGGGCATTATCTGTCTTGTTAGGTGGCATTTGGTAAATTTGAATGATCTGCCTTTACTAGCCTAATGCTAATGTAGGCCAGTGATAGGACAGTAAGCAGCACAGCATGGTATTGTTCGAAAGTGTGCTGCCTGTAGCATAACGCTGATGTGAAATCTGTCAGTTAGTGTTTCGATTTGGGCTATTTGGGGTAATTTTGGGAATGGATAGAGAACATGTACCAACCTTTAATAAAAAAGGGTAAAGAAGTGAGGAAAAGTAGGATAAAAGACAAACGAAATACAAAAACCTTCACATTCACTACTGACTGAATAATAGTTACGATTTGTTGCAGAAAAAAGCACTTCAGACATTTGAGACCACACAGTTTTTCTGGGTTTATGGCTGTTTCATCCCATCTACATATAGAGAGCTGTGTGGTGTCTCAAGCTGGCTTCCACTGGGAGAAAATAGGAACCCAGAGGGCCTTAATGTGTATGAGTCTGTGGCAGTCTCTCAAAGCCCCCCTCCTTTCCATGTCTTTATACCACCCCTTCACCCCTTATCTGTCAGTTTCTCCCTATGTCTCTATTAATCTTTTTTCACTCCGTCTTTATGCTTCTCTATGTCTCCATCTCTCTCTCTCTCTCTCTCTCTCTCTCTCTCTCTCTCTCTCTCTCTTTCTCATCTTTCTGTGGAGTTTCAGAGGCAAAGAGGAGGACGCTATGACAGAAGTGAATAAATTAGGCAGCAGGCGGTGGGCTTGTGCTTTGGGGAGAGAGCCTCACAGAGACAGAAGCTCTGCTGTAAATGTTTCCCTCAGGTGTGTGCAAGCAAGAGAAGCAACAGTGAGCTATTCATCACTAATCATTTAAACAAGGCTCCCTGCAGCCGTCCTGAGGCGATGCTGAGTAGTGCTGATGCTGAGTATGTCTTGTTGTTCTGCCTTTTCTAAAATCACTTTTAAACTGCACCTCTTCAGTCTCAGGCCTGATACCTAGCATCTCAGTGCCTACTATGTACATCTGTAAAATATAATATTTCACCCTAATCTGTCGTTATTAAGTGTCTTTTTCTGTGATCAAGGGGATAGGAGCATAACCTACTCACTTACAGACATACCCACATACAGATTTTCATTTCAAATCTAAATGTGTTGAGTATAAAAAGAGACATTATGCAAGCTTTTTCTAACATGCTGTAAAACTGCACTGAAACAGGAAAAGAGACTGGCCTTCTTAGTGCATCATGCAGGCCTAAATGACACAGACAGAGGCAGAGTTTCCCCAGAGGCCATCTGGCTCATTATCAGGCCAGTTATGTGCTTGCAGCCCAGAGAATACAAACCGGATTCATTAGAACAGAGCAGAGGCAAAGCCCAGTTCTCACCTCCCTAAATCTCTGTAATGTTGAGTCACTGTCATTTTTATGGTGCTAGTAGAGGCCTGGGGATGAAGCACAATGGCCTTTTAAAAATAACAATAAAAGCCCTTCAGATTCCTCCCATCTTTCAAATGAGTGTAGACAGAAATGTGTCTGCCTCTTCTCTGCACTCCTTTAAAGGGGAGCTATTATAAAAACATACTGTATTTGCTGGTAGGGGACCATAGTGGTCCTCTTGCTCTGCATTTATGATGTCATAGATGGCATTATCACAGGTTTGCTTTTAACAGCTCTTATTAGCTAATGTGGAAAAAATAGGTTCTGAAAAAATTACAATTCCACTCAAAGCAGGCAAAAACAAAAAACGCTGACTCATCCTAAACAAAAATCCTTATTATCAGTCACATATTACACTCCTCATCAAAAAAGTAGCACCCAGACTAAAGCAAACGACAGGAGTGGAACTTGGTGGTAAGGTTTGACATTGTGAGGCATGGAAATAATTGAAATTTCGCTCTTGGCCACGCATGTGACTTAAGCAAGGACGGGCCCCTCGCTGTACCTGACAGACTATATAAGGTTGTCCTGTGGCTTGTGCTTTCCATTGTATCTCTGTTGTGTTTGCAACGTATGTCTCGGAGAAGAGTATGAAAGCAATAGTTTGAGGTCAGTGCCAAAATGAATGATATGTTGTCACGCATCACATGTTCAGTAGACCTGATGTCATGCAATTTTGTATCACCTTTGGTCTGCATTACAGGCACTTTGACAGCTCAGCGTTACATCAATGAGGTCCTGTATCCAGCGACCCTGCCTTTTCTGAATGCACACTCAGGTGCACTAATCCATCAGGATAATGCCTGTCCAGATACTGCTGGTCAAGGGTGTAACTAGCTGAAAGCTGATTCCATTGCAGCTAAGGCTGTAAAATACTGTATGTATAGGGACATGGAACAACATTTATGGAATTACAATAAACACCAAATCAAAAGACTATACTTACTACAAGCCAACATTTCTTTATTTATTATTAGTATTCCTCCCCCATTTCTGATGTCAACTGTCTGTAAAGCACTTTGAGCTGCCAACGGTATGAACGGTGGTCTATAAATATTAATTTACTATTATTATTATTATTATTATTATTATTAATAAATTTGATGTACAGCGTTAGTATTGGACTTAACTTTTATAAAGGTTATAAAGAAATCCTAGACTTGTTAGGTGATCAAGTTATAATGGGAAATACATGGCAACAGACCATAAATCATACTGACATTACTAGATAATGCAAAGGGTAATGAGCACAAATAAACATTATGCAACACAAATACTGGAGGCACAAATCTAATTTAAGTCACAGCAGCCAGTAAAATGCATATAAATGAAAAGAATATGAAACGAAATATCAAACAGAAAGCAGTGATTTGTAAGTCTTCTTTAACCCATATTTGAACAAAACAGGTGCAAATGCAAAATATGTAATTGTTCTGTCCTCCTTATACTGAGTGCATAATTTGACATGCAGGGAATTAATTTCCCATGGACCACACCAAGGACGTTCTGTTTACTTGTTTAATGTAGTAGCTGGGAAAAGGCAACACAACGATGCTTGAAATGGAAGATGCATGCAAGATCTTTTCAACAGGCTACCACTAATTATGTCAAGAAGAAGAATGCTCTAAATTAAATTACTATATTAACTTCCAACACAGGCCTTGCCTCGTATCTATAGATACCAAAATCAAATTGTCCTCTTGCTCAAGTATCTAGGTCTTAGGAGATAGAAGTAATACTATTTCAGTTTCAGGTCAGAGGAGGATCTTGGTGCTCCCTTTTTTTGGTGATTTTGACTTCTACCTCGCAGACTTTTCCAATCTTACCAGGAAATACCTGGGTAATTCCCCATAGGCCACTCATTGTACTTTGCCTGGTTACCCCTTATGAGAACAACAGTTCCTGGCTCCCTGTAACTAAAATAGTGTCTTTAGCACTCTTCGTCTTTCCTGAGCTGTGGAGCTACTTCTGCATGCTCATTCTGGAACACTTTGCTCATGAATGTAAAGAACTGGTCCTTTATCTCAGGTTTTTAGTTTAAGGATCGTTGTAGTGACCAGAAACAAGGATCATTTGCCAGCAAATAGAGTAAGCGGGATGCTTACTTGTCCATCTGTAGACTCCCGAACCTGTCTTCCAGTAGTCCCGACTGTGCCCACACATGTCCTTAGTGAATAAGCAAAATTAAGTCCAAAAACATCAAAAACTTGATCTCATCAATGATCGATTACTTTGATAATCGGTAATGGTATATAGCTTGACTGCCTTTTCTTTCTTGCCAACAGGGAAGACACTTACCAAACAAATCTTTGAACCTGACTTTCCTCTAGGATTTCCACTGCACACCTCAGTACACTTTGCAGTTACCACAGCTTCCATGTTCTCAGTTTTTTCCTCCTGACCGTGTCTGTCCTCCCTGCCATGCCTATCTGCCACCATGGTGACCTGTAAAGACTGTGGAGCTGGTCCAGGGTAAAGAGGTTCAATCTGCTTTTCACTATTTGCAGTAAGTCTTCTGACAGGTTTTGGCAAGATGTGCACAGCAGCGGGAACAGATGCCATTGAGTTTGAGAAAGGCTTTTCCCTCTTCAATGGACTTATCTCTAAATCCACAACATTTGTATAGTGGGTGTGGCCTGTTGGGTATGAGGCATATTCTGGATGAATCTGCAGTCTTTGTGTCTGACACATCTGTTAGTGAGTTAGTGTTACTGGAGAGAGGTTTGTCTTGTGAACTGAGACAGGCGTTCTGATGTTGGTGTGCCTGGTATAATGTGTCTCTGTTTTTGTAGTCAGCACTGTGAGGAGCTAAATTGAAACTACGATCATTTCGCATCTTCGCTTGCTAGGAAATAAAGTTTACAAAAAAGTAAAATGGAGGGAAAGTACATTGTGCTCTTCTTTGTTTTCAGAGCCCTGTGTCATCCTTTTCTTCCTGTAGAGCAAACAGCAGCTTCTGTACAATGCTGTTAACACGTTGAGCTGTGTCCAGGAAAGCAAACCTTTAGGTGGTCTCGAAATTATCTACTCCCATCCATCGTGATTCCGTAATAACCTACATCTTCACATGTACTGCAGTGAATAACCCCAAGGAAGCAGGCTATGTCCATCATATGCCTTTCTTTGATCCCAAAAATTTAATTGTCTTATTATGTGTTACGACAGCATTGACTGCATAATTAGAGCATAGGTGCAAGAGTGGTCTTTCTGCAGTCCAGGCAGGAAGATATCAGCAGTATAAAGAGGGCTTGGTTGTGGTGTATATGATCTTTGATGGTGATACTACATGAGTTCATAAAAAATGTCAGAGATGTGTGTGTGATAGTGGGGCCCAGCGATGTGTTGGATTGATTTCTTTAGGGAGGCTTGCCAATTTGATATGATACACATTTATTAGCCTTTTATTTTGTAGAGAATTTTTGGAAGCTGTATTTGTTTTAGACCAAGGTAGGACGTGCACTGACGAAACTTTTAAAATTTAAATAATCAATATTCGGGTGATGATGATCTGGGATAGGCTGCCGACTGTGTGCAGGAGGTCACACGATCGCCAGAGGCATCCTGGTAAATGGAGTTCTCAGGCACTAGAGCCTATGCAAAACTAGAGCCAGGTGCACAGCCAGATATTCTGAAGTCCCTAGATATCTTTGGTTGGTGAACCTGCCTAAAGTATGGGTTTACTACTCAGTAAGGTGATTCACCCTTATGTTATATCAGCCCCACAACAACAGTGCAATCAGCTGACATATCAGCTAATATCAGTTAATATCAGCGTATGTGCTTTGCATGGCTGAAGAGAACGTACAGGAGGTCTAGGCATGTTGTCCTAAAGAACTCCAATGTTGATGAACATTACAGCACTAGGAGCTAAAGTTATTATAAAGCACAGAACCCAACTGCAGATACAATTTTAAAATCCTAAGAAGACCCTGTAAGAAAAGTTTATCCTCTCCCATGCAAAGCACATATGCTGATATTAACTGATATTAGCTGATATGTCAGCTGATTGCACTGTTGTTGTGGGGCTGATATAACATAAGGGTGAATCACCTTACTGAGTAGTAAACCCATACTTTAGGCAGGTTCACCAACCAAAGATATCTAGGGACTTCAGAATATCTGGCTGTGCACCTGGCTCTAGTTCTGCATAGGCTCTAGTGCCTGAGAACTCTGCCTCTGGCGATCATGTGACCTCCTGCACACAGTCGGCAGCCTATCCCAGATCATCATCACCCGAATATTGATTATTTAAATTTTAAAAGTTTCGTCAGTGCACGTTCATATGCTTTTCATTTGAGGTGTTCATTTTTTAGAAACTTGCAATTATGATCATACCAAGCATATGATTCATAACAAGGGGCAATTTTCTAAATATGCAATAATTTTCTGCAGACTGTCATGCCTGAGGGCCTGCAGTTGTTTCTAATACTTAACTGGATATTTTAAAGGGCATGTACATTAAAAGACAGACAGAGGTATATCTCCACAGATTTCATCTTTCAGCCAGGCCTTATATGTTAATGACTCAGCAATAGTATATAAACGGAACAGAATGTGCTTTTAAACATCTTTTTAGGTGAAGTTATGTAATAGGAAATAGAGCCTTTTCAATGGTCATAGATAGCTATTGCAAGAAATGGACCAATTTTGAGCTTCATTACCCTCCAAAGAACTCTCGAAGGAGAACAATATGGTTTGTACACATATACAGAGTCAAATATTCCAGATAAACCAAGATAATAGACATTCTATATTCTGGGACAAACATGTCAAGTATGCACTCAAAGATTAAGTCTACACTTTGTTTTTGTGCCCTTTGTCATTTTAATGAGATGCACAATTAAATGCTATTTGCGTGGCTCCCCCATTCAGAGTGGTAGGCATGAGCTATGAAATCCTGAGCAGCATACCGATGACAGTGCAGGGTGGAAATTTATGTAAAGTGATTCACCCTCTGCAGCTATGCTGATGCTGGCAGAAATATCAGCTTTCCAACACAAAGGCGTCTAGAAACCCAAAATCAAGTCGCTTGAGTACAGTCAATTGAGTGCAGTTTAAAAGGGGATCGTTTTTACAGGTTGCGCCAGCACGTTAGTCGCAGCTGACAGCTCACGCATGTGTACAGATTTTTTCCTCAGCCAAGTCATAATTTAGTCCCTACGAGAATTAAATGCATTGCCATATGTTGTGCATATGTTCCTCTGAACCTTTAAAATGGAAGATGTTGTAACAAGAACAAGAGCCTACAGATGCAGAGTCAGTTATACTCACACACACTCACACATACACACAAAAACATGCACATCTATTCATCTATTCAGGTAGTAGTCCGGTGAGATGTAAACATGAGCCAGCATCATCCCCAGTCATGTTTCTGCTGTCACAATCCATGTTACCTATGCCTATTTGCTCAGGCAATACATGAACCTGGATTTCTGTAAAGATGTTTGTGGCGGTGTTTATGGTAAAAACGCTACAGAAGTTAATTGAATGGAACTGAACTAAACTGATCTTTTTTACATACACACAGGGGTAGTGTGTAAAAGCTTTGCATGTTGTTTAAATGACAGACCCTGAAATCTACACGCTCAACATGCATGGCAGTGTAATTGTGCTGAAAGGATAATTTGACACTCTCTTGGCTATCATAACAGCAGTTTTTCATGAATTCCCTCAGCACTCACACACTGCATTGGCTTTTTGACAACTGAAGTGTGTGTGTGTGTGTGTGTGTGTGTCTACCAAGTTTAAGTCACATTATGGGGACTACCACAACTGGAAAGGGTCATGCTAGTAGTTTACATTTACATTGATGGCATTTAGCAGACACTCGTATCCAGAGCAACTTACAAAAGGTTAGAGTCTAAAATCCACCATGAGCTCAGACACTCAGTTGTGGTGTGTGTGTGTGTGTGTGTGTTTGTGTGTGTGTGTGTGTGTGTGTAGTTGTTTTCCTCCACTCAGTGTGTTGTATGTACTCTCACCATGTTTTTTTCTGTCACAGTGTCCATCATACTCCTGGCTTTTACGAGATGTTTCAGAATCATGATAACCGATGTAAAATGTTAATGCAATGCTGTGCTAGGAGACCAATAACACATGCCTCACATAAAAAAGGTGCAAAAATTTCAAAAAAGAAGGAAAAAATAAAAAGCCAACTTGTCTGTGAAAAGACAGACAAAAATGTTGCAAGATCAAGACGAGGCAAATCAAATCCCCTTAATAAATCCAGGGAAAACTAACTGATCCCAAACCCTGCCTTTTTTAGGCCTACCATCTATGCCTAGCTAACATTGTTACCCCTGCCTCTGTCAAGCACCGTGCCAGGAATTCCAGAGAATGTGTTTTTAACTTTAAGCTCCATTTATTGTAAACAAAAGATGCCAGCTTCTGTTAAACATGTTGCTTCATTATTGTCATCTTTGAATTTGAAACAATGCTATGTTACGGTTTAAACAATGGTTTAAATGAATTTTAAGTGAAAATCAGTGGAACTCGGATCGATCACCATGGAAACTAATTACATCCACAGAGACATTAAAAGCTGGTAAAGCTACTTTCCCCAAATAACAGCGGGCTCTGCTGCTGATCCTCTTTGTAATGTAAAATCACCATACGATAGATACCACATTAAAATTTTGACAATAAAATTGTTCACATGTTTTTCATTTTTAATATTCTGTCAGTGCTTTATATCAGTGAAGGGTTTGGCACAAATCCCATTTTTGGTCCTAATTAAAAATGCTGTACAGTTTTGAGCATGCATAATTTCAACTGCGAGATGTATTACAATCATGTGGACACTTCCTAAAACTATAACGCCACATATTTGTTGGGTAGTGTTAGGTTTGTGTGGAATTCAACTAGTGGTGATGATAGTACTATGTAGCTGGGTAATAAGAATGAGACTAGTGCCGTTCCCAGCCACTACAGCATCCTCCTAGCTACATCCACAGAATACAATTAATACTTCTATAAATGGTCTTTAGTGAGAAAGTCCTTGTATGGTGGGCTTAATTGATTTGAGAAAGTTATCTATGACAAAGCAGTTTCTTCTTGGTCCCCCACCAGATTTAGCCCAGATTTAGGGGCAGAATTGTGGTGGTTCTGCTGGACTTCAGTTTCTAAAAGACTTTCAGAAGAAGTGCTGAGACAGTGCAGTGCCAACATTCTCTCTCCTTTCAGTGTCTATGAAACATTTCTCAGCATTATCTCTACGGACGTCTGCTCAATGCTTTTGTGCAGAATTCTTTTCTAGAGAACAGCGTGACTTTCTGCCTTTCTTCTGATAGTATTATTAATGAAAATAAAGGGCACTACAGACGCAAAGCTATACAGATGTGCACTTTATGTTGGTATTCTCCTCCTGCTTTTTGCTTTTGTTTGATTGATTTTTTGCTTGCAGAAAACTGCAATTTGTTTGTCTCTCATTCTATCTCTCTATCTAGGCCTTAAGCTCAGACTGAGCATCCCTGAGCTAAGTGTTTCACTTAGAGTTCACAGGTAAACCTATGGCCTCTGTGTACTGTGTACAAACAGCTGAACTGTGGAAAACAATGCTGAGTCCTTTAAATCATCTGCATGATATTTCAAATCTTAGTTTGATTTCTAACAAAGAGATAATTTCTTTGCTTTTCTTTTTTTTTTGCTTTTTATTTGTTTCTCTCTCTCTCTTTCTTTCTCTCTCTCTCTTTCTCTGTCTCTCTCTCTTTCATTCTCCTTCATTCAGAGGCGTCAGGATGAGGCAGAAGTGGATAATTGCTTGTGCATGCTGTTGTCACAGAGCACTCATTTATTTTGATAACTGCAGAAAGCTCTTCTGGAGAATCCTCTTGCAAATTACACCGCCATTAAGCACTGCTGTTGGTGCAGAAAGATGTCAACAGCTAATGACTCCTGATTGGATGGAGCTAAATGGAGCAACAGCTTTCTCAAGCACAAAGCACTGGTGAATGGAGCCATGTTCCCACAGTAGTAACGATATGTGGGGTTGGTGTATTATCTTATTTGTCTTTGTGGTCTCTGGCCAGTTTGATTTGCTATGCTATTGTAGATAAAAGTTGAAAATCATAAAAAAATAAATCATCTCTTGCAGATCATATAGGTCATTATAGGGCATCCATAGGAACAAAAGGATGCCACATCGTTTGATGGAAATGAAAATGATCACCCCGCAGAGGGTTGAATTCAAAGACACCCTGAAAATCTAAGCAAAAAGATGATGCAGCAGGCTCGTCTATTTAACTGAAACTCCACTGCAATTCTGGTGTTCTGTGGCAAATGCCAATCGAACTCTACGGTGCTGGCCAGTGAGCACAGGGCCCACTACAGGACGTCGGGCCCTCAGGCCGCCCTCATGAGGCCTGTTTATGATTGTTTGGTCAGACACATTCACAGCAGTAGGGCTCTGGCAGTGCTCATCTTGTTCCTCCTAGCACAAAGGAGCAGATGCCGGTCCTGCTGAGGGGTTAAGGACCTTCTACAGCCTTGTCCAGCTCTCCTAGAGTAACTTCCTGTCTCCTGGAATCTCCACCGTACTCCTAAGACTGTGCTGAGAGACACAGCAAACCTTGTGGCAATGGTACATATTGATGTGCCATCCTTGAGTAGTTGGACTACCTGTGCAACCTCTGTAGGGTCCAGGTACTGCACCATGCTACTAGTAGTGGCGCTGACCCAAGTCAACTGCAAAACTAGTGAAAAATCAGTTGGAAAAGATGAGGGGGACAAAATGTCAATGACCTCATCATTTTAAACCATTCCTGTTTTGGGTGGTGTCTCATTGTTGCTCCTCTACTGCACTTGTTGTTCATTTCATTAACACCAAAGCAGCTGAAACTGATTAACGGCCCTCCCTACTACTTAACTGACCAGATCAAAATCCCTGAAGTTGAACTAAATTGATGCTATACTCTGATTAAAAAGTGTTCCCTTTATTTTTTGAGCAGTATATATATATATATATATATATATATATATATATATATATATATATATATATATATATATATATATATATATATATATATATATATATATATATATATATATATATATATATATATATATGTGTGTGTGTGTGTGTGTGTGTGTGTGTGTGTGTACAGAAGGCCCCTCACCAACACTGATAACTGTGTCTTACTTTCCTTTTGCTACTCTTGTTCTTTCTTAAGCTTGCCCTTTGGGATGATAGAGAGAGACGAACTGGGTAATTGGAAAACATCCCTGTTTTTTACTCTCTGTCTTTCTCTTTCACACACCTTCCCTCACATCCTGTAACCCTCTCTCCCTTAAGAAAATATGAAGCAGAATGCAAAAGTTTGGGAACCCAGATCTAAAGTTCTTACCCTGTAAAAGATACCTTAATTTCCCAAAAAAATAAAGCTGGGATATTTCTTTAATATTTATCAGCAAGATTGCCATCATTTACTTTCCATGCAGTTTCAAAAAAAGAAAATGGTCTAAAGCGAATGTCTGGACACCCGGGATGGTCAGTACTGCCCCTTTGGCAAATCGCAGCCTGAAAATGTTGCCAGCTAAGTGAATTCTTGCTTGGGGGATTTTTTTTCTACCTTGCAATAGGCTTTTAGTTCTGTGGGGGCCATGACAAAACCTTCAGCTTTTAAAGAAGTCCATTGTAGTTTTTGAGTTTAGGGTTGTTGTTTAGGGTCCTGTTGTAGAAATCCTCCATCTTTAGATTTATTGTGATGCTTTTCCTAATTTGCCATTATTGAATCCATTCTTCCCCCAGCGAATAAAATGTTCCTCGTGCCATTGGCTGCAACACAAGCCTTAAGCATAATCCATCCACCTCCGCCTAACAGTTAACTCATTACAGCACAAATGTCTGTTTTAACTTTTGACTTGTTTCCAAAATGCATCAGACTTGATCCAGTGCAAACTTCTAATGCAGATTTTTGTGCTGGGGACTAATGACTCTTCCATGAAGGTCATATGTGTGTTGGTGTCACTGCAGAGTAAACCACCACTCCTAAACTACATCATCCTGAAGGTCTTTTGCAGTCACAAGGGTTTTAGTGTTCTCTCAGAAAGTTTTTCTTTGCATATGTATGTATCTGTATATGTGTACATGAGTATGCAGTATACACAAGTCTAATCTACAGTGCATGTGCATCGTTATGAGATGGAGAGAAAGTAAACATGCATGCTGTCCTGTATATTGTCTGTACATTGTGCAGGTAGACAAGCATTTGTACACACATGCGCACACCATGAAGCACTCGTTGTTCTTGCCGCATTGCTTCTTTTTGAAAACTCAGTGGATCCTCTTTGGCCTGTAACACAAGAACCCAAGGATATACCAGGCATTCCACATATAACTTCCAATGCCTTCACTCCACTTCCCACCTCGATGAAAAGAAAGCAGCCTGTCTCTCATTTGTTTATTTTATGTGCATCCTTCACAATAAATGACTTGCTGTGTAGTTTTGATTCCACTAGAGGGTCATTAGGCTAAAGCCTTATTAATATTAGTACATCTTCAGAATTCCTGGAAGATGTTGCTGATGCTTTAAGCTATGCCTGTGCTAACTACAATATGATGTGAAAAGTTGTTACAGCAGTACCTTCAGAGGCTGAAACAAAGAACAAGCTCTTTATATTTTCAGGTCATCACCCAGCAACTTAAATTTCCACTGAAGACAAGTGGTGGCATTTTTTAGATCTTTTTTATCATTCTGATGGTGTGACAGGTAAAAAGAAAATAAACATTACTAATGTAAAGATTACTAATTTAAAAAAAAAAATATTATTACATATGCTGAGCTGTACAGTGTTGTAATAATATATATGCTCAATTGCTATGTGGTTAAAAGTGCTGTTTTATCTTTTCTGGAATCTATGAGTGTGCATGCGTGTGTGTGTGTGTGTGTGTGTGTGTGTGCGCGTGTGTGTGCGCGTGTGTTTCTGCAGGCTATATATCCTGTGAAATTTGATCTTGAAGGCAGACTCCAAATGGAGGGGTGATGGATCATGTGTGCTAGCGAAAATAACAGGAGCAAAGAGGGATTTGACAGGCCTCGTATGTTAATATCAGAGCAAATGATCTTATCTGCCCATTAATATGTTCTGTGTGAGTAGTGCTTTGTGTCACAAAGATTCATATCTGTGTCATAACCATGATATCATAACTTAGCACTGGTTTTACATAAATGCTGTAGTTTTACTTAAATGAATGTTAGAGATAACGAGAGAGAGAGAGAGAGAAATCAAAAAAGTGAGGGAATCAGAGAGAGAGGGAAAGATACTGAGAGAGACAGAAGCTTAAATATGTCTCTTATGGACAGACCCTGTCTCCATATATAGATGAGCTGACGTTATTCCTACTTTGTGAAGATATGTATTATTCCTACATTGCCAGATATAACATCAGTATAAGTTATGGAGAGTGAGAGACATTTGACATTCTCTAAGGTCTCAATACACCAGGAGATAATATTTCTCTGAGGGAAAGGAAAGGAGTAGAAATGAAAAGAATAACTGATTAGGTCCATTCATTCTTAGCCCCAGATGTGTGTTTTAGTAATTTTGAGTGTTTATTAATTAACTGATTCAAGGCTATTTGCTACAATATGTGATTGTCATGGCAGAGATGGATCCCAAACAAAGAGTCAGTGGTGCAGGCTGGCTCCGTTGACAGCACTTGCATGTAATGTGTTAAAAAGAATCGGAAATAAGAATAATTACGTAGTTTGGGAAATTATACTTGGAATGGAGAAATATTTATAACATTGATTTTTACCATTGAATCCAGCCGTATTTAGTTTAGTTTAAGCAGATAATTGCTTGTTTCTTTCCTGGTTTCATTGTTGTGGAATTTTTGCCACCCACTGTGACTGCAGGGCCAGAACTACTGACTTCTATGACCTCTATTACACTATGGCTTTCATGTGAGATTAGGTAATTGTCTGAGACTGCTGTGCTTTGAAGGAAAATGTGTACACCAAGGGTTAAACTTAAGTCAAGCCTGTGGCTGCAATATTGAGTTGGTCCCATTATATTTTGAGTGAAACCAACAAAATCTAACATAGATACAAACATCTTACTTGGACCCTGGTGACCCGTAAATTATAATTAGTGACAATTAGGTGTTATTTTGTTACTTAATCCATTATAATAACAAAAAGGATTTTAAATAGAGGTGAATTTGTAAACTAAAGCATATCATAAATAACAAAAAAAATATTATTATTATTGTAATTATTATTATTACTGTTATTAATTTATGGATTAAAGTATTTTTTTTAGACCTAATAGATATTTAGGTGAAGCATAGAGCACTGAATTTATGATCAGTAAAGATTTCATTTACAGATGTAAGGGATGGTAGCAGAAGTGTAACAGTCTTAACTGAGTGCAGCCTATGTGGTGTGTTAATGCAGTGCATTTGGCAGAATATTGGATTCAATTCCCTGCAAAGCTTTTCCCTTTAAAGGGAAATGTTAAGTCATGTCAGTGTCAATACATATAAGAGCGACTGCTGTTTCCTACTGTATTACCTAACAAAGCATGGCCGCTTATAGAGCTTTTCTCCTCTTGGTTAATAGAAAGAGCTTTTCAATGTAAGAGCCTGAATAGAGCAGCATACATGAGCTCTTCATGTTTACTATTTTCAGAATTCACTCAACACACTTAAGCAACCTATTACCCCATTAAACACTATATCATGAAAAAAAAATGATAAAAAAATAGTTGTGACATCACAATAAACACCAGATTTGCACTATAGTTTTCACCCACCTGTTCACAATGATTATAGTTTAATTCACAATGTTATGAATGCTTTATGACTTATGAATGAGACACAATAATTGGATTGGTGCATCCAATCCAAATATAGATCAGTTGCATGTAACAAGCTTCGAGGTGTGTAAACAGACAGCCTGTTCTAAAGCTTTAAATTCTAAAGCTGCATTTACATCATAACAGTAGGATGACTCAACATGCATGTTTTCAACTCTAACAGAGTATAAGTTAAACAATGCTCATATAAAAAGTGATATAAACCCACATAAATAGGTCAAGCAAATAGTTAAGATACTCTAAAGTGACCAGTGAGCAGGTGGCATCCTCTGTTTGAGACTTATTTCCTCCCAGGTGTTCCAAAAGGAACTTAACAATAAGGCTGTTTTGTAAAACCCTGACTGTTTGTGATGAATGTGTTAAAGCAGTGAAGGCACGGATATGCACAGCATAGCAGCCATTTCAGCAGTACTGAAATGTGTAGGCAGTGTTTTCCTCCGTCAGCTTTGAAAGACCCTGCCTAAAGCAGCTACCTCCTGGCATCCGTTACACCTTAAACTGTGCAACAGTTATGTTTTGAATAGTCTTACACTGCCAGACTCTCAAGGGAGAATTTGGCACCTTTCATGTCTGAACGTAGCCCAGAACCGCCTACTATGAAAATGAAGTTTGACTAACACACAAAATGCCCAATCGAAGGCCTGTTTCTTGGCATGATGTATGAGGGAAGGTGTCTTGAAAACGATGCACAACATAAACAGTCCCACAGAAAACAAATGTTTTAATGGTGGAGTGTTTGTGTCTGAGAATCCTGTTCACTAGGCTATACTTAACTGTAATAACACAACTTTGTCCGAGTCCGATGTGTATGTGCCAGAATACAACCGCTTCACTTTTTAAGATGGAATAGAAATTTCTGACAAGTAGCAGTCAATTAAGAACCTTCAGCTTTATAGTTAAAAGGGGGCGGTGATGTTTTTAGGTGATGTATGCTGTCACAATATCCTCCAAAATATGTGACATCGTAGCACAACTAGAAATTGGTCACAATGAGATCTCCTAGTCAATCAGGAACCACTAGCACATAAAAATCACTTTCCACAGAATCCTTGGCCTCATTAGCAAGCATTAAAATGTCACTTGCAACAGCTATGAATGCTAACCTTGTGTTTTAAAGCATCTAACTTTGTGCTAGAACCACCAAAGTTTAGACTTGTTCCTCATAAAACACTCTTTACTATAAAACATGCAGTCCAATAAACCACTCACGGCATTTGATTGACAGAAAGGTTCATTGCCTGTAAAAATGCAAATGCAAACAGCTAAGTGCCACCATGAAGAAATTCAGCAGCAATTCTGGGATTGATTTTCCATTTTTAATAAAATGAAATATCAAAGCACTCATAATTTATGTTTAAATTTAAATGAAGTCTAGAAAATGCTGGTATATGTAACACGTGCACTTATATGCTGAGAATTCTAGTTTTGTGGGGTCAGTCAAATATCAACGTAATACTGCTGTTTTCTGTCACCTGTTTTTCTGTGTCTGGAAAATGAAAACTTTTATTTTTCTAATTGTTAATGAAAGTAGTGCAGACAATTTGCACAATTTAACACTTTGTTAACTGTATTTTATTGAATAATCAAGCTCCCATTAAAGGCCATCAGATCAATCTGTCCCATGTGGGGTCACGTTGACAGCTGATAGATTGATTCCTTCACTGTGAATAGAGGGGCTCCCTTTGATCCCTTTCAAAAACATCAATACGCACACTACAGAGCACTAAAACATTAATGTAACTTCAGATTCTCTGCCGGGATGAATGAAAAATCTGTACAGCTAATGAAAGGGCAAATTGGGCATTGGGTTAATCGGGGGGAACAACAATATTGGCATTATTGCAGAAAACAAAGAATTATGCTCTTAGATAATTATGGTTTTAAGAATCAATTTTGTGACCGCAATAAACAGGGAGAAGGAGAAAGGGAGAGGTAAACCCTCCCCCTCTCATTCCCAATTTTCTCTCTCTTGCTTATTTAATCTCTTTAACTCTCTTGCTTTCTCTCTCAGGAATGCAGATAATGCATCTCCACACAAGTGCACAAATCCATAGTGCTATTATTCACAAATGATACAGCATGGTTATAGATCCATGCATTGTCTAAATATCTTTGGCCTTGCACAGTGTGGTTCCTTCCCTCAAGAGCACAGAGGATTAGCTGAATAAATCACCCAGGAAGCAACAGCTCAGGTAGCCCAGGAAAATCCATATACTGCATCTTTGTGGTTTGGACATTGTTGGACATTGTTATGGTCGGATTTTTACTTGCACAATAATTAACAGTATAATAAGAAATAACCAAATCTGACTGTTTGTCAAAGATGTCTATGTGTCATGCTGCAGAAATACACAGCGCTGCTTGACCGTAAATTATTTCCAACAGTAAAATGTCGGTGGGGAACTTTTGCAAAAATCCTTTGTGTATAAGTTTATATTGCTCTGTTCTTTATTAATCTAGGCCCAAGCTCCACGGAGCCTTCTAGCCAAATGTTTTAAATAGCTAAAATGCTTGTAGACACCACTCTCTGACAGTCATCAGTTTTCAATTGCGGTTGGATTTGACAACAGAGATGAACTGGCCAGTCTCACTTGAGAGGTGGGGGATGAATTTATGTAGGTTACATAACACACATTCACTAACAAATACATACGGAGTAACAGTTCTAAGTATGAATTTGTAGATATGGTGGTGTGTAATGTAGCCCTGTCTATGCTTCCAAATATGCATGTATACACTTCATACGTATTTAGTTATATACTTCACTGCTGTGCTATGAGGCATCATAAATTGTGTCAGCGTTGTTATAAAGCATTGTTATAAAGCATTGTTATAAAGCATTGTTATAAAGCATTGTTATAAAGCATTGTTATACAGCGTTGGTATACAGCGTTGGTATACAAGATGGCAGCCACTTGCTGTTGATCATTGCCATGCCATATATTATATTAAGTAATATAATAATATTAAGGCAGATTACACGCATTTTCAAACCCCATCATAATTAAAATTGAGCAAAATAATGTTTATCTATTAAAACTCAGTGACCAAACCAGATACTTGGACATTTAGAGTAGGTTGCCAGTACTGCAAATGACAATGAACAACACAGTGCAAAAAAGAAAGAAACTGGCCTGATGAAAGAATGAGGGTCAAAACAGCTGTAGATTAGACCCATAGAAGAGTGAGGTCAGAATGGCTGTGCATTAGATACATAGAGTGCAAGTTAGTATGGCTGTGGATTACACACTTAGAGGACTACAGGTCAGTAGGAGCATACCAGAATGCGTGTCAGTATGCTTGTGGTTAGATATGTAGAGGAGTGTGGGTCAGTATCGCTATGGGTTAGACACCTCGAAGCATGTGGGTCATAATGGCTATGGACTAGAGACATAGAGAAGTGTCGGGTGAGCATGGCTATAGATTTAAGTTTGGGAACCTGCTTTGAGTGAATACATACAGCTAGGTGACTGTCAGGTAAATGAAACAATGGGGATCAGGTAGGATCAAAAATGAATGGGACTTTAAGGCAGAAAAGTGTGGGTCAGACCAGCATCAGTATCTTGGAAAATGTGGATATGTGTACGAAGAAGAAGAAGAAGAAGAAGAAGAAGAAGAAGAAGAAGAAGAAGAAAAGAAGAAAAAAGGATGATGATGAAAAAAACTCCTCATCTACTCATGCACTAATTTTGTCATATTTAGCCCAAAAACTTTATCTAGCTTTTATTCTATCATTCACTGGACATCATGAAAAGGAATGTAGAAAAGTATAGCTAACAAAATTTCAAGACAGTCTTTAGAAATATTGTGCTAAATTAGCCTTCAGATGTTCTAAGGGGCCCGTGTCAATCTAAAAAGGGCCTGGTTTTGACACTATCCTACACTTCATAGACCACAAGCTCTGTCTGTCACTCTGCCAAAAGTGGCAGCTTGATACCCTGTTAATAGTTTTTATTTGTTAGAGAGCTTCAGAATCGACTTTACAATAGGAGACACTCAGCTATAAGTCGGCTTGTGTTGTTATATACGTGTGTCTATATTCTGTGGGCATTCCGCGTTTGATGCCATGCGTAGCACTAGTTGTGCTGAGGAAGCGCACGGCGTGTGAAACGGCACTGCGGTACTGATGTATCAATGCGCGCTGCCCGCTCACCGCCAGCACGGACTAGGGGAAGAGCACCGCTGCCTCTTTGCACCAATTATTTGTTGGTTACAATTTTCCCTGCCTTTTGTTTTTCACTATTGTAGAACGTTGGTTTCCGAATGTCGACGAGTCGCCCGGACGCTCCTCCTCTTACAAAGGGTTTGCATTTCTTGGTTTTGCATGACGTGTGTTGCAGCGTGAAAAAAAAGCCTGGCTTTGTGTGTTTGGGGCTAGAAAAAGCTCGGAGGAAAGGGGGAAGGAGGAAAGGAGGCAGTGGCAGGTCTGTGGGGATCTACTGGCCACGGTGCGGAGAGATTGACGGAGAGACACAAAAAGGACTCGTCGAAGCCTCCGAAAGAGAGAAAAGGAGATCCAACGGGGGACGGCAGGAGGAAAGGAGAGCGGGGGAACTAGGTTTAAAAGCATTTGCAGGAGCTGCTTTGCATGTGTGACATTACTCAGGAGCTGGCATGGGGCAGCAGGTTAAAGGGCTGTGTGTGGCCGTCAGCGGCTGTGGAAGGCAAATGGATGCAGTGTTTATGTGTGTTAGACCTTTCAGATTCTTTTCTTTCATTTTTTTTTTTTTTTGATGTAAATTGCCATATGCTGATGTGTAACATTTTCCTTATGTGAGATGTGTGTCAGTTGGTGGATTAGAGAAGGTTTGACTGCAGTTACCGGCCTGCACGTACATACAGTTACCTCTTAAAGTTAGTGCTAGACGGTTCAGTGGGCAATGATGTCATACGTTCAGTGTCATGGGAACTGGTTAAGGTGCTCCTGCGAGGTGCGGAGCTGTCAGTGGGATTTCAGGAAGAGGGTGATGACATTTTGGGAGACCTGCTTCACGGGTCTATGCCCACCCAAGCAAGAAGTGTATGGATTTATTGCCTTCTCTATGGAGTATATCTTTTCAGGCTTGTCTTTCCTTATTGATCAGCATTTGCACTGATTTTTAAGTGTCAGGGTAAAGTTGCACAACAACCTGAAATCAGTTGTAAGCCATCATCACAGATTGTCCACTCACAGTGTGAAATAAGGTCAGCACTTTATTGTGTTCAGGGGCAGCTGTTTACTAGAAGCACTTTTAGGCTACCAACAAAGCTTTGTCTGAGTTCATCTAAGCAATGCCATAACCAGGACAGAATGAGCTGTGCTTGCATGTGCTGAATGGAGGTCAAGGTCAGGAAGAACCGAAAGATTAGATTAGATTAGAGCAACTGGGCACTGGATGAATATTCTTATAGAAAGTATAATAATTGGGTTCAAATGTTAGTTATGGTGGGACGCTGGCAGCTCATATTGAGTTGGCAGCCTGCTGGATGTTGTTGTTTTGAGATGACACTGTTTTGTCTCATTAAGAAAACTTCATGAGAAGTGGAACTGCCTCTGAGTAAAAAATCATAGTCATCTTTAGTTTTAAGGATACTGCTATGATGTAACTTTAATATACTTCTCTAGAGCCTGGCTTATGGACAGAGATGCAGACAGTCCAGCGGTGTAACAAGTTTGCGTGGTGAACACGGAAACACAAAATCCAGTGCTCATACCTCCATATTCTTCTGGATAAGCATGATGTAGTGTGGACCAATGTATGATTTACCTACGACTCAGCAATTTTGCACACCATCACCCTTAACTTGTTGTCAGAGAGCAATTTTGTAGTGTCGTATTGTGTGTGGTCTTAGAGTATTTTATGTGTGAGTGTTTACACCAGGTGTGAAGTGCTTCACAGATAAAAATAGGGGCACATTAATAAAGATTATGCACACAGAATACATTTACTCAGTATTCTCAGACACAAGCCTGTGAAAGATATACTTGTAGATACAGATGAAGCTAGTCTTAGACTAAATTACACAGCTAATAGGAATTCCGCACTGAAGACTCTCTTTAGTCTATTTCTAGAATTAATTAGTATTTAGGGAACAAGTCAATGCAGTGAAGGTGCATTACATATTTTTGCATTGCATGATTCAAAGGCTGCATTCAGGGGAAGCAGTGATGTATTTCTGCATGTGATCTCAGTACATACATATACTTTTTATCCCTCTTGTGTTTCAGGAGGAGCAGGTGGTGGCCTACACTTTACACAAACAAGGACCTTCCAGACAGGCCATGTGGAGGCATGTTGAGATAAAGGCTTCATGGCAGAAAACCAAGAGTGATCTACTTGTCGTCTTTATGTGAATGCTGGGCTGTATACAGCTCTGTGGATACCATCTGGCTGGACTACTGCCAGCAGGATTGGGATTTGGAATTTTTTCATCATGGATATATCAGTGGAATCTGATGTGAAGCTCATATGAAAAATAGTTTTACTGAATCTGCAAAGGTTGGATATTGGATGTTCTCACCCCTTTTATCCAGCGACTGATTGGGTCTAGTGATTTAATTGTTGGTGGAGAATTGTGGGAGCTGGAGTGTTGTCACATCTGTCCAAAGAAGGCATTTTTTTCTAAAGCCTGCCATTTCTGCTGTGAAATGGAAAGCCCGCGGTGCAGTGGCATCCGGAAAAAGCGGAAGTCTCGGTCAGAGCGTGACCGGGTGAGGAGGTCTAACGAGATCAGGAATAACCATGTCCGTGACTCTGTGCTCCGGTTCTCGTCAGATTCTGAGCGGGAAAACAGCACCAACCCCTCCTCCTCACGACCCAGACCACCCAGGAGGAAGAGGAAGGAATCTACATCAGCTGAGGAGGACATCATTGATGGATTCTCTATATCTGGATTTATGACCTTGGAAGCTCTTGAGGTAGGAGTACTCCCTGAAGTTGCACTGTCTGAAATGTTTTCTCTGCTGCATTTCGCGCAGCTCTGTTGTCTGGCTCTGTTGTCTGCTGTAATGATCAAGCTGTTATCGTTTGTTGACAAATTCCTTCTGTAGTGAACCTGCCTGGGTGTCTTTTTTGGTCCCAGTTTTTTGTTGTGGATTTACTGAGAGTGTGCATGTGTTTCAACAGATGTGCCTTTGGTTATGCTGCCAAAGACCTAGTTTGCTGATGTAATGTTTTGCTTCTTCAAGAGTCTGTTAGAAGTGTTTGAGGGAACAATCAAATCTCATATTGCACGCTGCTGATATGAGACAGGCAGATATGTGGAATTTCTTCTTCCCCAAACACTTGGGCATTAGTAAGTATAGATGGGGTTAAATGCAGTGGAATTATCATCATTATTCAATTCAATCAGTTATTTTGATCTGTTCTTTGCATAAAGCAGGTAATGCATTCAGATTTAACTGGAGTCAAATGACCAGGAGTCAAATTTTGTTTCCCACATAATAGTGAGTACCACAAAGGAGGAAGTAGTATTGATCACATTTTGTAAAGGTCATTGCCAGATTAACTGTCAGTCTTTACCATGTACTTAAACAACTCCTCTGTTTTGCTGAGTGTTGTCAGCTGCAGTGTTTCACCCCTGGGGTGAAGAAGCCTGTTCTGCTTTTCAACTTGGCCATTCTCTGCCCGTCCCCCCAAACCCCCCCATTGTCTTTCTCCGCCTGCCCCTTTTACAGCCTCATAATGTGTGAGGAACTAACTGGGCATTTTGTGAAATGATCAGGTGCAGGATTTGGGAGTTTACCAAGTGTTTACCATAGCATGTTGTTACATTGTTGTAACAGAGGATATGTCTTTAGTGGTGTGGTTGAGCTGTGCCTTCTTTTCCCTCCTCCCTAATACTGTGAGATTAGATGAAATTTGCCTTAGTAATATAGATTTGTAAAACATCTCTCCCTTAGTATCAGAGATTACATTCAATTTACTCTTGTTCTTATTTTAGTTGTAATCTATTTCTTGTTAAATGTTTATTTGCTGCACCTTGGGTCGGCGAGTAACGCTATTTCAGTCCTCTGTATATCCTGTACATATTGAAGTATTGACAATAAAACTACTTGTCTTGACTTATAGATCAGACGTTTCGGTAATGCAGCCTCAGGTGTTTGGTAGGTGTTCCTCCATTTGTAGATGTACTCAAAATGCACTGGCACAGCTTTACAGGAAAAAACGAGTCATGTATTTTAACCCAGCATCAACTATGTTTACATCAGCCCTATTTCTTGAAAAAATATTGTTATACCTTTATTATATAGATTACATGGTTTAATCCTAATGTGTGGGTGCAGCACACTATGTGTGCACCATGCACATGGCTGTATCTAACTTGACTTGTATATACCACTGGCTAATGGTAATTTGTGATTTTAGTGAATTTAATATTTTTCAGCAAATATGTTTACCTCCATTCATATTACTTTCTCTCGATGATGCTTTATATTGTCATGTAAATGTGTGTCACCAAAAGGAATGCTTGAATAGGATGCCAGTTACTGCAGAATTAATCATGAGCTGCTTTGTAGTAATAAAATTAAATGTCTTAAATGTTCCTTAAAAAAAAGCAGCCTACACAGCTTTATAAAATGATGGCTTGCCAATAACCGGATCGGTCTGATATTTATGTAGATATGAGCTGTGTGTAGTTTTCTGTTATTCTGAAACAGTTCTGTTTTACTGCTCATTGATATAAAATGATTGATATTCGTTCATGCCCTCACCGATTGCTTGGGAAAGAATCTCTCCAATTCTGAAAATGTGTTACTGCTCACTGCGTTCCACTTGAGCCATGCAACGTCTGAGGCACTTTTATTCATCTGAGGTAAAAGAGAAGGGAGTCTGTCATGTGCTCTCATTGTGGAGCACCAGGCCTCCGAGAGAAAGACAGGAGATTCTGTTAGTCAGCTTTGGGAAATCGCTGAATCACTGAGCTTCATCTGCTCAGCAAACCCCTCAACCATCACACCCCTGCCCTCCACCACAAAATAACTGCAATGTAAACGTTCTCTGTGTTAATCTTTCCTTCTCGCTGAACACGCTTAGCCTATATTGCACTCGCTTCACAATTAACCACTTTACATAAGCCACTGTGTTCATTTAGCAGGCTTTAACATTTTGTTAATTACCGTTCATATTGTGTTTGGTCTTTGGATAAGGCCACAGTATTAGCAAAGTGAAAGAGCAGTAATGCTTTACCTAATTTGTGTTTGGAAATCAGGTAGTTGTGTTAAAAAGAGAGACTGATAAAGGGACAAATGGACATGCCCGGCTCATCGTGTCCTGTGCCTGGCAGCAGGCGTTTCAGAGAGGAAATTGGGTCACACATGCACGAATAGTTGGCCTCGTGCCCTAAGGGCATACTTTGGGCATATCAGTCTGTCTAATGCCAGAAAAAGAGCAATGCAGATCTGACAGCCTCTGTCCATTCATCCATCCACTCATCTGCTCATTCATTCATTATTTTAATCCCATATCCTTAAATACAAAAAATCAGGAATGATCTCAGTACAGAAACCAGCTGTTAGGATAACAGAATAGAAATTGTTTCATTGCTTTCACCACCGGAAAACAGGCCAATCACTGACAAAAGTGTTCTGTTTCAGCATGCTTGTATGTTGTCTATTGCGAGAGATGTGCTTTCCTGGCAGAATTCTGATGGAGGCTATAGATTTTCACAGCAGTGGTTGTCACTTTGATTGATTAAACGTTTCATTGTTGAGTATATTGTGTGACTGAATCTATTGACATACTGCTTTTGGTCTGTTTTAAAAAACCACATGAAGAATGTAAATATAATGAGAGTAAAGACATTTCTGTTTAAAGCTGACAAAGTGGCCTACGTGCCTGAGCTGGATGAAATTCGGTCTCTGGCACTGAAAGTCTCTTATCTGGACTGGTCATCTTGTTCTCGTTGACTTCTTGCCAGGAATATTTTTCTGTGTGTGACAGATACCACTTCATAAGCCTTCAATAAATTTTCCACCTTTTCCGTTGGCAGAAATGGCAGGTATCATTTAGTTCTCATTTTCCACCTGTCATAAAATGATACATGATAGGCATTAATAAAGTGTGGCAGGGCCAACGAGTGACACTGAATTTGATATCTTGTCATTCTGACATGTGTTGAGTGCTTGTGGTGGATAATCCTCTTGACTGTTTCTGACACCTAATGCTAATAACGGTAATAACATGTGCTGCCCTAGTAAAACGGTGCATCTTTACAATGTACTGAGATACACGTGACTTCCGTGTCTGTTTTAGGATGGAATGTGGATCTATAAAGGAATCTCCTTTTGAACAGGATTTTTTTCCATTTAACTTCAGTTTGTTTATGCTGAAGCAGATTACCTAATTTCTAGTTCTAATTCGCTGAACTTGTCAATATCGTGCTAGTCTTCAAATAGACTCCTTTGGCAGTTTTGCCTTCAGACCTGTGTGTGGAATTCCTCTTCAATCCATCCATTAAAATGAGATTATTCATTTGTCTTGTCATCTGTTCTGTGAAGCGCTAGACTATGAAAATAAAGGTAATGCTATGTTGTGGTCCACTGATGAACCGACGTGTTGTAGCATTCAGTGTTTGTACAGTGCAGTGAGTGGTAATGGCCTATGAGGTGTGACAGTTATGGATTGTCTGCTCTTCAGATGAGGTTAAGTGTCATTATTTGAAGCTAATTAGACAGCTGGAATTCACCACAGGCAACAGTGTCAGTATGACAGCTGCACATGTTACAGTGCCATTGTCATATTCAAGTGACATGAAACAAACACACACACACATGCTCACAGAACCGTGCATGATTCATCTCGTGCGCAGGCACACACACAGACGCGATTCATGTTTAATTCACAGCGTTTCTACCCTTATCCGGATGACATTAAACACATTCAAATTAAACAGCAGACGTGGTAATATGCAGTGTGGCAGAAGGCTGTTAACCACAGTAAATGTTTACTTTCATGTTGAAATGCTGTGGCAAGGTTTTCACTAATGACCTTGGGATTGTGTGTGTGTGTGTGTGTGTGTGTGTGTGTGTGTGTGTGTGTGAAGGCTACCCTTTGTGTGTATGTTTATCACCATTGCCTGCAAAATCTCCAGCTCCATGCTCTCTGATGCATGTTGATACTTTTATGCATGACACAACTGACAATATAAGGTAAATTAAAAGTAGACCTGTCACAATCGTGAAATATTAGCTGACATAAATAACTGCATTTAATGATGTATTTTTGTTTTAGTCATTCTGTGTCGCACAGGTACAAGCCTCAAGTGCTCCGCTTATTTTGTTGATTAAGTATTTTCTTCTATTATTACTGTTATACAGTCTATTATTATTTCTTCTAACTATTAATACATAGTAGGTCACAACTCCAAAACAACTAGAGCTCATTTAAACAAACCTCACAAAAACTCACCTCTGCCCTAGATAAATGTGATGGCTTCAGTGAAAAGTCTGAATTTTTGGAAATTTTTTAAGACCCATGATTTTGTTTCCTCTATTTACATTGTATTCCCACCTGATTGGTGTATATCCAGTTTACATTCTATTTCTTGTGATCAATTGTGGCGATTTGGAGAATTACAGTTCTTGCAAACAATAAGAACAATCCTTAAGTGACCAGATTGATTAATATCTGTTATGCGTCCTAGCTGTCGAAGCTCCCAACAGAAGTACCAAAACAACTCACTGCAGCTGGCTGTAGATGTTATAGCACTAGTCAGAAGTTGGAATGTTCATTGTTTTTGTAAGGCCCTTGATGTTTCTCAGTAAATGCATTTTCTGTTTTATTCTAGTAACTAGAGACATTGTTTTAATTATGCCTTGGTGTTCAGTAAACTATGTTATGAATGTTTGCTGATGTGTTTAGTCCGAACATATAAGAAGTCAGCAACATGGAAGTTTGAAAATACATTATAGAGCACTGTGCATGTAATGTTTTGGCATATGATGCTTGAATAGCTTCCTCAGACCTATTTAATTGTGAATGCCATGTATGGTTGGAAAGACACAGTAGTGACTGTTTCCACCTCTCTTTGCAGAGGCTTTCCATTCTGCAGCATAGAGCTGCCGTACCAGACTGTAACGCAGCTTATCAGAATGCTCTCCGCTGTAGGCCTGTAAAAGTTGCACAGGAGCTGAGGTGGCAGGTTGACTGTTTTGTCTGATGATATGTGCTGCTAATCTATCATCACTGTCCTAAAAAAACATTGGCATTTTTTGTAAATTTGTATTTTTATGGATAATTTGAGCACAGCAAATGCTGTTTACATAGTGTGAAAAAAATTACGATTAGTAGACCAACAGAAATACCCAAAATTACCCAAAACTGTACTGAAAGGTGTTCTGTTTATTTCACTACTGTAGAATGAGCAGTATGGAATCAATATTTATGTTTGAGATGCCTCTTTTAGGCTTATTTGATTTACTTCCAAGAGTTTGGCTTTAACTGAGCTGGCACTATAGAGTTGCATGTGTAAATTCCTGTCCATATCATCTATATTGCTTTCTTATAAACTCCACTTACAGTTCCTATTAGGAGTTGTTGGCAGGCAGTTTTAGATCATTTTGATTAATGATGCTTACAGGGTTGCCTTACCAAAATAAAGCTTCAGGTACTGATGAGTGTTAGTAAACTAAAATGAATATGGAGCAGTTTTAGAAATTTTAACCTGGGCTTTAATTCCAAACCTGCGATGTGTCCTTTTAAACTTCACTTGGTTTGCATTACCTATGTTCAGATTGCCTAAATTGTAATAATACATTTTCTATCTTTTCCCTTTTTACCACACTCAATTCCCTGTATCGTTTTCGCTTTAAAAGAGCCAGCAATACAAAGCACTACTAATAAATAACCTTCCTGTTTGTTCTGGGCAGGCAGGACAGAGCTGGCAGGCAGGTGGATATGATCTATAGAGTCAGCCCTTTCTGAGAATATCTCTAAATAAAATCCTATATTGTTTGTAGTTCTGCATGCTAGAGTTGTATCAACGTGTAGTAAATGCTTTTGCACTACTCTGGTTTGCTCTCGTATAAAAAAGCTTATCTTTCTGGCAGTGTAGAATAATAAAAGGTACTGGGTTTCTGATTGGGCCCAAGGCCATGCCCAGGAGCCCCTAGTATTAATACTTTAGTGGCTGGGCAGCTTGTAAAAGTTAAGCCAGACTCCACTTGTTAATGCGGAATGCTGTAGTGAAACGATAAAGAGCTGTAGCTTTACTGCTGCATTAGTGCTCAGGCAGATTACATTTTTATTCAAATATAATTGCCTTGTCTAAGTAGGTTAATAATAATTTATCTGGCAGCTCTGATTGTCACCATTTTGTAGGACTGCACTCATTTTTCATTATCTGTCTCCCCTCACACAGATATGAGCAGGCAGGGAAGGAAGTGTATAAAAAAAAGCAAATGTTTGCCAAGACTGATTTGAAAATGTTATCCATAAAGAACAACTCTCTCTGTGGGAATGGTACTTAGACTTGTCCCTCTCTCTCTCTCTCTCTCTCTCTCTCTCTCTCTCTCTCTCTCTAAATAAAAATGCCCAAAGTACATTCTTCTGATCTTGGCAGCATATGAAATGTTGTAGTCAGTTTGCATTTTTGGTATTTATAGTTTATTTGTATGTTTAATTGTATTAAGTGTATATAAGTGTATCATACACATCCATCTGTCCACTGAGGCTCATGTTATTGTTTACTGAAATGCCAAGCCATTTTGGTTTTTTTTTGGTGAAAGTCATGTTTTTGAACAATAAGCTGTAATGGCTCTGTAGCACAAAGGAGAGCCACACTCCACCATGCAGTCATTAAACAGCTTCAGCTATTTACTTCATACCAGCGAGTTACTTCAACTACCTGCAGTTTAAGATGGAAACCATATACAAATTACATAGCTTAAGTCATCAGAAAAATACTTTCCATTCCTTTTTTAGACAAGTGTATGCGCAAAACTGTGCTGGATTATTGTAATGAGGAGAGATTTAGCCATGTAAATAGTTTTTAGTTAATAGGTTTTTGTAATAGTTTTTAAAAATTCTGCCATAGAATGCATGGCATCATTTAAATTGCTCTCTGGTGTCTACCTAGAAGGTATGTGATTTTGATTGGGATGAAAAATGTCCAGATGTGGTTTTGCACACACATTTACAGCCTGTGTTTGATGTCCTAGAATGAAACCAGCTTTTTTGCCTTATATAGTGCGTTAATCAATATGTTAATGAGCTCTGCTTGGATTGGCTGGTGTACAAGCCACATGTCTTAACGGACATGTGCAAGTCAATAAAAGGAACTTCAACAACAACACAAAGTAAATTAAAGTTGTCACTTGCTGTAAAACTTAGTCTGACGTTAACTGAATGTGGATAAAATCACAGAGCGTGGCGGCTGCTTACAGGTTGCTCCTGTTATGGTAGTTAAGATGGTACTGCGGATCTCTTCCCTGAAGGCTTAATATTGTCCAAGGTTTGAGAAACTGTCTGGAGCGAAAATAACTAACTAGAATTGAAGTAGTCCAAGATCTTCTTCAAGATGTGAGCAGTTGAATTGACTTCCTGTTGGCCAACTTGTTTTGTGATTTTTGTGTTCCACCTTAAATGGTTCCGTGGTTTTAAGGTAGAACAGAACACTGGATTAAGAAGCTGATGCATAGGATGGCAGCTTCAGCCTTGTTTGAAGATGGTCATCATCTATGATCACTGTGAGATGATTGGAAAGGCTGTAAAAGTTTAAACAGCCCTATCACCGCCTGGAAGGTGCATGTATAACCCACTATTGCTCGTGATTCATTGTTGTTGTTTCTGCTGGGCTGGAATACGAGCTGGTAAATGTAAATGTTGCGGGTGTTGTTTTAGGTGGAATTGGAACCGATATGTAATATGTAGGTCAGTACTCCGAGCTGAACTTTCGTTAGTCAAGTATGGTGATTATATATACAGTTATCCATTCCGTCTCCCTTTAAGGTGCAAAAAGACAGGAGGATGTTTTGTATATCCTTTCTTGTTTATTACAGGGAGATTGTCTGTCATTTAAAGAGACTTTGGGTGTCTACAGTTCCCCAAAAAAAGTTCTTATTGATGGTAAAAGTTGAGAAAACTGAACTATAGAATGAGCGTTCCACTTACTTTGGTGGCCTCCATGTTGCTGGTTATAGTGGCACAGTATTCTGTTGCAGCTACTTTGAAAACTATGGAATGTATCAAGCAATGTACGGAACTTCAGGGACCTGTGGCAAATGGGCTGCAGCATCTTGTAACTTGTGATATAAGGCTCATATTTTTTATTTCACTGATAATCTTTCAGGATCGTTGTAGCCTTGGATACAATACAGAACTTTTAAAGTCCTAACAGATTATGAAAGAACTAGGCCTCTCACATTATTTATTTTTTGTGCAGCTAAAATATCGAAGATTGTGCACTGAATAACTTGGGGTCACACATACAACCTCAATGTTGTTGCTGAGCCAAGCTGGACTAAACTATACTGGACTTAATTTACTGCACTCAGTGGAATAGACAACAAATGTGAAGCATTGTTGAAATGTGTTTTTGCTACCATTTGCACTGAATGTCAACTTCTGTCAGAGTGTTCCACTTATTGCTGGGATCTGCTGAACAGTGTGGTTTGTAGTAGCAGAATTGTCCGTTGTGGCGTCTTTAAAAACAATGGAATATGTGGTTTGTTTGTCTACTGCAAACAGCTTCTGTCTAAATTAGCGGGTTTGTTGTGGGAAGTGAGCATCTTCTGGTCTGTAAGAGAAGTTCTGGATGTTGCTTCAACCACAGAAAGGTATGCGCTATTTGTGGTAGGCCCATTACATTCATCTGTCATACGTTGTGTAGAGTAGCTCAGGTTGCAGTAGAGAAGTTTCTGAAAGGCTGCTGCTGAAGAGGAAGAGAGTGAGAAAAATAACTATGCTAACCCAGCATAGACCTAAAAGAGCTGGAGAGAGATGTATAGTCTTAAACCTAACTAAGTATCTGCTCTGTTTACAAGCCTTGTCTGAATTTTAAAATGTTCATACAGGGCGCGGTGACAGCCCTCCCGAATAAGTTACCAAGGTTTTGGATTACACGACTGGGTAGATTGAGTAATTTTGCCATGGCAGCAAAGATTGGGGTGTTGCAGGCAGCCGTAGGGAAATGTTGCTAGGGGAATCACTGCGTGAAATGTTTGTATTTTTAGAACACTCTTCTATGCATCCAGACAAAGGCAGTGATCTGAACATGTCACCATATTAATAATGCATGGTATTTACCCTACAAGCAGGGTCTCATCACAATGTCAGCTTAAGTTAGAACTTAATTAGGACATGATATATTACAGAACATCTGTATTTAAATGTATTATTTAATTGTATTGCTTGAACGGTATTGCAGAGACTTAACAGCTTTGCAGAATCTGGACTAGGCTAAGTTTGCTAAATACTGCCCTGACTTTATGATATACACCAAAGCTGTCCTAACTGTGTTTCTATTATTGTATGCAGCAACAAGCAGTATAGTTCTCAATAACTGTAAATAGCATAAAGAAGTTACATTTATCTACATTACAAATCTGTTAAGTTTTCTAATTTACCCAAGAAAAATCCAGACACTGCAGATACGATCTACCCTGTGCTCTAATTTCCTTTGTGTGTTAATGTTGATGAAAACTTGTAAAATAAAATACTACAGCGATGATGAGGATGAATAATGAGGAGATCATGAAGAGGAATAACGTTAGTGCTTCCCGATGCTTGCCAAACTTGCTTTGCATGCACATGTGTCACACAGGCGTATGGTGCTAGACTTTACACTTGTGGTTAATAACGACTGATCTGTTTCTAATCTGCTTAGTTACATGAATGACATCACATTTGATTTAATTTGCCTTCTTGAGATTGCATGTTCGTGATGTGACTTGTGCCTGAGCGTGTTGTGCTTATGATGCTGAAATGATGCTGAAAGGCAGTAAAGCATTTGAGTTTGTTAGTTTTTCTCATTATTTGCAAATGTTCCAAACAATGCAGTGCTTATTGCTGTGCATTGTGAACTTGAGTGATCTTGCTGTTTTTGCTTTTTGTTCTTGGACACAAATGAAAACCCCAACCCCAAATGTGCACACTTTTTATTTTATTTCATTTTTACACACAGTTATTGAAAAGGGCACATGCGTAACTTTAGTCTTTATTTTATAGCAAAAGGTCTGTGTTAGGTGCCCTGCTGTCCCATACTTAATGGGTAATATGTGGAATTACATGCAGCAGTGCTTAGAGAGATGAAGTCTTGCTTTCCCACATTGGGTTTTGGTTTTATCATTTTTTTAAGCTTTTGGGCAAGCATTCACTTATATTTACAAACTTTACAACCAGCTAAACATTCCCTTAACACGGTAGTTAAACACTGCAAGTTTTATAGTTCACAACCAGAGGCAGAACAAAGAATAGATTATTATGTAACTTATAAATGACAATTTGGAATGAAGGAAAGAAAATGGCTAAAATTAATATTTGCGGTCGTAATTTATTGTCTTTGTTTATTTTGTCACAAAACTGATGTTTCTGTTGGTAAGGAAGAGTGGAATTCCTAACCTTCCATGAATATACCATATTAAGCTATTCAACTATACTGCTGTAAAAAACAAATACAGGAATTTCCTTAATGTAAAATTCCAACACTTTTCTTTTGGCAGTTTGGCATTGGGCGGTTGCAAATGACAGAAACCCAGGTGCAGCGCTTTTTGGAAAGCACTGTTTTCCATAAAGACCGTCAGATTTTTATTTAGAGTTTTATTTAGAGTTTTATTTAAAGTTTTTTTTAGAGTTTTATTTAGAGTTTTATTTAGAGTTTTATTTAGAGTTTAAGGCAGCACAAAATATGATTACATGATTCTGTGTGCAGGAAAATACTGGCTAACATCACCACCTCCCCAATGTTGTGAGTCACATTAATAGAAATTACCCAAAGCTGGTCAGGACCACAGGACTGCCACTGAGTAGTTATTTGATATTTGGATGATGGGCTATTGTCTACACTGCGGTAACGGTGACATGGTAGTGGTAGTATTTGTTGACGTGTGTGTGCTTCAGTGCTACCATATCTTGGAAAACCTAATCTAATAAAGAGTTTGATGTAACATTTCAACATTATTCAAATTCCATTATTTTGTGATGTCATGAGGATCAACTTTTTTACGTTTATCAACAGCAGGGTAGCCACAGTAACCAAATAATACACAGTAATACAAACAATAATACAAATGACTGATAATAATACATAGTAAGATCATTACAAATGTATGAGATGGGTCCTTTCAGAAATTCCACTGCTATACAAACAAAAGCCCAGAAACTAGAACTATTCAGCCAGATGAATCATGTGTTCAGACAATTAATGAAAAATAACGCAGATTGTACAGCAACATATGCAATATGAACCAACAAAGTAAGCATGTCTTATAGAGTGGACATTAAGTGTAGGCAGAGTAAAAAATCTCCAGAAACTGAGGTTTGTCCTATTGCACGTGCGACGCTCGCTAATTAGAATCCCTTTTTTGCCAAGTATACACTATCGCACATACAAGGAATACGTCTGGGAGGAAAGCTGTTGGCATATTTGGTTGTTCTGATGGCCCTGAATCTTCTGCCAGAGGGAAGTGTCTAGAAAAGATGATGCTTCATGCTTTGCTTGATTTATTACCCTGCTGTTATAGATGTCCTGAAGGTGGAGGAGGTGGAGGAAACCAGTGGATGTGAGGATGGATTTGATGATTGCTGTGTGGCCCTAGACCATCAGAGTCTGCAATTTCCTTAGTTTTCCCCACTTTAGATGGGTGCTGCTTTATTACACAGATGGTGTAGAGAGTGAAGATAAGGAGTGAGAGCACACACAAGTAGTAGTCTGGTATTGTGGGTCCGAGAGTCTGCTGTCCCCACAATCCACTGGAATGTGGAAAGTTTGATCTGCAGCAGCTCTGATAATGTGTTGAATGCCAAAAATGCAGAAACAAAACTCTAGCATAGGTTCCTGGACTGTTGAGATGCTGTAGCATGAAATGCAAGGCCAAGTTAACCATGCTGTTGCAGGGTATCCAGCAGAAGGTTTTTGACAGCAAGCTAGGTGGCCTAGGACAAGGCATTCAATGGCCTTTATCACTACAGAGGTCAAGGTTACTGTCTGGTAATCATTAAGTTAAGGAATTTTTGTTTGTTTGGGCACAGGAATGCCTTACCCAATGTGTCTATGTGCCAAAGTGATACACTATATATATACCCCATTTTTTTATCATGTATATTACAGTTGGAAAGGTTAAGAATTTGAGGTACCCCAACTGTGCAGTGTAAAATTGGTGGGATTTGACGGTGCATTTGATTCATGAAACTTCCATATGGCATGGAAACAGGCAGAAATTTGAATTTGAATGATTATTCAGCTTCAGTGTGAAATCAAACGTCCGCCAGTCTTATTCTGTACTGTGTTGCTATGTGTACAGATGTTTAATATTATTGTATTTTTACATTTAGCTAGTAAAAAGGTGGTGGGGAACTATAAAGGTGGTATGCCATTTGTGCAATGTGAAATTGTTGTCTGAGCTGTTAGCTTTGCTGTATCAAGGTTGTGTAAAAAGGAGCGGTATAAACTAGGTGCAAACTACAGTTTTGTCTTATTCATCTTTCATCAAGTCAACTTTCATATGATGTGCAAAAGCAGAGATATGGTTAATCAGCTTCAGTTTTAAATGAAATGCTTGTTTAAAATGCGACTTATTAGATCAAGCCTTTGTATATGAAGGGCCCTATGTCCTTATCTACCTAAAAAAGCTATTATAATGGGAAAAGCTATGCATTTTTTCCTCTCTTCCCTCCTGTTTGACTCCCCACCCCCCTCTCTTCTCCTGCTCTCGCTCTCAGTCTCAGCTGGTTGCCTCTCTGTGGACGGCCTTGTTTGTTCATTGAGCAGATCCTCTTATTCTCTGCTGCTTGACTCCTTGCAAGGGCATGGCTATGGTGGGAGGTCAAGTGGAACTAGCTGAGGTTAAGACCTGCGTTAAGCTTTGCCTCAACAAAGAGAACGAGCTCTTTTCAGAAATGTCTGTCTTACCGTAATATGAGTATTGGACACTACTGACACATACACACACACTTACACTCACAGGACTAGCGGAAATCTGTCTTACCGGTCAAGCACATCTGATTTGTTAAGTGATTTATTTATTTAAGTCATATAAGGTGTTCCCACACATGTTTGACAGTGATTGTTCTGACTTGTGTTTGCTGTTCTAGTGCTTGTGTCAGTGGTGAGAAATGGTGAGAGGTGCTGAAAGGCTAAAAGACAGATTGCTGCTGTACATGTGTAGGTGACAGGAGGCCTGGTTATTAAAATGTGCATTCTCACCCCGCAAGCAATTCAGTTCATACCGTAATAATGACAGTGACTGTCTGTGCTGCTGCAGCTTATATATTTAAGCTCTCTGGGAGCGATGTGTGGTGTTACAATCAGCAAGGTTGTTCTGAATACATCAGTGAAGTGTCTGCTATGTGAGTGTGTGTGTGCACCATGGGAAGCATCTTAGCATGGCTCTTAGAACACGAAAAAGGGATTTTCTTGAAATGCTCCTTGAAAAGCATTTCTTACAGACTTTAGAAGCATGTGTTGACTGATGTGAAATTTAAATTTCAGTGTAGTAGATTTGCCAGTCAGTCAATATTATTAGATGGATATTATTAATATAACATATAGTGCCATTAAAAAAACATGGCAATGGATAAATGCATAAAAGTATACTGGGCTTTTGTTTTGTAAGGCACACAAAGTAATAATAAAAAAGACACATAGTGCAGAAAGGTAGGTGAGGAAAGAAGGTAAGGAAGATCAAGGTGAAAGGAAGGGGTTGTGGGTGTTGATTGTCTTGCCCTAAGATCCATATAAACCTCTTAGGTTAGGAGTTGATTTACATTTATTACATCTGTAATAAAAGGCCATGTGTTAAAACATAATTAAAACTATGAGAGAATAACATTAGAAAGGAAAATAATATTATTTATTAATAATATAATTTTCCTTCAGCAGGGATAACAGTACACTGCTGGGTCTTAGACCTTTGAGCACTGCCATCGTCTCAAGTAATATGCAGGTTATGTACTGATGCACTGATTCATCATTTGCTCTCATATTTTTGCTGGTTTCCATGTTATGCACTATATTGCCATACTCACCCATCCAAATCACTGAATTCAGGTGTTCCAGTCGCTTCCATGGCCACAGGCGTATGAAAGCACCTAGGCATGCAGACTGCTTCTACAAATATTGGTAAAAGAATGGGTCGCTTTCAGGAGCTCAGTGCATTCCAGTGTGGTACTGTGCCACCTGTGCAACAAGTCCAGTCATGAATTTTTCTTCCTACTAAATATTCCACAGTCAACTGTCAGTATTATAACAAAATGGAAGTGAATTGGAACAACAGTAACTCAGCCACGAAGTGGTAGGCCACGTAAAATGAGTGTCAATGGCTACAGACCTCCAAACTTCATGTCGCCTTAAGATTAGCTGAAGAACAGTGCATAGAGAGTTTCGTGGAATGGGTTTCCATGGCTGAGCAGCTGCATCCAAGCCTTACGCCACCAGGCCCAGTGGAAAGCTGTGAATGCGGTGGTGTAAAGCATGCTGCCACTGGACTCTAGGACAGTGGAGACATGTTCTCTGGAGTGACAAGTCATGCTACTCCATCTGGCAATCAGCTGGCCAAGTCTGGGTTTGGCAGTTGTCAGGAGAACGGTACTTGTAAAGTTTGGTGGAGGGGGTTTATGGTGCGGGGTTATTTTATTCAGGAGTTGGACTCGGCCCCTTAGTTCTAATGAAAGGAAATCCTAATGCTCCAGGATACCAAGAGATTTTGAAGAATTTCATGCTTCTAACTATATGGGAACAGTTTGGGGATGGCCCCTTCCTTTTCCAATATGACTATGCACCAGTGCACAAAGTAAGCTCCATAAAGACATGGATGAGTGAGTTTGGTGTAGAAGAACTTGACTGGCCTGCGTAGAATCCTGACCTTAACCTAATAGATTACTTTTGGCATGAATTAGAGCGGAGACGGTGAGTCAGGCCTTCTCGTCCAACATCAGTGTCTGACTTCACAAATGTGCTTCTGGAAGAATCGTCAAAAATTCCTATATACACATTCCAAAACCTTGCGAAAAGCCTTCCCAGAAGAGTTGAAGCTGTTATAGCTGCAATGGTTGTGCCGGCATCTTTTGATGCTCTATAGATTAAGAATGGGATGCCACTTTAGTTCATATGTGTGTGAAGACATACAAGCGAATACTTTTGCCAGTATAGTGTATGAACTTTTTGAACATTTGAATGTTCCGGCTTAGCCATTTCCAACCTTCTGATTGACAAAGCCAAATAGTAACAGTTATTGTCCATTGCCTAGTTCGGCTAATTTGTACTTCATTAAAATAAATCTGTTCTACTGGTGTTCCACAATCCATGCAATAAATAGAGTGCACTGTTGTTTAGAAAACCAGGCTTGTGTTCATCTAACCGATGTGTTAAAAGCTGTCTTTTAAAAAATGTGTGAAAAATGTGTGTTTACTTTTACATTTGTTTTATGCTTAGTGTCCACACTAACATTAATACAATCCCTATTTCTGGAAATGTGACAAATGTAGTAAAAGGCAATGAAAACGCACTCAAATACTTTTGGGACAGAGGCATGTCTACCACTGTGTTACATTTAGACATTTAGGAACTGAGGGTATTGAATGTTGTCTGTGGTCATTGTTGTCTAATTTGCCTCTTCATGATATGCCATATATTTTCAGGATGAAGCACATCTGGACTGCAGGCAGACACATGCATGTGTGTGTGAGGCCTTACATTGTCTTGCTAAAGTAACCACGGACATACTGGGAAAATATATTGTCCTCAGCATATTACTGATTAAAATCCCAGTACACACCTCTACAACAATGGTACCTTCAGATGAATGCAAGTGACCCATGTCGTGGGCACTGATATATCCTCATACCATACCATTTTGACATTGCACATTTAGCTGGTAAAATTTTGGATGGCCATTTATGTCTTTAGTATGGAGAACTCAACATCTACTTTTCTGAAAAACAAGATGAAGCATGGACTCATCTGACCACAGCACACATTTTCACTATCTGAGATGAGATGTGAGATGTCTGAGATGAGCTCAGGCCCAGGAAACTTACATTTCTCTTCATAAAATTTCTGTATTTAAATAGTTTAAGCTATATGTCTTGATGCAGCGGCTGACTGTGTTAAGTTTGTCGAATTACTTTAGAGTCCATGTGGCTATATTTAACACAGAAGTATGAAGGTCACCCACATTCAGCTGTGGTTTCTGACCTTGCCCTACTTTTTCACAATTTTATATATGGTGAATATATTTTTATTTGGATAAGGACTGTTTGACAATTATCCAGTGTAGTTTGGCACAGACTGGTGAGCCATGCCCCATCTTTGTTTCCAAGGACTGAGTTTTTGGTGGGTTCAAATATTTTACCCAGTCATTAAGCCTTTCCCTGTTACTACTCCTGATTGTGGAATGCTTCATAACAGCATAACTAGACTTTTCTATCAAGTAACCCTATTGCTAAAAATCATTGATGCAAATTCTTTGTATGTACGCTTTGGTTAATCAGATCCTTTACAACTCATTGTGTTTTGCACAAACTGCTATATGAATTCCTAGTTTAGATGAAGGCTAGTGAAGAATGTATGTTAATTATGGTTATGTTGAATGGCTCGTTAAAATGCAAATCAATGTAATAGCTAGTTATGATGTTCCTAAGTTGGCTAACTTTTTGTTTGTGTATTTGAGTTGTTATTAAGCTGTTCATCCCCACAAGAACATGCACCCTAGAGAGTAAAGTCAGCAGGTGTTAGGCATCTCCTTAATATAGTAAATAAATGTTCTTTAACACAGAATAAGATATGGCACCTAAGAGGACTATTTTTTATGTCTTATGCTGTCTTTTGTATGTTTACTGTTGTTTTGCCTTGTAGCTTAATAAAGCTAAGGTATATTTGATCTGATTACTCATTTAATTAACAGATTAATCAATTGAATACTTGATAAAACAGTTCATAGCTGCGGTCCTAATATAGATCTTAGCAATAGCAACGAACTGATGCTCTGCAGCTGTGTGGATAATTTATTGTGTGTATCCGTGTCTCTTGACTGTAACAGTTGACTGGCATTACGTTAAGCAGGTATTTTGAAAATGACGTGTCAGCAGGGGGAAAGAGCCTTCAGCTGTGTTGTGATGAGATGCTGACTGTGGGGGGTCACATCACAAGCTGTTCTAGAGGAGTGAGCATGAAAGTGTTCGCTGATGAGGGAAGGAAAGGAGGATTAGCAGCAGCCAGACGCATTCAGGAGAGCTCAATTGTTAGACGTTCTCAAACAAGAGCCTGAGCCAGCCACCTAACTTACAAGCCTTCAGAAAAGAACCGGCTTGAATTTAGAGTGGGATGAGATATAAAGCAGCCAAAAGAACTCTGCGCTTAGGTTGAGACAAGCTTTAGTTCCAAAAGTCAACAGTCTGTAAAGGAGAGGTATGGATCCAAATGGCGGCTTCAGAATGTGTGACACAAACTGACAAGAGCCAGGCCTGAAACTTCTACCAAATGGCTATAAACAGCACCATATGGATTGGTTAGTCTTGCTTTCAGATGTAATAAAATAAATTATATATTTAATGTCTTTAGGCTCCTTTCATGTCTTTCTCCTTGCATATTTATTTGGAGCACACCAGAGTTCATTGCACCAAATACAGGTCTGACCTCCTCATGTAGTGGTCTGGCCTCTGATCTAAACTCTAGATAAAATGGAAGAAAAACTCACATATTCGTAAAAATCCACAGATGAATGAGGCCATCCGAGAATTTGCCATCAATCAGAGTGCTTATGGAAGGAAAACAATACTGCACGTTCGCTATGATATTCTCAGAGAGCAGAGCTCCACCTAGAATAATGATCATGAACATATCCAGACAGTCATACATCTCTGGTGTAATTAACAAACACAAAGATAATACCAGAGTTCTCTTTTTCACCATAGACCGACTAATTAATCCTAATATTTCTGCTGAAGGGTCTTATGGGTACTCATCTTTAGAAACATGCAAGGAGTTTGCAATTCCCTTTCAAAATAAGTAACACTAATAAGACAGAACATAGCGCAGCAAGCCAGAGCAAGTTCAAATAACCTTCCTGACGAGCAACCTTGTCAGTAATGACCTCTTTCTATTTCTGTCATCAGTTATAAGGATCTTACAACTAATACACACATTAGGTCCATCCACATGTGATATTAATCCTGTTCATCCTTTAAAATGGTGTCTGACTGTGTTCAGTCTTAACCATTGTCAACAGTTCTCTTTCCACAGGTGTTTTTCCAACTGAGTCACAACTCTTTAAATATTGGCACTCTGCATGAAAATGAGCTAAACATAACATATAAAAAGCACACATGGCATTAATGATATCTCAGGCTTAAACGGTTGATGTAGGCTTATGCTTTTATTCTTAAAAGGTTTTTTGGAACAAAATAAAGGTGTCTCTTAGCAACACAAATGTTGATAGAAATCCCAATTTCATTGCCTGATGAAGCCTCCCATGGCAAGATCCCTGACAGCACTCTTTCTCTAGTGTTTAACAAGGTTGGAGAACAAGTAAGGAGGTCTTGGGCCACTGCCCATGCAGAACATTTCCAACTTATTGAAACTCTTGTGAACTGCATTCTTCAGTTAAGACCACAAATTCACAATTGAGTGATTTGGTATCGCTGCAACCATGTCTTTATCGATTTGTTGTGTGCTTCGGGTCAGCCTCTTGTTGGAACATCAAAGCATGGCCTACTTTCATCCTTCTGACAGCTAGATTTTCTAGCTAAAATGTTTTGATATTAAATAGAATTTATTTTGTCACAGACTTTTACAACAGCTCAGTCGCAAATGCTCAAAGGGCCCCCACCATGTTTTACTACAGGTATGAGGTGTTTTTTTGGCAGAACAGGAAGATGGTGTATATGGCCATAAAGCTTAATTTTGGTCTAATTTGACCAAAACACATGATTCCTGTTATAATTCCAATGCTGCATGGCACAGTTAAATGCTGAGATTTGTGGCTTGATGTCAGGAAGGACCCCTTTCATAGAACTGATACAGAAAGCTCCTGGTCATGGAGTTGTTAAATTTTACGACTGTGTAACCCCAAGATGCAACTATACTTTGTAGTTGTACACAGTGATTTTTTTTTTGTCTCTGTTAGCATTCTAAAAAAATATACAGATGCATCACCTTCCTGGCAAATATTAAACTGTTACATTATTTTGAAACTTTTAAAACGTAGTTGTCAACGGATCATAAAACTACTTTTAATATTAGACAAAGATAGCCCAAATAAAAACAGTGATGATTTCATTTATTAAAAGAAAAATGCTGTTCAGCTTTTTCTTACCCTGGATGAAAAACCTATTTCAACTGGCTATTGTATTCAGTTTCACTAGCCATACCAAGACATGTTTACTGCCAGACCTGTTGAATCTAAACATAACCTATATAGATCCTGCTGTCTGCTAATGTGATGCAGCTAGAAGGTCTGCAACACATAATGACATCTTCTGAAGAGATTTAAATAGATATGTAAAACAAAGCCATTACAATCTACCAGTCTGGAAAGGGTTACAGAGCCATTGCTAAAGCATAGGGACTCACAACGTCCTGACTTTAATCTCATTGAGATGCTGTGACAAAACCTTAAATGTGCAGTTCATGCTCAAAACCCTCCAGTTTAGCCAAATGTAAAATATACTGGAAAGAAGAGATGCCAAAACCCCTCCACAGTGATGTAAATGACAAGTTGCAAAAATTTGACTGCAGTTCTTAATGCCAAGAATGGCACGACCACTTATGTTTAGGAAGCAATAACTTTCTTTACATCTGTGATATGGGTTTTAAATAAATCTTTATCTTCAGTAAATTAAATGATCATTTAAAAGCTGCATTTATGTTTACTTGTGTTGTCTTTATCTTGTTTTAAAATTAGAAAAATGGGAAAAAATAGAAGAAATTGGTGACGGGGCAAATATTTTTTCGTAGCCCTCATTTGATGTTTGGATAATGATGGTCAGGTTTGTATAATCTATTATGCTGGTCTAAAATCTACCATTGATGTTTAAGATCTGCTGACTGCAAAGGTCGCAGCATATCCCATCTTGACCTAATATTAAGGTCATGTGGGCCTGATCAGCATTTGCATACATTTTTAAATAAGCACTGAAAGATGTTAATTGCTTACATGTATCATGCAGTGCATCTGTCTGAAAGCATCTGCACATCTGTTTCTCCACTCATTCAGCTTTCACTTGAATGTGTCACCCATCTGTAAATAAGCAAATCACCAAAATCATGCTGGTTCATGCTGTAAAGTTTTGACGGAGAATAATAAAAGAATAAAGAAATCTATAACGAATTATCAAAAAAACTGCTATTTTCCAACCTGCACTCTACACTTTCTATATCTTATACTGTTTACAACCACATACTTAACTCTGCACGCTTTGCTACCTCTACACACTGTACTCTCCTCCATGTATCCTCACACAAAACTGTGTTTACCCCAGTTCTAGTATTCACATTCTGACATACACATGCATACATGCTCATACACACTTTGCACATGTCTTACTGTTCTGTTTATGCACATATTGTTTTTGTCTATTTCTCTTGGCAGTATACATATATATGTATATATATATATATATATATATATATATATATATATATATATATATATATATATATATATATTTATATAGATAGATAGATAGATAGATAGATAGAGAGAGAGCGAGAAAGAGAGAGAGAGAGAGAATGAGTGTGCAGCAAGAGTACTGTATAACCCTGTATTGGTATAATGACAATAAAACTGGATTGAAATACTACTTTAATATAATAACAATGAGAGAAACATTCGGATATACAGTATGTATCTTAGATATTTACACTGTTTATCTATTTTATCAGCTCTTCTTACCACATGGGTTCGGCTTGTAGTTTTGGCAATTACAGACCGTAGTTCATCTGTTTCCCTGCCGTGCTTTGTTAGCCCTATCACCTAATTTTTCAGTCGTCAGGACAACACCTCGGGATCACTGCTGGACTGACAGTAATCAGACAACACACACTAACACCACCACCATGTCTCTGTCACTGCGTTGTTAAGAATGATCCACCACGCACACAATGCTTGCTCTGTGGTGGTCCTGTGTGGGACCAGACTAAAAAGGTGATAAAGTATACAGAGAATCAGATGGACTACAGTCTGTGATTATAAAACTACAATGTGCTCCCATAAAAAGGACAGTGAGTGTAGACAGAAGGAGATTTTAATGTTTTGGCTGATGGGTGCATGTTTGGATTTATGTATCAGCACAGATGAGTTCAGTTGCAGCAGCAACTGAGTAATGTGTCCAGGTGGAACTTTGGCACAGTTTGTAGATGGAACATTAGACTTCCTGCTAGATACTCAGAAAACAGTGGAAGAGGAAAGTCAGTGTTTGTGAATATTACGAGTATGTAAGCATCTGTAGCCTCAAGTTTTGGACTGCCAGAAGAAAAACAATAGAAGTGAACACTGCCTGTAACCTGTAATATTAATACAAACCAGCCATAACTGGAAGTGCAAATGACCTATTGCTCTCTATTTGCCAGTGTGTGTTCCGTATTAAAGTGTTCTAGTATGGTGGAACACAACATTTGATTAAGAAACATACTGTTGTCTTGAAGCCTTAAAAGATTCAGTGACATGTACAGTAGCTCACTTATTTATTTATTTATTTATTTTTGCATTTGCCTAGATTTATGTTTCAGCAGATTGTATCTTTTTATTTAGAGGTATCACTCAATTATTGACAATTTTATTATTAGACACATAATAATACTAGTCTTATTATTCATTGACAAATAACAACCACTCCTTAAACATTTGAGCGCTTCCTTAAAAATCCACACAAACGTTGCCTTTTTATTTAAAATATTAGGAGCATGTCTGAGAATCAACTCTTTTCCCCTCAGGGGGAAGACTTGCAAAATGTTGCCATCATGCTGTATAAAAGCAGTCTGTAAAATTTGTCCTGACATTTCCATCAAATTTACACCCAGTTGCTTAAAAGCCTTTGTCTTATCAAAGCAAAGATTTCCATCAAACACTGTAACTTACATTCACTAAACAACAACCAAAAAACACAAACCTAATGTGTGCTTTCCTGCACTGGGATTTAAGTCTGCTCTCTGATGGGGTACAGATACTGGTATTTTGTATTGACCCAACATTCTCATACCCATACTCCTTTTCTTGCAATCGAACATGCACCGATAGATTGGATATACTTGGTGTGTGATGTAAACCTAGTGTACGCTGCCATGCTACTAAACAAATGACTCAAGCTGCCAGTGAATGAGGGTCTGCACCCACAGAAAGTTCTCCCATGGAGGTCTGATATAAAGTGGCTGATCACTTTGAACATTCAGTTTTTGCATTTCTGGCCATGAATTTACGATTTTAGCCTGTTTTTAAACACACACAATCACATTCACAACTGTTTCTCCAATACAGGTGGAGACACGTAGGCTAACATTTACTACTGTATATGTTGTGTATAAGAGTTATACTTTTACATATACTTTATATATACTTTGTTAAGTAGACTGTAGAGATACCATATTGTTATACCATGTTTATTTTCGGTCAGTTAGATTTCTGTGTACACATACACAGTCTGCTATGCGTTAAAATCATACAGCAAAATACATACCTCCAACCAAACCATGATTTGACTCAAAATATTAAGAAAGAAATTTTTTATTTTTTTACTTTTTTATTTCCTTGCTGTTGAAACAAAGGAGACTGGTGGAGGGAAACATTTTCTAAAATTATGAAAACCGAGACTGAATTGTTGGTCAGTAAAGGGACAGACATACAAATATCTTGATCACTTGCAAGGTAGTTATGTTGGTCATCTTTAGTCCTTCATCAGTGGTCACAGAATACTGCCCAAAGGATGCTGTTGACCGGTTTGGGTTTGTGGTCTATTCTCAGTTCAGCAGTGACACTGAGGTGTTTGAACACTCCAGCAGCACCAATTACGTCAGATCAACTTGTACCAGGACAACACACACTAACACACCACCATGCCATATCAGTGTCACTGCAGTGAGGACATACATATTTACATACACACATACTAAATGTAGAACTACATAGTGCATCTATGTGACAAGTAGAGGAGATAAAATAGACGATGGCTATGGATAAGGTATAGCTAATGAAGTGAGTGTATTATGTCTAAAGAAAAGTACACATCATATAGGGTAACCGCAAGCTAAATGGCCGTTGCGGTTTGCAGTTCAAATAGAGGTTTCTTCTTTTCGTTGCAGAGACCCAACTTTCAAAAATACCTTTGGGTTAATTTAGCTAAAGTACAGAAGAAAGATTCGTGTGACATCTTTACAATGCAAATGCAATTTAACTGCAATGCAGCTAAGTCAGATCTTGTGTGTTCTGAGTTAAAAAGGTGACTCTTCCACAAGCAGGAATTGCCTCAACTGCTCACTGGTGGCATTCCACCACTTTAACAATAGCCTGCAACATTTGGCATTTGTCTGATTTTAGTTAAATATGAATCATATTTATGGCATGTCTTTATTTATTGACATGTATTCCTCTTTCCAGTATCTTTGACCTCTTTGTTACTGTTGAGCTGTTGTTTTAATTTTTTTTTGTTTATTTTAAAATAGTTTTTATTCATGTATTTTCTTTACCTTTTTCCCAACAATTTGCTCTGTTATTTGTTATTTTATCATATGTTGTTTTATCGTATTATATTAGCATTATTCTTTTCTAATCACCAGTTTAGGTGATTCTCATTTACAGTTATCAACATTAAATAATGATTGATTGATTGAGAGAGAGATATTTGTTATGAAGATGCCCATCATACTAGCTTTACCTATTGTATGGCTGTGATGAGGTCCAATAGTACTGCCCAGCACCATTTATGCTTGTGTATAATTATGCTTACCTGTTACACTTACCTGTTGTTGCTGGTCCATCTTATTCTCAAAATAGGAGGCAAATCACGTTGAACTTGAGCATGCCAAATAGCCCACAGCTAGCTAAAGCTCAAACCTGTAGCCTTTAATAGAGAAGCGTTGGTAATGAGTACTGTGTGCACTGTAACTGTAATTGTATTACTAGTAAGCTATAATCCAGGCTGGAAGGGATTATTTGTTTTTATTTTATTGTTTGTATTTATGTTTTATGAATATTTAGTACCTTTTAAGTCAGTTCACTTCTGTTAAACTGAATGGTTTCCTCCGGGTGTGGAAGGGACAGGGCTCGACTTGTGAGGGGGAGGGAAAGGGTTAGTATGGGGTCTTTAGCTCAGATATACTCACCTTCTGAGAGCGCAAGGGAAAAGTGAGTAGAGCTAATGAGTAAGGCTTTTATGACCTTATATTTAATTTTTACACTTTTTTTAAAGACTTGCTTGTTTTTTTTTACTGTCTTTTGTTTGTTTGTATTTTTCCTCACCTAGTGTAAATAAATGTTACCATGTGAAGATATCTTTTAGAGTCATCCTCTTTTTCCCACCACGTCTGTAATTCGGGTGGGCTTTGTCACAATGACTATTTACTTTAGAATTATTTTGCATCACCTCACGGTTGGTTTCAGTGCATAGACCCAACTATAAATGCCGAGGTTCTCACTGCAGTAAAACAACTAGGTATTAACCCATATTACCCCCATATATATGTATGTGGTTTCTTTAGGTGAGGATTCTGAATACCCTGCAAACTTAAAAAAACAAAAAAACATCATACTTGCCTAGAAACCGGCCAGTAGAACCATCTGAACAGAAACGTTGCTACCCGTTTCTTCTGGCCTGCAAAACTTCAGTGACTTTATGGTTAAAGTTCATTGTCTCAGTCACCAGTCTCTTTTCTGTGGACACCCTAGCTAATGCGTTTAGCATGTCCAGGGTCATGTGTTTCTCAGAAACATATTGGTTCTTTTTTAGGGTTGAAGAGCAGCTCTCAGCTTCTGCTGTGGCCATGGAAGTAGTAATGAGGATCTTCAGAAGAATGACTGAAAAGCTTGGATAGTGAATCTTCAGGAACTGCCATCTTGCACTGTTCAAACCTGTCTCCCTGAACCAGGGGGCGCTAACAAGGTGGTTTGTAAAGGAGAAGTATTCCCTGGTGTGTCCCAATGTGATATCACAGACCTACAGACTGTAGTAACCTTCAGCTAGTTGTTGAGTAATGTGCTGCTCTAGGAACTATTAGCTTTTCTGCCTTTTCCGTTTTTCAGAAAAGATGTTTTAAGTCTCGTACCCATCAAGGCTTCTCAAGTCCTGTGCCAATGAGTTGTGCGGCGTGGCCAGGCACACCGCCAGGCATCTTTAATCTAAGCCTGAGGTTAGGAAGAGTTCCACAGCTCTGGAAAACATCTTGCGTGGTACCAGTGCCGAAGATCACACACCCCAAAGACCTCAACAGTTACAGGCGGGTGGCACTCACATCACACCTGATGAAGACCCTGGAGAGACTGCTTCTTGTCCACCTCCGCCCCCTGGTGAGTCCAGGAATGGACCCACTTCAGTTTGCCTACCAACCTGGCATCTGAGTGGAGGATGCCATCATCCACCTTCTACACAGATCTCTCTCTCACCTGGAGAACGCTGGGAGCACTGTGAGAATCATGTTCTTTGATTTTTCCAGTGCTTTCAGTAACATCCAACCCATTCTCCTGAAGGACAAGCTGGACTGCACAGGGTTGGACCATCACCTCACCACCTGGATCTTGAACTACCTCACAAACCGTCCACAATATGTGAGGACACAGGACTGCCAGTCTGACATGGTTGTCTGCAGTACGGGGGCTCCACAGGAAACAGTACTTGCTCCCTTTCTCTTCACCCTCTGCACTGCTGACTTCAAGTACAGTTCTGCCAGTTGCCACCTGCAAAAGTTCTCTGATGTCTCTGTTATTGTCGGCCTCATCAGTGATGGAGATGACAGGAAGTGCAGAGAGCTGACTAAGGACTTTGTGAATGATGTCAGAGGAACTGCCTGCAGATCAGCGCAGGAATAACTAAAGAACTGGTGGTGGACTTCCGCAGAGCCAAACACTCTCCTCCGGTACCTGTAAACATTCAGGGAATGGACATTGAGATAGTGAGATCCTACAAGTACCTGGGTGTTCACCTCAACAAGCTGGACTGGACTGACAACACTGCTGCACTCTACAAGAAAGGCCAGAGCAGACTCCATCTCCTGAGGAGACTCAGGTCCTTTGGAGTGCAGGGGGCGCTCCTGAGGACCTTCTTCGATGCTGTGGTGGCATCAGCCATCTTTTATGGAGTGGTCTGCTGGGGCAGCAGCATCTCCACCGCTGACAGGAAGAGACTGAACAAAATCATCAAGAAGTCCAGCTCTGTCCTGGGGTGTCATCTTGACCCAGTGGAGGTGGTGGGAGACAGGAGAATGAGGACTAAGTTCAAACACATGCTGAAGAACCTGTCCCACCCCATGTACCACTCTCTGGAAGCACTGGGCAGCTCCTTCAGTGCCCGGCTGCTGCACCCACGGTGTGTGAAGGAGAGATACCGCAGATCCTTCCTTCCGGCTGCTGTCAGACTGTATAACAGCCGCTCCCCTAAGTGGTCTATTTCTACAGTAGTCTATTTCTACAGTAGTCTATTCTACTATGTGCAAAAATACCCAGTAATCTACCTCTATTCTACTATGTGCAATAAAACTGCTGTCTTCTGGGTTTCAATTTTTAGTATTTAATGATATATTTTTCTGTACTTTTTGTATATAGAGTTTATTTATTATTTGTATTTTTTCCTGACACTTCTGTTCTTTCCTCTGTGCTGCTGTAACATTCCGAATTTCCCCACTGTGGGATCAATAAAGGATTCTCTTATCTTATCTTGCACCGCATACTTTTTGCTGATGTTGGTAGTCTTGTGTTGTCACTTTAATGTAACATAGTGTTATTTCTCTTTAAAGTGGATAAACACAGCAAATATATCTGACGTCAAGTGTCAGTGTCACTGAGAATGATCCACCACCCAAATAATACCTGCCCTGTGGTGGTTTTGACCACTAAAGAACCCACATGAAAGGTGGGTAACTGAGTATGCAAAGAAACAGGTGGAGGACAGTCTGTTAGTGTAGCACTGCAAAGTGCTGTTATATGGCAAGTGGAGCTGGGCAGTGAGTGTAGATAAAAGTAAATGTACCTAATGAAGTGATCAGTGAGTGTATATGTGGTTTTAGCCCACTTCCTAAGCTCATTCCAGCTGCTTTAGTTTTATCCTCTATAACTGGCCCAAGTCAGAGCTCCCTCAAAACAAACCCTCGAATTGTTCAAATCTTAGTAATAACAAAACCATGTAACAGAAATTTTTTGCCATCTGAAAGCAACGTAGAAACTGCTTGATTTGAGTTCCTTAACCGTCAGGTGCATAAGAAGACTCCTGAAATATAAAAAAATTGGGAATGCCTGAATTACAAGGAGAAGGAAATATCTTCGAAGTACCTCTCACAGGGCAGTGTGTTTTATGTTTTGCTTTCACAGCACCTTGCCCAGTCACCAAAAGCATATGTTATGATTATGCACCGTCATTTTGAATTACTGTTAATTATTTTTGGTGGCAAATTCGGACGTAAATGTCTATGCATTGATGCTTAAGTCCGGTTATTTGGGTATTTTAAGGGAATTTCATAGGTTCGTACAAACTAGTCAAAACATGAACAAATTACGTTACCACCCCTCTTCAGATAAAACTATTCCCACTTGAAAATGACTTACGAACTATTTTACCCATGTACTGTAATAATAAGCTATTCCAAACAAACGAGAGAAACACCTCCACCACTTAGCCCTAGTCATTAGTAATGCATACATTCAACTCAGCTCCAAAACACAGTCATCCTTTTACCTATTGTGGTAACTGTTTCTTATCGTCTTGCCAAAAAAGCCCCACAGCCCTGCCCCCATGTAGGTCAGTTGTATCCACAGAAAAAAATTCCAATCCTTGTCTTCCAGCACTCCAAACGTAAGATCGAATGGATCTCCAAAATACTGCTGCAGTCAAGTGAACCATGGCAATTTAACAAAGCCAAACCCAAATAACCTTTTCTTAAAAAAGCTTGTGAAAAATGCAAAACGGAACCAGAAATAGAAAAATGTGGAAATGAACGAGGCAGGCCTGTGAAGTCTTATGTGAAGTCTTATAAAGTCATGGTCTTTGAGGTCTGTATTGGTGCATGCAGGCGTTATGCAATCCGGCAGCCTTGGAGCTCAGGGCATTTAGCTTTAGAGTTCATTGTGGAACTAGTTTGGCTCAGTGAGGTTTTGTGAGATCACCACTTAAGAATATTGAGAGAGGCCAATAGTGGGGGCTACGGTTGGGTGACAACACTAACAGTGGAACAAGATGAAGCATATCTGGTTTAGTCAGAGAGGTGAGGCTTAAATAATAATGCATGGAATTTTCTTTCAGCGCCTGTGTGAATCAGGGACAAGCCCGCTGTTTTGTTACTAGCTGTTACCTGGATTAATGATTCTTCTTGACCTTTATAATTCCTAGGCAGCTGAAATGTTTGTTGCGTTAAAATAGACATCAGTACTCTGATCCTTCTTTGTCTTTCAGGGTTGATTTTTATCCTGCCACAGCTATTTTTAATCATTGTCTCAGTCTTTCTCTCGCAGCGAGTGAATTAACTTAAATCAGTCATCTTTAAAAAAAAAAAAATGTTCTTTGTGTTGTATGATGGCACAAAGGCTTAGCACCAGTGTGAAAATGGGTCCATATGGTGTGTAGTTGCATGTTTGTATTTTGGTGTGTGTGCGCGTGCTCGCCCGCGCATGCATGCTTTTCAGTGTTAGTATGTCTCTGGAGTGTCTTTTTAAAGTTGACACTGTGAATGTCAAACCAGCAAAGCGGGAGCCTGAAAGCAAAGAGATGTTGAATCTGTTTCTTGTCATCTTCTGCTCTTTCATCAGGGCTGCAGAGAACTGTTTTGCAAGGGAAATGCATCTGTGCTCGGCAGACTGATCTGTAAAGCGTAATCAGAGAGCCTGCTGCTGGTGCTGCTCAGTTTGCCTGCAATACACTCGCACAGAGCCTGGCTGCTGTCACTATGATAAACATTTTCCAGGCTGTGCTGCAAACTCCATGTCATCACTGCATGTCGAAAAAACACAGCAGACGGTGTGCGCGCTCGTGTGTGTGTGTGTGTGTGTGTGCGCGTGTGTGTTTAAGTTTATGCGTTCACTGCCACACAACACTTCAGAATGCATTCAGCTCTGTTAATGTGGGGCAGTATGAGGAGATTTATACAAGGTTTATTAGAGATTTATGATGAGGTTTATACGAAACTCAACCCAATTGCTGGATTGAAGTGGCTGCTCCTAGCTTCTAGGTGGAAACAGATTTATGGGTCATAATGCACTAGAGTTCTTTTTAAACTGTATTATGTCGTAGAATAGATAAGGTTGGATCTGTCTCATGCTTGTCTTTGTCCTCACCAGCTGCAGGGTAATAAGTAGTAAAAAAACCTTTTTATTTATTACATAACTGTTCATTAAGCATCAGTTAAAACATATTAAGGAGAACATTAGTACGCTGTCAGCTGATGTCAGCTGTCAGCTGGTTAGTTTGTTATTAGACAGCAGATTTACTCATATTAGTATGTAATAAGAGAACTAACTAGTACCTGTGATAATCCCAGTAATACACTATGAATTACAACTGCTGATGTGTTTTTAAAAGTGTAATTATTACTTTGTGTCCCTCCCAGTAAAGTGATCATTTACTACAAATTAAGCTATGTGATTATCATTAAGCCTAGCTTTTGGTATCTTAATTTACCTCTGCTTGTTTTGTGTTCCCCTCAAGCAAAAAGGAAAATATACATTCTTTATCAATTTATGTTTGTTTAAAATGATTCAATTCAACAAACCAAACAGTTCATTGTTTATTAAACTTGAAGTCAAGTTATATCAAGTTCTTGATATTTACCCATCTTATTGAATTGCAGGTTCTTTAAGGATCCAACATTGGGTTATAATAGGTAGACTGGCAAATTAATATGTTTATAAATATGTAAATAAGAATGTTTGTTTTGTCTTGGTAAAAAAATCTAAATTAGTCAAATCATTGTTTTGATTATGTGTCTGTGCAGCAGATATATCAGGTATTTTAACAAATACAGAGGACTATATTACAGAGGAAAATCAAAAAGAGAGAGCACATTTAACTACAAGCTGCAAGCTAAGAGAAAGATAGATGAGTGCCGATGCAGCTCCTGAGGGTTTTGGTTACTTTGTTCGCTTTCCGTCACAGTATCTGTATATGTTTTTCACTGTACACCCAAAGTTATATTTTCCATAGCAAAGAAGAAACCAGCCAATATCTCTTGCTCCTGTTATGAGTAAAGGTCCTTTCATAAAGGGAAGCTTGAAACCGTGGAAACATACAGTGGGGTGTGAAAGTTTGGGCAGGTTGTTAATTTTCCTGATTTACCTTTATAAAGCATTGACTGTTTGAATAAAAAAATCCGTTTAATATATCATATAGGGGACAAACACAGTGATATTTGAGAATTGAAATGAAGTTTATATGATTTACAGAAAGTGTGCAATAATTTGTTAAACTATTAAAAATTAGGCAGGTTCATAAATTTGGGCACCAAAAAAAAAACCATAACTCAATATTTAGTAGATCCTCGTTTTGCAGAAATAACACCCTCTAAACGCTTCCTATAGCTTTTAATGAGAGTCTGGATTGTGGCTGAAGGTATTTTAGACCATTCTTCTTTACAAAACATCTCTAGTTCATTCAGGTTTGATGGTTTCTGAGCATGGACAGCCCTCTTTAAGTGACACCACAGATTTTCAATAATATTCAGGTCTGGGGACTGAGATGGCCATTCCAGAACGTTGTACTTGTTCCTCTGCATGAATGCATTAGTAGATTTTGAGCAGTGTTTAGGGTTGTTGTCTTGTTGGAAGATCCAGCCCCGGCGCAGCTTCAGCTTTGTCACTGATTCCTGGACGATGGTCTCCAGAATCTGCTGATATTGATTGGAATCCATGCGTCCCTCAACTTTAACAAGATTCCCAGTCCCTGTACTGGCCACACAGCCCCACAGCATGATGGAACCCCCACCAAATTTTACTGTAGGTAGCAGGTGTTTTTCTTGGAGTGCTGTGTTCTTTTTCCTCCATGCATAACGGCCCTTGTTATGCCCAAATAACACAGCACCTTATTCCAAAATGAAGCTGGCTTGTCCAAATGTGCTTTTGCATACCTCAAGCGGCTCTGTTTGTGATGTGGGCGGAGAAAAGGCTTCCTCTGCATCACTCTCCCGTACAGCATCTCCTTGTGTAAAGTGCGCAGAATAGTTGAACGATGCACAGTGACTCCATCAGCAGCAAGATCATGTTGTAGGTCTTTGGTGCTGGTCTGTGGGTTGACTCTGACTGTTCTCAACATCCTTCGCTTCTGTTTATTCGAGATTTTTCTTGCTGAAATCTCTGAGATAGCTTTCTGTATCTTTCCCCTAAACCATGACGGTGAACGATCTTTCTTTTCAGGTCATTTGAAAGTTGTTTTGAGACTCCCATGCTGTGACTCTTCAGAGAAGATGCAAGGAGGAGAAAAACTTACAATTGCCCCCCTTAAATACCCTTTCTCATAATTGGAGTCACCTGAGTATGGAGGTCAAAGGTCACTGAACTTACTAAACCAAATTTGAGTTCCAATAATTAGTTCTAAAGGTTTTGAAATCAATAAAATGACAACAGTGCCCAAATTTATGCACCTGCCTACTTTTGTTTAAACAATTATTGCACACTTTCTGTAAATCATATAAACTTCATTTCACTTCTCAAATATCACTGTGTTTGTCCCCTACATGATATATTTAATGGAATTTTTTTATCCAAACAATCAATGCTTTATAAAGGTAAATCAGGGAAATTAACAAGGCTGCCCAAACTTTCGCATCCCACTGTATTCACCGTAAGACTGAAGAATAAGAATAAGTAAGAGTCACAGAGATAGTGTGGTTGTGTATTACCTAATCTTAAACAATTAAAAGTAAAAAAAAAAAAAAAACAGCTAACAAATCTCTTAAAGTAAAGAAAGTAGAGAACAAGTAAAGAAAAGGTGCCACGTACTGGAGTGTATTGTGTATGTCACTAAATGTATTAACAGAGACAGAGACCATGATAACCTCCCTAGACTTGATTTACTTTTGAAAAAAAGTGACATTTGTTGTCAACAGCATGCTAACAGTTGCTAATAGGTTAATAAGATGCAGCATGAAACATGCAAAAGGCAGATGATCTCTTGTTGCTCTGTTTCAGCAAGATAATCAACAGGAGCTACTGGAACAAACTTTAATGAAGCTGAACTGATAGGCAGATCAACTGAAGGAGCAGCTAATACGCAGGGACAATATTAGAAAACTAAGCTAAGATACATTCCTTTCCCTGCAAAAGAGATGACTGTTGACTACAATGATTATTTTGAGTACTGCTTGGCACAGCTCTCTTTGATCAGAAACCTGATGGTCATTAATTGCGATATGCTTTGGAATAGGTCTTCCTGACTGTCTTCCAGAATTATTTTGGAGCTAAATTTGTAAGAAACTGGTACAGTGATATTCGACTTTAGCTTTCATGTTTTAGGAAGGACATGTATTCTTCAGCTGCCTGAAGGTTAGCCGGTGGTCTTTGTCACCATGTCTACTTGCATTGGTCCATGCTTTATTTCTTGGATTGAGTGCAGAATGTTTTTCAGTGTTGAGCCAAAGATTTTATCTGTCTCAAATCATAACATTCTTATAAGGGGGATGCTTGTTTTTATAAGGGGGATGCTTGTTTACACTCGGGTTTGTACAAGTGAAATGAATATCACTGAGCACCAGGTTGTCTTGGTGGTGATGAATGTGGTGATAAAGAAATGATGCAAATTCTTCTAACCACCATCCGAGAGCTTGACATGCTTCTGTTACTAATGCATCTGATAGGGCAGTGGTCACTTTAACCAGGGTTGACTACACCTATTAAATAAATTTTGTCAGCTCTGTTGGATAAAGTAAAATCTATTTTGGTTCGGTGGGGTCATGCGAGTTTGGTCTTGTTGGTTCTGTAATTTAGGTTTTGTAGAGTCTATGTTTTGATGGCTTGGTGCTGTTCATGGCATATTAGGCAGTATATTGGCTTGGCATATCAATGTATACTGTAGATGGCTAAAGCTTCTGGATGTTTTCAGCTGGAGGAGAGAGGTCGTTGTTCACATTTTACATTTTTTTCACTTGAATTCCATATAAAAAGATGCCAGATGACTATAGCAACAGTAGGGCATCTATCAGTTTTTACCGTCCTGTTATCATGGTAACTTGGTTACCTGTCACAGGTCAGTGTAGCTCTGTAGTTCTGAATGCAGTTCGATTACACTGATCCATTATGCACATATTCCAAATGTGTGAGTGAGAGATGTCATTCTTGCGTATTATTTAGGCTTACCATATTACATAGTAGTAGCTAGCCTGTGTCGAAAGTCACACCCCTGTTAGAATGCTTTATGCAAATGTTGTGCCAAATGTCTAAGAAAATCAATGCATACAATAACATATACACTGCAACAATGTCATTTCTAGGGACTGTTCAATCATTACATATTACATTGTGTGTGTGAGTTTCTTACACTATTTCATAAAAATACTTTTGTTTGCAGATGTTATATCTGTCCCTGGATGATGCATAACACAGTTCAATTGAACATGATCCAAGGGTATTAGCTTGGACATATAAGAAAATCTCACACTACTACTCAAGAGTAATTCCTACTGATCTGTGGAATCAGAGAAACTCCTAAATAGCAGTAAATCAACACGTGGAGTAGCTGGAGCTGTCTAGCACAGCTGAAATATGGAAGAACTAGGACAGACTAAGCTACATATGGAGTGGGAGTCATATAACTTGAAAGGGGACAGGGGCAAGATTTTTTACTTTAAAAAGGGCCCATACATTATGATCCCATAAAAGAACCAAACCAATGGTTTATTTTCAGGGCACTCATGGTTGAATCTATATGTAGGTCCTGTTTAGGCTAGCCCCTGTTTATCTACGTTTCCCATTTCTGTCTTTCTCTTGTCATTTCCATATGCCTTTTGTTGCCCTGTGCCATGTGCTTTTGTTTGTTTTGGTTATTGCTCCTCCTGTCTCCACCCCCTTGTCAGACCCCTCACCTGTACCTAGTTTGTAGCTCTGCCCCTTCTCAGGTGTTCCTCGTTAGTCCTTGTTGTTTTATACTCCGTTGTTCCTTTTGTTCTTGCTTGGTGTTTTGTCTCCCTGTCTGTTGTTTTTGTAACCCTGTTCCCGGTTGTTTCTCAGTTTGCTAATTTCTTTGGTTTCTTTGGTTTTGTTTCATATTATTTTATTCATTAAAGCCTTGCACTTACATCCTGCCTCCTTGTCCTGTCTGATGTTACACTATAATAAGTAAAAATCTGGTGCTCAATACAAGGACATACACTTTTAAACAATCCATTCTGACACATTTACTCCATCAGAATAAGTAAGTATAAATGCAGCCTCCGTTCATATGAACACCATGACTGACGACAAAGTAGCCTGTCTACAAAATTGAAATGTTATCTTGACACATGTTGTGCATGTGTAATTTAAGAATGATTTCCGCACATGGATTTACCTTCCTAAAACTTACATAAGCCTCTATGTCACAATTCCTTCCCAGTTGACCTAAATCTATCTATCTGTTAGCCCAAGATTAAGTTACTTTCTAGCGCACAGACTTATTTTTTCACCCATTCATTCTTTTTTTTTTACATCCCCCATGCCATTTACTTTTTGTTTCTTTCATAATTTAAGCGAGCTGCACTAATTGTTTATCACGTATGCTGAGTAAACCAATGAACTGTGTTGGCAAGGTGCTGGAGTTCTGTGCTGATAATTGTGCTTAAATTATCCAACTCTGAATATTTCTTTCTCTCTCTCTCTCTCTCTCTCTCTCTCTCTCTCTCTCTCTAACAAGGCTGCCCAAACTTTTGCATCGAACTGTATATATATATATATATATATATATATATATATATATATATATATATATATATATATATATATATATATATATATATATATATATATATACACACAATGGGGTGTGAAAGTTTGGGCAGCCTTGTTAATTTTCCTGATTTACCTTTATAAAGCATTGATTGTTTGGATAAAAAAATTGCGTTAAATGTATCATATAGGGGACAAACACAGTGATATTTGAGAAGTGAAATGAAGTTTATATGATTTACAGAAAGTGTGCAATAATTAGTTTAAAAAAAATTAGGCAGGTGCATAAATTTGGGCACTGTTGTCATTTTATTGATTTCAAAACCTTTAGAACTAATTTTTGGAACTCAAATTTGGTTTAGTAAGTTCAGTGACCTTTGACCTCCATACACAGGTGACTCCAATTATGAGAAAGGGTATTTAAGGGGGGCAATTGTTAAGTTTTTCTCCTCTTTGCATCTTCTCTGAAGAGTTACAGCATGGGAGTCTCAAAACAACTTTCAAATGACCTGAAAACAAAGACTGTTCACCGTCATGGTTTAGGGGAAGGATACAGAAAGCTATCTCAGAGATTTCAGCTTTCAGTCTCCACTGTGAGAAACATTGTGAGAAAATGGAAGACCACAGGCACAGTTCAATTCGAGGCTCGAAGCGGCAGACCAAGAAAAATCTTGAATAAACAGAAGCGAAGGATGTTGAGAACAGTCAGAGTCAACCCACAGACCAGCACCAAAGACCTACAACATGATCTTGCTGCTGATGGAGTCACTGTGCATCGTTCAACTATTCAGCGCACTTTACACAAGGAGATGCTGTACGGGAGAGTGATGCAGAGGAAGCCTTTTCTCCGCCCACATCACAAACAGAGCCGCTTGGGGTATGCTAAAGCACATTTGGACAAGCCAGCTTCATTTTGGAATAAGGTGCTGTGGACTGATGAAACTAAAAGAGTTATTTGGGCATAACAAGGGCCGTTATGCATGGAGGAAAAAGAATACAGCACTCCAAGAAAAACACCTGCTACCTACAGTAAAGTTTGGTCAAAATCTACTAATGCATTCATGCAGAGGAACAAGTACAACGTTCTGGAATGGCCATCTCTTTCCCCAGACCCGAATATTATTGAAAATCTGTGGTGTCACTAAAAGAGAGCTGTCCATGCTCAGAAACCATCAAACCTGAATGAACTAGAGATGTTTTGTAAAGAAGAATGGTCTAAAATACCTTCAGCCACAATCCAGACTCTCATTAGAAGCTATAGGAAGCATTTAGAGGCTGTTATTTCTGCAAAAGGAGGATCTACTAAATATTGAGTTAATGTTTTTTTTTTTTGGTGCCCAAATTTATGCACCTGCCTAATATATATATATATAAATCCATTATCCGTTATTCATCCAAGTTATGCTTGGATGAAGATCCAGTCGTCCATCTATCATCTGTTCAGTCTTAAGTTTTGTTTGCGGTATCCTGTGCCTTTACGTGTGTCTATGCTAGAATTTCAAAAAACAGTGTTTACATGCTTGGCCTAATTATGACTACCGAATGCACTTGTCTAACAGCCTAACAGCACCTATCCTCCCTTTTTCCAGATTTGTTCTGTGTAAACAAATGAAAAAGCAAATTATTTTGTGTGCTCTGCTGCATTTGGTATTGACTGCCCTGAAACTATGTCTGAGCCAAACTCAAATGGTCTCTCATCTTTTTGACAAAGTATAATATCAGGGTATTGATTAGAGTGTGTGTGTGTGTGTGTGTGTTTATGCACTTTGCAGTTATGCAGCTGACATTACCTACTCTTGTGACTGGCCAGTGTAGTTTATTTTAACTGTTCCATTTATCCGTGTATTGCCCCGTACACACAGTAAGAGGATCCTAACAGAGGTGAAGAAGAGCCCAAAGAATATAATTTCACTATTCACTATTGCAGAGTCCAGTTGCATTTTGGTGTTTCATTGTTTCAGAATCAACAGTGAGACTTCACTTCCACGAACAGAATCTTTTTGAGTGAGTTCTAATAAGGAGCCCTTCCTAAAACCAAGACAGAACCTGTGTTGGGTAATTTACCACAGCGTAACTGAGATTACCAGATTTGAAAGAAGATTCATTCATCATTTCTGTGATGCAATATACAATTGTAATATACAATATTCATAATGAAAATGGATTATACATTTATCAGGATTCCATGTACAAAGTTAACATAAATAAATAAATACATACACATATTCATACATACATACATACATACATACATACATAAATAGAGTAGTGCTTTTGGTATAATTCAGTCAGGTCAAAAATAGTGTCCCTTTTAAGAATGTCACCTGGAGTTGCGTAAAGGGAATTGATCCACATTCTTACTTCACCAGAAATTTGTTTAGCAACATTAGCCTGTTTTGCTGCCAGTGGTCCAGGGACGCTTATTAAGGTCAGTAGCATAATTATGTCCTTTCAATACCAGAAAGTTGCATCTGCCAGAAACTAGGCCATGCTTGTGTCTTCCATCAAGAGAATGACCTGAAGCATACCTCAAAATCAACAAAGGACATGGCCGCAGTAAAGGACCTCTCAGCCTCCAGGCTTCAGCCCAGTGAAAAATCTCAACTAGAGAGGGCAGTTCACAAGAGAAACCCAAGAATCCCAATGGGTTGGAAAGGTTCTGCAGAGCTTTCTACAGAAGAGTGGTCCAAGAATCCTCCACAAGTGTTCTCCAACCTTGTTAATACTACAGAAAGAGGCTGAATACTGTCATTCTCGGCAGGGGAGGCTTCGGCAAACACTGAAATATGGGGTGCTGATATTTTTGGAAATTTTTGGAATATTTTACAGCTTGTGTTACTAAATTTTTATTCTGTATCACAATAATTTTTGCAATACAAGCATGAGACCCATTTGTTCAAGCCCAAAATATCACTCATTGCATACATGGTCCTTTTTATATGTTCATTATAGTTTTTCATGAAGGGTTCCAATATTTCTGCCATTGCCTGTGTAAATGTGTACCCCAGTTTATTAAGGTAGTTTCATGGGCTTGAGAACACATCCTGTAGTCTAATGCTCTGAGAGAACTACATAAACTGAGACACTGTGTGTCCTTGGTAATGGGCCCATGTTAATTGAATCACCTTTGATCTCCTTCAGGTGATAATCTGTCTTTAATTGAAAGGATTGCCAGGAAGCGCTTAGAAAAAGACATCCCTGGGGGTCTGGAGTGTCCCATACTAGCCCAAGACTGATTGGATTGTGCAAATTAATTGAAGTAGTGCCTGGGGTGACATGTTCAGGGACTAGAAAAATAGAACAAACTGCGTTTATGATGTTTTTATTATGTGTGTGTGGTAGTAAAGGTTTTGGGGTTTTGGGCGAGAGAGGGAAAGAGAGAGAGATAACAGTTCATAGAAAAAGGTGCACAACATCGTTGGCCCTGTCAGACAAGCCCTGAGGGACACCCAGTTCAGAGGGGAGGAGAATGCTGTTTGTCTTCAGTAGAGGAGTGTGTGTCTGTGTGTGTGTGTGTGTGTGTGTGTGTGTGTGTGTGTGCGCGTGTGCGTGTGTGTGTGTTAAGGTGGGGTGCAGTGGCATTTATAGCACTATTTTATAAGCTTCTAAGCTTGTAATAATTTCTGTATGTTATCTGTGCATCTGATACTGGGTAGGGTAATGGTAATTGCCAAAAATCCTGGTTTGCATTCCATATTCCAAATATTTGCATATCCTTCCTTAAATATAGCAGCAAGTAGATAAAAAAGAAAATTGGTTGTATATTAGTAATAGCTGAAAGATATTTGCAGATTGTTTGTTGACCTGATGTAGGGTAGGTGGTGATGTAGAACAAATGGCCTATTTCTGGCCCATTGTTCAGTTTGACATGGCCATATACAATGCATATTAAATTAGTGGGCATCCATGTATAATATGGTAGACAAGGGAGTTAGATGCCTTGTTTTGCCATGTCTGCAGTAGCAGAGCAGTAGGTTATTATTGCAGTGTGTGTGTGTGCCCGTGTGTGCCCGTGTGCACTTGTGTGCGTGCGTGCATGCGCATAAAATTGCAGTAGTTCCCCTATACTCGTGGCCCCTATTTCCTTTTTAACATCCTTATTGTTTTTCCTTTTATTGTTTTCCCTTGATGTGGAAACTTTTTCACAAATAGAGAGAGAGAGAGAGAGAGAGAGAGAGAGAGAGAGGGAAGAAAAACAAGGGCTCTCCAGGGCAGCCATTTCTCATAAGATAAATGATACCCTGCCAAAACTAAAGAGCCGCCCTTTTACTTTCACCCGCTCTTCTCACAATAACACAGGGGTTTGTGGGTTGGTGGGGGACAGAAAGGGAGAAGGGAAACAGCGGGAAAGAGGGGTTGTTTGCATTGGGCTGTAATTTGTCTAGGGATTTGTAGGAACAAGCTGGTATTTAGGCTTGAGCTTGTAAAAACCAGCCGAGTGTTAAAATACTGATGAGCTGAGGATTGGTCCGGGGTTTGAGGTTACCTCACTGGGGGCTGTGTGTGTGTGTGTCTTCCTGAAGAGCAAAGCTGTGTTAAAATGAGATGATAGTGTAAATATTAATTCTTAATAGTTCTCTATTTGCCAGCACAGCTGTTATCTTGATAGGCTTGTGTGTGAAAGTGATTTTATTCAAATTGTCCTTCCCTGCGTTTTGAATTGGATAATTAAAGTTGCTTACTCTATTTTGGTGTGTTGTACCTGCACACACTCATTATGCATTTAAAATTCCATTTAAGTTGTCTGTTCTCCAGCTATTTTTTTGACATGCACAAAATGTCTAGCAGTCTAGTGGTCATAGATTAAATAATAATAATGTTTAGGTTGAGAAAATCTATCTCTTTTTTTCTTTTTGTTTTGCAGTTTTCAAAAATCTTTTGATGACTTGGGCAGTTAATGGAAATTGGTATTATTTAAGTCCCGGTTTAGCAGCAGCTTCAACACATGCTTTAAAAACACACTTTGATGGTAGAACAAATCTCAGAATGGATATAGAGTCTTCAAGCCAGCCAGATTTTCAAGAACACTTGAAAAATGACTGGAAACATCATTTTAATCCTGTGCTTTGGCATTATTTCACACAAAACATTGTTTACAAGAAATACTGCATGACAGTCAGAGAAAAGACAAGTGTGAAACATTCAGCAGTCCTTCTGTTATTCTGCTGCTTTCAGTCAAATGCCGAGTGAGCCCAGCTTCCTCTCTTTAATCTCGTCTCATAACATGACGGGTGAGTTCTGTGCTGTCTGCCAAGACGGATCCCACCCAAAACCACACAGTGGACGCCTGCTACACGTCAGTCAGTGAAGAAGCCAAACCACCATCCTGATGTGATTTAAACCCTCTCAGTCAAGCTGATGTGCTTATTAGCAATTAAATAGCACTGAGGGTACTGATGAGTTCATCTACACATCACATACAGTTTTATTCCGTGTCTTTCAAACCAAGAGCACCAGTGCAATAGTGTATACACTAATACGTGCAGCAGTTAATCAGAAATATTGAGTATATCAGGTATGTTAAGTGTAAAATTATTGCTAACATTTAGAAGAATTTATGAAGGCCCTGCTGTTTTATTTGGATAAAAGTTCTGTCTGCGGTGGGAGTGAAGGATCAAAGCTTGACTGTTCAGTCTCAAAGTGTACTTATCAATAAAAGTTCTTTCTTAAATTTAAAGGAACCATAAACGCTGCCCTGTTTAATTTCATTCTTTGTGCGAGAAGAAACACTTCTATTTGAGAGGCACTTTTATTTCTATTTAAGAGGTGTTCTCTTTCATGAGATCAAGGTGGGAGGCATTCTGCTGCTCAACTGTTCCACATTCTTTTCACATGCTCATGCTACCAGTTTTGGTGTCTCTATACACGCAAATTGCAGTAGACTGTTGTTGATCATAAAAGCAACAGCTGTAGCTGTTAAAATATTACACGCTTTTAATGATCACCGTGCCAGTTACTGCCATATTTGTCCCTCTGGCTTATATTCATGCAAGAGAGCAAGCGAGAGAGAGACTAAATTTGAGCCCTGATGGAGGACGGATTAAATTTGCCTTTGGAGCATGTTTTGATAAACTACGTTCGACAGATTCACTAGCATGATTAATAGCCCTGTTAAGGCAGAATTCCATTTAGTGCTTTATTCCTGCGTTGTTATGGTTTTGGTAATGGTACTGGTATGAGTTGTATGAGTCTCTCTCTGAATGTGTCAAGGGGTAAATGTGTCATTTATGAAGCAGTGGCTATTACCTCAAAAACAAAAAAAGGTATTGCATGTGTACAGCTGTCATGTTTTATTTGAAACTTCATCCTGACACATTTAGTGTTTTGTTCTAGAGTATCGTTTCCTTAACAGAATGAATTCCTGCTAGTAACATCTTTCAGGGAACAGTAGTGTTTAGCCTGCCTTTGCACTGACAGTAATACAAATATCATTATAAAACAAAAGGCATAGGAGACCATGGCTGTTTGGATTTTAGAATGGAAGTTCTGCTTGTGCTTAGGCTTAATGTGCTTTTTTACCATTTCCACACTCTTTCCCATTCATCTCAGGTGTGACTGTGGAAGGGCTCCTGGAGAGCATAAATAATAGCCTTATCCTGCTGTCACACAACCATTGTACATGCTGTAACAGCTCAGACAGACAGACGCACATTGTATGCTCTACCAGTACACATGCTTGGCTTCATACATAGCACATGATGTATGTTCCATGCCTGCAGTGGATAATTTATGCTGCTAGAATGTGCTTGGTGCTTGCCATGTTATGAGCACATGTCCAGCTTTGGTTATTGCTTGAAAACAGCAGCCCATGTAACATGCAGTAACCTAATCTGCTTGTTAGTGGGTTGGACACTCACAAACACCTTCTTCCTCTGTTAAGCTAAAATAAAACACTATGGATGCACTAGATGCAGGCTCACACATCTCAACAAAGCACACTCACACATTAAACTTGACAGAAGAGATGGGTGTGTGTGTGTTTATGGCTGAGAGAGGGAGAGAGAGAGAGAGAAGCATCCATCTTCTTCAGTCTCTGTCTCTGGCACAGCTTATGTTATTGGACAGGAGACATATTTTGTGTGTGAGATGCATTTATTTCTGCCCTGTATTATTACTGTCTAGGTCATGAGGGATGTTGATGTCACTATTTGTTGTACCTGTCCACCGGATCAACCCATCTGTCATTTATTGTCCTATATTCAAAAAGGCTCGAAGCCTGAATTTCTTCAGTTTTGTAGCCCCAGTTCAATCACAGTGTATAGGCTATGATGTCTGTATTTGATGTAGAGCTGCTGTTGTTTCTTTTATCCACTGTTTGTGCAGTAGACCAGGGTCGACCACTGGTTTGTCCAGCTCGGACAGAATATGCAAAGTGAGATACGTTTGTCTGTTCCTTCTCTACTTCTTTTCACTTCTTCTGCTTAGTGCTCACTTGGTCATTCAGCTCAGAACTCTTCAGAGAGCACCTTATTCATGGATTCAACCATTTTTTCCACTCCTAGTGTGTGTTTTAGTAAGTGTGTTTACTCTCAGCTTCACGGTGCTCCTCCCCCACCTGCTCCCTCTTGGTCAGAGGTGCACTGCACACAGCTACACTGCTGGGGTGAGACTAAGGGGGGTTTGGGAAACACAATTCTTTAATAATTCAGCATCCTCACCCATCTCTCACCACTCAGAGACGCAGGCTATATGTGCAGTAAGAGCTTCAGAAATGGTGTGGGGGGTGGGAGTGTGGGTTTTGATTGAGTCCTGTTAGCAGGATATCCAGGGGTTCCCTTTGTCGAATTAGAAGTTCAGTTCAGTTCTGGGCAGAGGTAGACGCTTTGCCTTCCATTATGAAGACGAGTCCTACTCTGTTTACTAAAGTCTCTCTGAAGACAGAATGGGAGGGACAAGATTTCTTTGTATTTCTTTGTCCTCTGTGGTTGGATTTGTAGTGGCCAGTCAAAAAAGGAAAAGAGTAATCAGGGGTAAGGATGGGGAAAAACAACCTGCAGAGTTTGGCATTAAAATAACCTGCTGCAGATTAGAGCTCTCTGGACTCTCTGGCACAGACACACATGCACGGGTTATCACTTATTAGCTGTGGATCACTGTTTCTTGGTGCTGGTGAAAGTCTGTAATGTACAGGTTAGTGTTTGCCTGCACTAATTAACAACCCGGCCCTAGATTTCTGCATAATGTAAACAAAGTCATTAGTAGTGGTTTGGATTAAATTGTTTGGATAACAGTTTTATAAAAAGTTACACACGGTCATGTCACAATATTAAGAACACCTCCCTTGAGTCTACACTCTATTTCACCAACTCTACTACACCATATAGGTGCACTTACTAGTCCATCTAATTTGCTGCATACATGTGAATCCCCTTTCACCCTGTTCATCAGTGGTCAGGACCTCCATGGGACCATCACTATGCAGGTATTACTGGAGTGGTGGATCATTCTCAGCAGCGCAGTGACACTGACGTGGTGATGGTGTGTTGAGTGGTAGTTGAGTGGTGGATCATTCTCAGCAGTGCAGTGACACTGATGTAATGATGGTGTGTTGAGTGTGTTGAACCTGATTGTGTGAATCGGACCCGGCAGTGTTGCTGAAGTTTACAGCTGGTGTCTACTCACTATTAGACACTCCAACCCTGCTGGTCCATCTTGAAGATGTAAAGTCGGAGACCATAGCTCATCTCCTTCTGCACAGCTTTATGTTGGTCATCCTCTTGTCCTTCACAGGACACTGCCCATATAACACTGTTGGCTGAAATTTTTTGCTTGATGGACTAATTTTGGTTCAGCAGTGACACTGAGGCGTGTAAAACCTCAGCACCACTACTGTGTCTGATCCACACAAACTTAGTGCAACACACACTAACATGCCACCACAACAGTTGTATTCTGATATGATTGTGTATAATTGTACACAGTAGTGGTGCTAGGAGGCTGGTGTCTGAAAATATAGGCTATTAAATGTAAAGCTGACGTATTGAAGTTGACATATTGTTTTATGATAAGGGTTTGCACTAAAACCTTTTGTTATCCATGTTATATTTGACAGATAAGTGCTGGCTGTGGCAAGCAAGTACCAAAGCTTTCAGTTCTACCACTGTTTTACCATTAGCATCATTCCATATAAACCTCAGAAGACACATGTAGTTCACTGGCTGTTTTGGATTGCAAATAAAAGAACTAGATTTGTGTTGCAGACATCGTAACCCCTGACACCTCTAATCATCCGAGACTGCAAGTTACTCCTCAGTGCATCATTTTACATCAATCCACCCTGAATGACCTTGTTTCACATTTCTATTGAATTATGCATTTATTTTGAAATTCTCTTTAACAGCGGGTGTTAGGAGAGGACATGATAAATGTGTAATGCTGTTATGGTGACTTAGACAGAGAAATTCTGCCATAGATGTCAAAGGAAACATAATTATTTTTAATTTATAAACCTTTTTTTTTCCTTTTTTCATAAATAGATTGTTTTATGTGACACTCAGAAATCCTCCTCATTCTTTTCTTATAGTCTTACCAGTGAAATCTTGTTCCAGGTCTTGTTGCTGCTGCTGCTGCTGTTTATTTTAATATGATCCATGAGAACTGCAACATTGGTAATGCTGTTGTGTCAGCCAGTACGACGTCCATAGCACTGAATTAGATTTGCTGCTCTCCCTGAGGCTGATGTTAGCTTGTTTTTTAAATTTATGTTCCACCTTAAATAGTGCAGCAGTTACACACTAACACCCATACAGTCATCTGAATGTAACTGCTACGACACCTAGGACTTAGTTACAGTCATCACACTGGGTCTCACTTGAATGGTTCTAGTTTACCTTCTACATATATGCTCTTGGGTGTGACATTTACAGTAATGCTATTATACTCACAATCACTTTTCCATTAAAGTTGGAATGCTGTGCAATTTATGACTGAATGCAGTGATGTGCACAGTATTTAAACCCTACATTTAAATAAAAATTGTGCAATTCATATCGCAAATCAAATGTTTAAACTGAGAACTTTTATTGTCTTTTTTAATGTATACCCATTTCAAATTCAATTTTGATGGAACAGCTAATTTAGTTCATTGGCAACAGGTCAGTTTGGGTATACAAAGAACAGCCCAGAGAGATCAGGTTGTGTCCTCAGAGTCTTTCAGAAGTAAAGATGGGGTGGATGAATGGTCATTGAGTGGCGATGCATTAAAACAGTCACCGGTCTATAGTGGAAATCATTGCATGGTCTCATTAACACTATTAACAAAAGCAGGACACTTTTGTCGCACCATCTACAAATTGTTGCTCTCCAAAACAGCAACTCTTACAGGAGAGGGCAAAAACCTCAGTTGATTCTAATGGAAGTCAATGGAACCAGACTTTGTTCCAAACAGTTTTTGGTGATTTCTGTGAGTCCATTCATCATTATATTTTCACACTGTGTAAACAGCAGCTGCTGTGTTTAAATGAAGCAGAAATGTAAAAATCAGCAAAAATGGAGATGCTTTCCGCCTTAAAACCGCCTTTAAACCTCTAGCATGCAAAGAAGAAGTCATAAATAAACAACCAGCATTCTTGACAGTTTGGGAACATTATTGCACATGGCGTTAGGTAATTTGAACAACTGTAAAGGAACCATAAATGCTGAATGATATATATGCCGTCATCCAAATGTATTTTTCTGGTGAGGCCTTGCTTATTTCAGCAAGACTATGCCAAACCCCATTCTGCATGCATTACAGCAGGCTTGCTCCCTAGGGAAAGGATGTGCTAAAGTAGTCTGTGTTACAAGAAGTGGTGATGCAACACAGTTCTAACCCAACACAGTGATCGTGCCTGTCCCAGCTTTTTTGAAATGTGTTGCTGGCACCGAATTCACAAAGAGCCTAAGTTTGTCAAGTAACAAAACCCAGTTTGATGTGTTGTCTTTCTTCTACTTTCACTTAGTTAAGAATTTAAATGATTTACACATTATTGCATTTTTTAAGATTCTAATAATTGTAACTAGAATATCTGTAGCTGTGTGCTTGTATGTGTACGTGTGCGTGTGCCTGTGACTGAATGGTAGAAGATAGGTCAGGTCGAATTCGGCTGACAGGCCAGTGTTTGTTCAGGGCAGTGTCGTCTCCAGAGAGAGGTGCGCTGTCTCTCTCTTTAATCGGCTTGCTGTCACACTCTGTGCCATGACTGCAATTTACCCTGTCACTATGCTGAGAATTGTTCTCTGACTTGGAGGGAGATGGCAGAGGGCAGTCTTTTTCATCTCACCAGGTCAGATCCCGTTCTCAGACTTCTCTCTGTTCCTCCCTCCATCTCTCCCTCCCTCTGTCCCTCCCTTCCTCCCTCACTGTGTCCATCTGTCACTCCCTCTCTTCCTCTGTCCCTCCTTATGTCCATTCGTTCTCATGTCACTCCCTTTCCCTTCCTCTCTCCTAATGTCCCTCCCTCTGTCCCATCTTCCATCCCAATGTCCCTCCCTAATTCTGTTCTTCCCTAACTATGTCCCTCCCTCTTTCCCTCCCTATATCCCTCCCTTTGTCCCTCCCTCCGTTTCTCTGTCCCCCCTTCCTGCCTTTGTTCCTTCCCACTCCCTCCCCTTCTCCCTCACTCCCTTCCTCCCTGAAGTAAAAAGTTACTGCTCCGGTAGACAGAACACTGAGAGTAGGGCCCTTTGTGTCATTGCCTGAGTTAGCTTAAATGCCAGACAGGCCAACACAAGCTAATGGGTACTCGTTTCTGGAACTCCCTGTAGAGAAGCATAGAGGGAATGATGAATGGGACTTAGCATGACACTGCAGTGAGAGTGTTTCCTTTTTGACTGTCTCTTTCTCTTTCTCTGTGGTCATGTTTCCCCTCCGTTTTATATGCATGCTGAAAGCAAAAAGCAGTTCAGATTTGAGGAGCTGTTTGACTAGTTTACTGTCTGTGAAGACCACAGATTGAAGGCTAGCTGGACAGGCCGTTTTGCCACACTGTAGAACTTTCATTAAGCAGTATGAAGTATGGTTACAGTGTTTCCCCTTATACACCCACTGTACTTTTGTTTAATTTAATTTTTTTGGCTCAACTAGCAGTGTCTAAACCCCATGTCCAAATCAATCCACTGCTGCCTGAAAATACCTGCATGTTATCAAGTAATCTGAAGTACACTTGCTTATGTGGTTTCTAATACTGTATACATCATATAGCTAGAATAAATGGGAGGTATTTGCAAAAGGCCAGTGCCTGTAGAATATGAACAGAAGACATTCTATGATATAAGTGTGCACTAGGTTATTTAGACCTTTTTGGACTAGCAGCAGAAATATAGTAATAAAATCTGATACAGGTAGCCAGTGCAGTTCTTTTTTAAACCAAAATGGTAGGTGCTGTCTTTTTGATCAAAGACAAAACTTTTCTTTTTTAGACTTTTAAATCTGGACCATAATTCCCGTCCTCTGGATTTTGTAAATACCAACTGTTTATGTAACTGATTGGCCACCTGGTGTTATAGCTAACAAAACTGGACACTGGATCCAAGGTCCAGATTTGAAGAGGTGGATTAAAAGGGTTTAAAGGGTGGATTGTTTTCTTAGGAAATCCAGTAGGAAAAGCACCGCAGTCATCAACTCTTCTTCTATCATTACAAGCGACACGGCTAGTGATATTTCCTTGAGTAATAAAAAGCTACTTTAGTGCATTTGCTAACGTGCAGGATAGAACAGAGCAGATTAGACCCCGGTTTCATGCTTCAGGTTTGGTCAATTATCCATTTGGTGTGCATATGTGTGTGTTTATTAAGATCTGATTAATTCATTGACCCGTCACAGATGCTTTACTCTTACAGGATAAAATGGTCTAAATGTAATACACACAGACACACACGTGTGCACAAGCACACAAATCTGCACTATACCTCTCTTCTCAGCAGCTGGTTTACCCCTCTGTATATACACTATATGTATATCATCTGTGTCCAAAGAAAACCATGTGTCTCCAGTTTTGTGGATTTATGCATCATTTGAACACAGCTGCTTCTGTTTACACTGTGTGGGAATTTTATGATGAATGAACCAACAAAAATGACCCAAAACTGCTTGGAAAGAGGTCTGGTTCCATTGTCTTACATTACATTTTACATTAAAAGATGTTTTTGCCCTCCCCTGTAAAGTAATATTTTGGAGATACATGTTTTCCTTTGGACAGCCACAAGTTAACATTTGTTCAGCTTCATATTTTGCTGTTTCTTTTAGATTTACACTAAAATGTATCGCTTTTCTGTTCCACATTATTCTGCCAACCTCCTGCCATTTCTTGAGTAATGCCAGTTCTGGTCAGTTTTACTTAATAACCAAAGGGGAGAACAAGAGTTGGATGTATGAACATTATTTTGAGGCCTTGGTGATGTATAATGTGCAGCATTTACAACAAATCCTGCAGGTAACACAGAACCTTGTATGATTATATATCCTTATGTTGCCCAATCACATACAAGTTAACGTGCGAGCACTGGCTTCACTGCTGGTATCAAATGTCTGTAGTAATGTTGCAATATGGACAGTAATGGTGAAGAATAAGCTGTACGCTGATATTTTGGGCTCAGTGCAGATAAAGAGACTCCATTATTTCCATTAGTGCTTTTCTGCCGCCTCTTTTCAGACACACTTACCATGGCTGATAGCCTACACACTTGAGCAGTGCTGAAAGGATATGGAAATTGATTCTGATCTACGTGGTCCACTTTCTGATCTAGGATCAGTTGCTCTAGGTATTTGGAGTATAATAGCATGCCTGTGGGTTTTTTGTTCCTTTGTTACTGATCTGAGGTCTGTGGGCTGTGGGAAAGAGATGACGGAAAAGATACAGGTAGTACAGCCGGGAAATCAACTTTAGAGACTTTGAACCTCTTCCACAATCAGAAGTAGTAGGGCAAGAGTCATGTGTATGCCTGAACAATGACAAAATTAAAGTGAGGCCAATCAGTGAGAGTTTTAGAGCCTTTTTACCATTTGTGCTAGCACACATAGGAACATGTCTTCCCCTTTTAACACACCCCTGAAGAGAAACACCCACATACACGAACACACCCTAGTGGGCACTGAGCACACTTGCCTGGAGCGGTGGGCAGTCCTATTCACGGCGCCTGGAGAGCTGTTGGGGCTTAGGTGGCTTGCTAAAGGGCATTTTAATCATTACTGTCGGTTAGGCTAAAAAAAAAACAACAACAGTCAACAACTATAGTTTTACCTCTGACAAGGTGATAGATGTCCCTCGAGCTAGAAACAACCACTACAGCAAGTGTGATTTATATTGTGATCTTTATATATAGTCTACCTGTTTATGTGAACAATAATTGAACAATACAAATGTTTGTATTATGTGAAAATAGAATGCAAAAAGAAACTGCTTTTGCCTCACAATGCGCTTGTGTAGCGCAATGTAGAAAGACAAGCATCAAAGAGATGTATGTGCGTTAACAGCATTAAAATACACACTTTTTCAAATAGTTAAAACAACGCTGCCAGCTTTGCTTATGAGCCTAGCCTGTATATTACAGCATAAACACTGCAGCTCTTTACCATTAATGCCAGGAAACCGCAGGGATGCCGAGTAACATGGGTGGCAAGTATGAAAGCTGCTTTGAGTTAATATAGAGGTGTGCTGTGTACAGTGCATCATGTGGCGTGGTTATAACGTCTGGTGTGAAATTGCCTTCATTGCATTTCGGGCAGTCCTTTGCGATGTGTTTATTGCACATGTGTATGTGATGATGATGAAAATATGATTTAGTGTGTGGGCATGTGTGTTTGTGTATGTGAGAGAGAAAGTGTTTGTGATTATGTGCGTGTGCGTGTGTGAGTCTGTGCCTGTCTCTGTGGGCATGTGTGTCTGTCTGTGTGCACACATGCAAAAACAGGGAATCTGAAAGTTTTGGCTTGGGTTGTTTGCAAGTGTGTGTGCTTGTTGAGTATGCCACTCAGCAGTGGAGAGCCCTTACTGCTGCTTCATTGGTTTTTAATTGACTCTCAGTTGCATGGCTGTATTTGGCTTGTCACTCAGTTTGACTGGCAAGCAGGGCAGGATAAGCTGTTATTTTGCAATGATTGTGTATCATTTTCTTCTTTCCTCTTTCTGGCTTGTGTATTTTCAGTATGCCCTCACTTTTTAAAGCGTGTCTTCAGTGTCACTGAGCCCCTGGTTTGTGTCGGTAGATTTCCTGCAGATCAGTCATTGTTATAAGGCAGGATGTACCTGGATCACTGCTGTATTCTCTGTGAAGTATAAGCTTTGTTGACTTTGGAGCAGTTCAATGTCCTACATAAGCCTTTGTCCTCTATTTTGTTTCCTTTAGAGGTTTAGTACATTGCACATTGTATCTATATCGCACATTATTGCTGATTTTTTTTGTTGGAAAAGCTTCATAATGTGTAATTTTCATTTTTTGGCATATGGTCTGTATTACTCAAAGGCACCTCTACTCTTGTAGGCAGTGTAGGAAGCTATGATGTAAACTGGGGGTGTATATTGGCATGAATTAGAAAATATGACATGTGTCATGATACAGGGATTAGGATTTAATGTAATCATAATTTACAATATTGTATTTTTTTCACCCCTACAGTAAAGCTCCCTGCATGCAGGAAGACTTGCGAGTGGAGTCCCTAAACTACTGTTATAATAAGTGCAAACAGATGGTTTATCACCGCTAGGCTAACATAAACAGCCTAAACAGGAAAAGGCCACTCTCCGCCAGAGGGGTGCCTATTAGCTACTAGTGGATCACTCTGGTGTGATAATTATGCCTGTTATGAACCATAATTACTCTCGACATTCTCTGATAACTGTGTGTGTATGAGAGAGAGAAAGAGAGAGAGAGAGAGATATACACTCTGGAAATGTTTAATTAGCCAGTGCTCTTTGCAGAGCTGCGAAAAAGGTTATGTGGGTTTGTTATCGCCATGAAAGGTTGACTTCACACCATAACAAGTGGTTTTTAGCAGATTGCACTATAGATTTCTTACTAGGACATTTTAAAGCATGTATGCTGGTAGTGTGTTTTGTGGATCAGAGGAGATACTTCAGCTGTGCGTTCAACACAATCATTCCCCAACAGCTCATTCACAAACTGGCCAAGCTGAGGTTCAACACATCACTGTGCAACTGGCTCTTAGGCTTCCTGACCAGAAGACCACAGGCAGTACAGGTTGGCAGTAACACATCCAGCACCATCACACTGAACATGGAGGCCCCCCAAGAAGCGTGTTGAATCCGCTTCTGTTCACTCTGCCAACCCACGACTGCACACCTCACACTCCTCCAACCTCTTTATCAAGTTTGCGGATGACACAACTGCAGTGGTCCCATCTGCAACAACAACGAGACAAACTGGAGGAACGAGGTGAGCCACCTGGTCTCATCTCTCTGAACGTGGAGAAGCTAAGAGAAGCTAGAGCACCTGCTCCCATAATGTGCACCTTCTATAGAGGGGCCATCAAGAGCATCCTGGCCAGCTGTATCACTCTGTAGTGTGAGGCTGGCACACCATCCTGCTGCAGGACCCTTCAGCAGTGAGAGCACCTGAGAAGATCGTTGGCGCCTCTCTCCCCTCCTTTCAGGACTAGGACCATCAGACTAAGCTCCATCCACTAGGCTGTCAGGATGCTTATCTCTCTCCCTGCTCTACACCCCTTCCACTTCTGCCTCCCGCACACACAAACTCAGGTCTTGGTCCACATGTTGGTGTGCCAGTTTTCATCATTTAATTTTTTTTACCTCAAAATGCTGGTGGTATAAGTTATATAATGGTAAGGGTGGGAATAACTAAAGGCTGCATGATGTAATTTTACCATTAAACCACAATGTGATTCCATTGCTATATTTAACTTATTATTTCAAACACGTGTTGTGTTTATTGCTCTCAGGAGCCGCCTAATGGTTGGGTTATTGTGAGTTGTTTTGCATTTGCTATTAAACACTCAGGGCTGCAGGTGAGTTACTGTGCAAAATGAATTTTCCTATTTTAGTAAATACAGTAAATAGCCTGATTTTTGATAGTTAGAAATATTGAGGTTATTGTTTTGAGGACAGATTGAGCATCACTGGCTAAAATATTTTTTTTCATATAAATTCTGTATTTTATGTGACAAATTCACATTTCTAATGCAGCCAATTCTAAGAAACCCAGTCTCAGTGTCCTGCTCACTGTAAGTATAATGCGTTTCGTGCAAACACTCTGCACATTTGAAGTCTGTCATATTGCCAACAGTGTTGCTGGATTGATCAAAGGCTGGACTATGTTTGAGAACTGTGTGGAGTACCAATTAAAAATGAATGAATAAGACGGTCGATCAGTGCAGTCATTTGGCAAAGAATACAATTCATTCACTAAAATAATTCTGCTTGCTCATTGTGCTGAATTAAAAATTGTCTTATGTAATCTAAAATCTGAGTATACAGTTCATACAGTTTAATATCAGAAATATTTGGACAGTGACACAATCCTCATGATTTGGGCTCTGCATGCCACCACATTGGATTTTAAATGAAACAGCTGACTGCATCCCCCACCCAGTGCTTGGTTGGTAGGCGAACTATAGCTGAGCCCACCAAAGAATGAAGATAGGTGAAGACAAGTCTTTCCAAAGCCTTCATCAGGTGAGAGGTCAAAGCTACTGGTAGCCATTAAGGTCACTTGGATGTGCAGTCTTTAGAATACGAACTACACATGATGTCCTCTAGAGCACTGGCACTCTCTCCTGTTTCAGGCTTAGATTGAAAATGTCCTTTACTATCACACACAGCTGGTCTGCACAGTGTCTCAGGAGTCCAGGATTAATGTTGTCTGGACCTACAGCCTTCCTCACCTTCATCTTGCTCAGCTCCCTCCTCCATTGTTGTCTGGTGAAGGACGGAGAAGAGCTGGGCTGTGTGATGGGCATTGAAAGCAGTTGTGTGGGCTGGTCAGATGAAGGGTCAGATGCCAGATCGAATCTGTTGAAGAAGGCATTTAGGTTGTTTGCCCATTGCGGGTCTCCTTCAGGCTGCCTGAAATTAAAGTGTAGACTTTCAGTTTTAATTCAAGGGGTTGAACAACAGTATCCTATGAAACGTTTAGGAATGGCAGCCGTTTTTCTACAAAGGCTCCTCATTTCAGGGGATCAAAAGTAATTGGACAAATGAACTTTAACATAAATAAAATGTTTATTTTTAATACCTTGTTGCTAATCCTTTGTAGGCAATGACTGCCTAAAATCTGAAACCCTCATCCCCAAACGCTGGGTTTCCTTCTTTGTGATGCTCTGCCAGGCCTTTACAGTAGCTGTCTTCAGTTGTTGCTTGTTTGTGGGTCTTTCTGCCCTGTGGTTTGTCTTAAGCAAGTGAAATGCATGATCAGCCGGGTTGAGATCTGGTGATTGACTTGGCCATTGCACAATATTCCACTTCTTTGTCCAGGTTGCTTTCGCAGTATGTTTTGGGTTATATGTACTGTGAAGCGATGTCCAGTCAGCCTTGCTGCATTTGGTTGAATCTGAGCAGAAAGTATATCCCTGTATACTTCAGAATTCATTCAGCTGCTTCTGTCTTCTGTTACAGTAAACATTAGTAACCCAGTGCCATTGGAAGCCATGCATGCCTACACCATGTTTTACAGAGGACAGAGTGTGCTTTGGATCATGAGTCTTTCCAAGCCTTCTCCATACTTTCTTCTTCCCATCATTCTGGTACAGATTGATGATAGTTGAATCTGTCCAAACAATGCTGTTCCAGGCCTGAGCTGGCTTCTTTAGGTGTTTTTTGACAAAAGCCCAATCTAGCAACTTGTGGTGAACCCTCTCTATTTGCTCTCCTGAAATCTTCAGAAATCTGAGACCTAGATACTGATACACCTACTTCCTGGAGATTGTTCTTCTCTTGGGTGAAAGTTGTGTAGGGGTTTTTCTTTACCATCACAGCGATTATCCACCACTGTTGTCTTCCGTGGACATCCAGGCCTGGTGAGTTCCCGAGCTCATCAGTGCGCTCTTTTTTCCCAGAATGTACCAAACTGTTGATTTGGCCACTCCAAAGATTTTGCCATATATCTGAAGGATTTTATGTTCAGCCTAATGATGGTCTGTTTCACTTCCATTGAGAGCTCCTTTGACCGCATGTTGTGGGTTCACAGCACCAGCTTCTAAATGCAAATGCCAAACCTGGAATTAACTCCAGACCTTTTACCTGCATAATTAAAGATGGATTAATGGAGGAACATGCAGCCCATGAAATAGTTTTTGACATAATTGTTAATCAGTTTCAGTTGCTTTGGTGTTAATGAAATGAACAACAGGTACATTAGGGTAGCAACAGTGAGACGAGCCCCAAAACAGGAATGGTTTAAAAGGTGGAGGTCATTGACGTTTTGTCCCTCCTAATCTTTTCACGGGTTTTGCAGTTGACTTCGTCACTACTAGTACCATGGTGCGGTACCTGAACCCTACAGAGGTTGCACAGGTAGTCCAACTCCTGAAGGATGGCACATCAATACGCTTCATTGCCAGAAGGTTTGCTGTGTCTCCCAGCACAGTCTTAAGAGTATGGTGGAAATGCCAGCAGACAGGCAGTTACTCCAGGAGAGCTGGACACGGTCGTAGAAGGCCCTTAACCCCTCAGCAGGATAGCTATCTGCTCCTTTGTGCAAAGAGGAACAGGATAAGCACTGCCAGAGCCCTACAGAATGAACTCCAGCAGGCCACTGATGTAAATATGTTTGACAAAATAATCAGAATTAGACTTCCTGAGGGTGGCCTAAGGGCCTGAAGTCCCATAATAGGCCCTGTGCTCATTGCCCAGCACTGTAGAGCTCGACTGGCATATGCCATAGAACACCAGAATTAACAGATCCGACACTGGTGCCCTGTGCTTTTCACAGATGAGAGCTGGTTTCACGTGGCAGGATCTGGTGATGCCGTGGAGAATGTTATGCCGCATGCAACATCATTTGGCATGAGCAGTTTGGTGGTGGGTCAGTGAAGGTCTGGGAAGACATATCCCTGGAAGGATGGACAGACCTTTACAGACTAGACTGCTGATAGGTATCAGGATGAAATCCTTGAACCCTTAGTCAGACTCTACGCTGGTGCAGTGGGGCCTTGGTTTCTCCTGGTGCACGACAGTGCGTGGCCTAATGTGGCGAGAGTTTGCAGGCAGTTCTTGGAGGATGAAGGAACTGATACCATTGACTGTTTGAATATTGTGTTCTAAAAGGCAATGCACATTATGATATTGTTCAGTTGGCCTATGTATTGCATTTGGCTATAAAAACAAATCACCCACTGATTAGTTTTGTGTCAGTTAGGTCAATCGCAATAACTGTATTACTACAGTGACACAGTCATGTGATGGCTGCTATGGGTTAAGCTCACTTGCTCAATTGCTCAATAACAATTACATAATAGAAATATAATCATGGCAGCCCTCTTTGTATTAAGCAAATTCTTCATACACAAATCCAAAATGAAAAATGTTGTCTTTATCTTCACAAATTTAGCAGATTATTACATTTTCTAAGAAAGTAAGCTTAAGATTAAATTTAATACAGAGTTTTATGCTATCTATAGTAATTTAATTTTATTAAATGCTTCTAGAGCCATATCCTGTGAGTATATATTTGCATATACAGCTCTGGAAACAAATGAGACCACTTTAGTTTCTTCTTAAATCAGTATCTGCACAATCACATCAGGTTCCTAGTGAGGAACAGAAGGTTCGGTTCTAGCTTAACTGGCAGATACAGATACCACTCTCTACTGACCATAAAGGAATCTTATTCCAATGTCACTTAACCACCGTAATATGACCTCAAGTGACCTACAGAAAGACTGGCGAGAGGTGGCTAGGGTAAAATGCACATCGAGCATGGTCCAAAAGTTTCATTTTCTAAATAAAACGATTTAAAATACACTGTTTTATCTGGAATTTGGGAGACATGTTTCCAGTAGTGTAGAGAATAAAACTGAACTGCTCATTTTGGTCAAACACGAGAGAAATGGATCATTTTGAGGTGGTCTCTTAAATATTTCCAGAGCTTATTGTTGTACCTGACTGACTATGGGTTATGCTGTTGCACATGCTTTCCATTCTGACTCATGCTGGTGTGTTGGTAGCATCCTTTGCAGGCAAAGTATGCCTCAGAGAAGAGTTTATAAGCAATTCAAGCAGTTGGAGGATTTGGAGAGGGGTTACATCATAGGGCTCCAGGAAGCGTGATGGACTTATTGACATATTGCTCACCATACTAGTCATACGGATACAACCATAGCATGCTGTTGGCAGCAGTGGATAGAAGAAAGCACAAACCACTGACATGAAGCATCTGAGAGACCTACACGGACCATAGAGAGAGAGAGCGAGAAAGAGAGAGAGAGAGAGAGACGTTGAATTGTCTGACATGCACGCAGGGACCCAACAGCCACAATTGCGGACCCTCAGTGAGCAGTGACGCCCTAAACGAGTCATCCTGTTAGTGCCAGCACCATTGGCAGACAGCAGTACAGCACAGGACAACATGCATGCAGACCATTACGATGACTGCCCTTAAGACCATGTCAGCTTCGCCAAAAACTGCAGTGGTGTCGTGCCCGACTGTCATGGAGTAACTCAAAATAGCAGTGGTCATCTTCAGTGACAAGTCATGCTTATGTCTTGGTGGAGATGACCAACTAATCTGTATGTGGAGGCACCGTGGTCAGCGCGAAGATGAACAGTTTGTCACACAACACATCCTTAAAACCTGCAGAAACTGCATGAGAATATTCAGGCTGCATGGGATGGATTATCACAAAACACCATTAGGAACTGCAAGTTCCATGTCTAGACGTCTGGCATGTTGCATTAGCAAACGCGGTTGCCCAATGCCATACTGGTTTAAACCACTTCTCTGTGTAGCTCAGTAAATATTTCCCATATCAGTCTACATACTTCATAATTAATTTGTCCTGTTAACCTTTATCTTCATTCTGAATATCATTCCTTCCAATGCATCTTTCAGTGTGTGTGACTTTTTTTCGTGATGATGAGTTTATAAGCTTATCAGACAAAAATTAGTTACCTGTGATCTGTGACTGAGATTTTTGCTACTTCTGGTAGACCTGTATGACCATACTCTAACTTACTCTAGCTACTTCATTCTTACTGTGGCCTTTGGCATGCCCAAATGCAATCACTCCTTTTTGCTTGTCATTAACATCTCCTTTGTGACCCGTTTACCAGACATTCACTGCACTGTACCACCGCTTCTCAGTATGTGAATCCTGTTGCACACCTAAATAGAAATAGTAGCCTCTGAATAGGAATGTCAGGATGTGACACTGTGGAAAGCAGTGCAAGTGCTTCACAGGGAAGTCTAGCTGTGGTGAGCGGAGGTCTTGCACCGTGGGGCTGTGGTGAAGCATTTTAGTTTCCCTTTTTCTCTCTCTCACTCCTTCTCCGCCCACCCTGCCAAAATCCCTCTTCGCTCCTCCCCCTTCCCCCGCTCTGGCTGACTCGGACTGCCGGCTCCACTCCATCAGCACCATTTTAATCAGCCACTTTCTCTGCCTTGTTGCTAGGCAACCGCCTGCAGAAGCTGCACGGACCATAAAGTACTGAAAAAAGGGGTGGCAGGCTGTGGGGGGACAGGGGATGGTGTGGGGAGAGACTTTTGGATGGAGGGAAAGGGATATGAAACATTGGTGATGAGTGGTGAAATAACAGCTGTCAGTCTGCCCACCCAGCCGGTCTCTTTTTCCCCTGTTCTTCTCTGCTTCGCTTAATTGACTTGCCGTTGCACCGCCATTGTAGTGAAGCCCACAGGCCTGTTATGTAGCACAGTGCTGTTGCCTCCTGCCAAGGCAGTCGTCATTAAGTCTACTTTCATATGGATTACTGCACCTTAAACAAAAAGAAACAAATCTGAAAAGGGCATGGTGAGTCATTCTTTTCATGCTGCGTTGGCTTGTTGCTAAATGACTAAGTGAGGTGGTGCGCACTGTGTTAGCGTGCTGGGTTAACACTACCAGTATGAAACACAGCTTTTGTTCAGATGCTATTAGCTGAACTCCCAGCTATGAGGCAGAGGATAGGTCAGCAGCAATTAGACTCATGGTGGAGAGAGAAGCTTAAATGAGAGGTGTTCGCCATCAGGGCTAGATGCCTTCAGCACTCACCCACTACTCATCTCCTCTCAGTCAATTTACTGCTGTGAGCCACAGCAGCCAATCTCAGGGAGAGTGTAAAAGTGAGTGAGCGTGAGTGAAAAAGGAGATCAAGAAGAACAACTACCTATCAGAACAGTCTTCTGTTGGGATATTGCTTGTTTTCTTCATTGTTACCTTTCTTACAATCACACAGTAAAGGCCTCTTTTGCCATCATGAGTTGAATTCAAGTGTGTGTGCATGCATACACATGGGTGTGCAGGTTCATGAACATGACTGCACTTTGTGCCGCCCAGTGGTACCATTTTAGCGACATTGCAGAGAAGCCCAGAGCTCAGATTGTCTTGGGGCTTTGATGCATCAACTCAGCTGTCATTCATCGAGTGCTGTCAGGCCATTGGTGAGCAGTGCTGGTTGACTGTTTCTTATAGTTTAAGCGGTGTGTTTTATACCGTTGGTTGTAGTCCTTTTTTAAGAACTGTTTTGATGGATTGGGTATCCGTCCTTTTCTCGATAGAACTGTAATAAAATGCTTGACAAATGTTCGATGGAATAGAGAGGTCCCACACTTCCACTTTCAAGAGACAGGCTTTGTGACTTTGTGTGTTGTTGCCATAAGAGTGTGCACTTCCAGGTTCAGAGCGAGAGAGGGAGGACTAAAGCAGGTTGCCGAAAATACCTTGGTGTCCATTTATGCAGCTTGTATGTTAGTTTTACAGTTTCACAACCTACTGCCACCTCCTGCTATTGAGAGTTGTTCTAATTCATGCAAGAACATGAAGTAGATAAGTAGGCTGTGGCGGGCCTGGCCATTGAAGAACAGGTGGAAAGGGTTAGATTACAGCCTGTAATTACTAAACTACAAAGTGGAGCTATAAGGTAAGTAGAGCAGATAACTTAGACAGTAAGTCAAGATGGAGGTTTACCTAATGAAATGACCTGTTGGTGTAGCCTGTGTGGTGATAATGAATAACAATTTTTTCAAATGTTTAGCATTTTTTTCTTTGAGTGCTGGTGTGTAATAACTGTTTTATAAGCATTCAGTATCAATTAGATTTAATTCTTAACCTTTATTGTAAAGTCATTTAGACAACACATGAATTATGCACTGTGCCTGCATAATTCACAGGGGTCCTTATGCGAAAGTGTTATTAGCTTTTGTAATGATCTTTTAAAAAAGATTCTAAAAAGCCCTTTCATCATTTTCTGCCTTTTTTGCTATGCTAATGAATAATTGGACAGAGAAGTTTTTGATTGCTTTATGTCTTGAAATTAAGTGTCTCTTGTAATCAGGTTAATTGTCAGCTGAATTCAAAAATCTCTCCCTCTTTCAATGATAGATGTGTTCAGACACTCAATGAGCACAGTTTAATTAGACAGCCTTTAAGCTCTCCAGCGGCCCCCCCACCACCCCCATGTAACCAGTAACACTTGGCTTGCATGGTCAACCTACCTGTCACTCATCCCCCCTTCTGTCACTGTGTGAGCTTCATTAATATGGAAGATGTAGGTTAAGAGCTTTTTGGAGGGCAACTCCCTTGACCTCTTCAAATTTGTAATTAGTTCCATAAGATGTCTTTCCTGCACTTTGTTTTGGCTTTCGTGGTCTGCTGTGTGTCAGCTAGGTCCCCATTCCCAATGCATTGGTTTTAATAGGCTTTGTTCTGTTTAGAAGGATGATGAGTTTTTATACATGCTTTGAATAGTATGAAAAAAGTAGTAGGTAGTTGATAAAACATGGGTGAACCGTAAAACATGTGTTGCAGTTAATGTGGTGAGACAGGATGCATTGTGGTGTCTGCTGACTGCGTATATTTCACTTAGTCTTTTACGACTGTTAAACTGTATGTGTTTCTGTTTATTTATTTATTTAGTTTCTTGCCTTTCCCTCCATCACTCTGCATGGCTGTCTTGTGACATTCCTATGTCCCTTCCTGTTTGTTGTCTGTCAGAGCATGAATTATTTGGCAGTATCAGTTCCCATGACTCAGACCCATCTGCCTTGTGTAGTCTGGGAGGCACCACTTTATCTACACTTGAAAGAGTGCGTTGCCTATATGCATTTGTGAGTGGGTGAGTGGTTGATTGTGGGGGGTTTGTGTGGTGGTTTTGAGGGGAGTCAGAAACAGAACAGAAACACAGAGGTCTTTAAAGAGCCAGATGGGCTCTTGGGAGGAGCAGTAAGGGAAGGCTGTTCCAGAATCTGTGTATCTAAGTAGCTCCCTCGAGTAAAATAAGCACTTTGTTGTAATATTTATTTGAAATGCTTTTGATCTGAGCTTATTCAGTGTTTTGCATCGCCTTGTTGCATAGTGTGCGGAAACTTGACAGTTCCTGCTCATTAGGAGAAGTACAAACACCAGGAGGATCATTTGAAAATTCAAGAAATTACAAAAAAAGAACAGCAGACTGTGCAATGTGTGTACGTATTAAAGAGAGAAAGAGAGTATATCCCATGGCACTGACAGAGTTCCTCTGTAAGTAGGTGGTCCCACTGGTGATTATTCTCTTTAACTTCTGTGAAAGTTCCCCTGACTGGAAATGAACCAGCTACCTGGTTCTGTCACAGTCTCTGGAGGTGGAGAGATTGGAGGAAGCCCTCAGGACCTTACAGTGAAAGTGTTTTAAGGTGTTAATAGTATGCTGTAACATGACAATTTAGGAGCAAGAATGAATAAGTGGGTGGGGAAAAGAGAGCAGAATGTGGTTACCAGGGCTACAGTGTAGACAGGAGAGAAAATGAAACAGGAACCTTTGCATAAATTCTGGATTACTGAAAATATATATAATCAAACATGCTTGTATTTGCTTCAGACTAAGAGTTTTCTCAGTTGTTACAATTTGTTCTTTTTTTTCTCGCCAGGTTTCAATATGTACAAAAAATAACTTTTAACCATGTAATAAAATCTGTAAATATATATATGTAAATGTAAATATATATATATACATATATATATACATATATATATATATATATATATATATATATATATATATATATATATATATATATATATGTGTGTGTGTGTGTGTGTGTGTGTATTTGTAAACTGCCTGGCCAGAAAAAAGGTCACCACCTAGATTTAACTAAATATACGTAAGATCCTCCCTTTGGATAATTACTGCATGGGTAATTATGTTTCAGCTGGCAACAAGTTATTTAACCCTAATTGAGGCAGTGAGTAGCTTCTCATTTGTTAAACAACCATGTCAAATGACACATCCTGTGGGCCTGGAAAAGATGTTAATCTGCTTCAGAAAGGTCAAATTATTGCCGTGCATCAAGCAGAGAGAACATCTGAGGAGATTGCAGAAACTACTAAAATCGGGTTATGAACTGTCCAGCGCGTTATTAAAACGTGAGAGGACAGTGGGTTCAACATCATCATTGAGGAAGTAATGTGGTCAGGAAAAAATCTTGAATGATCACTTAAATGTTTGGTGATTTGAGCTGAATGACTTTTATGCTCACATGAACCACTCTGGACCCACTCCAGTTTGCATGTTGACCAAACAGATCCACAGAAGATGCCAGCTGCACTGCCATCCATACAGCTCTAGAACACCTGGAGAGCAAAGCTATGTGCGAATGCTGTTAATTGACTACAGCTCAGCATTCAACACCATTATCCCATCCAAGCTGACTGATAAGCTCCACACTCTTGGATTGACACCCTCCCTGTGTAACTGGGTGCTGGATTTCCTAAAAGGCAGACCACAGTCTGTCAGGATTGGAAACCACACCTCCAGCACACAGATTATAAACACAGGGACACCTCAGGGCTGTGTTTAAGTCCTATGTTGTATACACTGTTCACCCATGACTGTGTTGCCTCTCACACATCATCAGATTTGCTGATGATACCACTGTCATGGGACTGATCACTGGGGTGATGAGACAGCTTATAGGATGGAGGTGGCAGATCTGGTGGCATGGTGTCAGGTCAACAACAGGTGCATAATTGAAAGTATTCTCACCAGCTCCATCACAGTCTGGTTTAAAAACTGCTCCACCCAGGACCGCAGGTGTCTGCAACGGGTGGTCAAGACAGGCTAGTCAGTCACAGGAATGGCCCTTTCACCACATCTAACATTCCAGATTCCTCAGAAGGGCCCACAAGATCATCAGGGAAAAAGTTCATCCTCTTGTTATATAGCATATATTGTACAGATATTTATTTTCTTTGTTTATTTTCTTTCTTTGTAGTACTTTGTATTTATATTGTAATTATTTAGTACTTGAAGTCCGGGAGCTAGTACAGAGTAAGAATTTCATTGTGCAGTGCAACTGCTTGTTTCTCTGTGCATACGACAATAAAAGCTTGAATCTAGATGTAAATTCAGAGCCAGTAGCTCTGTTCTGTTGCTGTATAGTTTGTGTTAGTCAGTGTCTTTATCAGTGCTCATACGATGCTGCTGGTTGAGTGTTTTTGCTTGATATATTATTTTAATCCCAACAGTCGTACTGAGGTGTTTAAAAACTCCAACTATACTGTGTGCAGAGAAACAAATAGAATACAGCTAACCAGATGGGCTACAGTCCGTATAAGTGTACGACTGCAAAGTGCATGTATTTGACAAGTGGATCTGATAAAATGGACAAAATGTTCAGAAACAAGGTGCATGTAATGAAGTGGCTAGTTTGTGTCTGTAGCATGTTTTTGAAGACTGATGTTTTAAGAGGTCTCTCCATACCTAGAGTGCTTAAGCCTCTCACTCTAGATCTGCTCATACATGCTTACTCTGTTCAAGAGGAAGAGAGAGACAAGAGATGCTTAATGCTCTGAAATTGAGTGCATGAGAATGGTAATTTAGCATGTGATGTCCCCGAAGCATGCGATTTAAAGCTGAATATAAAATGATGAGCAGTTATAGAGAAGGATAAGAGTAGAGTACAGGCTTAAGGCATGTGTAGACAGAGTCATGCACACACATACACTGTCCTCGTACAGAGAGGTTTCTTTGCCTAGTTTTACGCTGGCTAATTATGTGAAGGTGCAGAACATGATGAAACGCTGTAGAGAAACCCAGTGCTAGTTTGGTTTTGTTTGTGTGTTTATTCTGGAAAGGGAATATTACACAAAGGAAAACTTGATTAGTAAATGTGAGGAAAATAAAAGCGGCTTTGGGGTGAGCTAGAATCAGCAAACCTACTGAATTCATTACAGTGATTGAGATGTTATGTAATATACACATGCAAACATGAGTAGAAAGAGAACCACACATTGGTGGCCAGAGTTGAATTCTAAGCTCACATGTTGTTTTTGACACCGTTTTGATTGCTGAATTCTTTATACAGTAATAAGTTAAAAGTTTCACAGCTTTATCAAAACAGTGGAAGCAGATTTGCTAAGGGTGGTCTTGACTTGGTTACACACTTAGTTGGACTCAGCCCTCACATTTTCTCCATCCCCATTTAAGGATACTACGCACCAAATGTTTTACACACCAGATTAGATTTTTTGGAGGTCTGTGCTGATTTTTGCAAATATTTTAAAGCTAGAAAAACTCCAGCTAAGGCAGTCTCTGATACTAGAATGATGTGAACCAGAATGACGGAGCATGCACTTCATCTTAGTATACTGTTTTGTGGATAACTTCAGAACACACATCTTCGTGTTTCAGTTGTTAGGGATCCTGCCCAGTTAAAACAAAGACAGCTTTAGCTAGATATCTTCAATTTAGCTAGCTAGCATTAGTTCTGCCTTAGTTAGATAGCTAACTGTCTTTGCCAGCCTTTGTTTGACTGACAAACCAGACAGCCAAAACACAAAGATTTGGGCTCAGAGCAGGAAATACCCTCTAAAATCGTATGTACATCAAGGAAATCTCCAAAGGACAGTTTGGCTTTTGTCAGAAGGAGCTAACGCTAACTGAGTTTGCTAGATAGCTAACATTAGTGCCCAGTGACACACAACTTTGTTTTTCTTCATTTGTTTAAGAATTGCAACTGACCTTCTATCCTGTAATGATTTTATTTTCTCTTTCTCATCATAAGGAAAGCTCTGGAATAATAGAGTAGTTTTTATACTCGATCTAAACAGTACGGAATACAGATTTGCAGGGCCGTCAGTGGCTCAGCTAGTGATAGGCAGTTGATTCTAAAAGTCGACTCCAGCCCCCAACTTCCCATTTCAGCACGTCTTGGGGTGGAGATTTCGACTATTGACCAATGATTATAGAGTCGAAATGCTTGGAGTCGACTATTTTACTCTCCATGCTTCGTTGTCTTCATGCTTTTTCATCGTAAACGGCTCGATATTCATTCTGACGGACGATAACGTACAGATAAGAATTACAGCTTGAGTTGCGAGTTTGTGTAATCACTGGATGTAATTTCTACCTGCACTGTTTACCAGTCGCTGTAGCACAACCTCTACTCCGGGTTACGGTTTACATCCTGAACCACCTCATTTTCCTCCTGATTTAGGGATCAGTGTGTTTTTAATCACAGTAGGGAATCACAAGGAATATGAAATGAAACAGCGTACATTGTGGAAAAATGGATGAGCTGGGATTTGCTCTGTTTCTGAAGCTTTTTATAAAAGTTTCTGTTCCACCTTAAATGGTGCTGCAGTGACTTTCTGTAAGGAATTGCTTCGTCAGTTAAGGAGGATGGTAAAAATAAAAAAGGATGCGAAGCAAACATCTTCTTCCCAAAAAGGGAAACAACATTGAATATTTTTTCAAGGAATTCAAAAAGACTTTGTAAAGGGTTCAGTTTCAAAGACTTCATGCTCTGTTCTCAGTTCATTTCTCTGTTTATGTTTTCCCCTTATACAAAATAATCAGAATGTTTGTCACATGCTTCTCAAAAATCAGTAACCTGTGTGTAAAAAAAGTTTAACATGGGCTGTCTCCTTAATCATCAAGTCCCAGGCTGGAGTTGAGAGTTGTTGTCTATCACTAGGCTTAGTAAAGATTTGTATTCAGATGTGTTAATAAGGTAATTGGAGAGCAAAGAACTAATCCCTTTTTTAACCCACAATGGTTTCCACAATAACCCGCTCTTACTATCAATAACCTAAATTAAACTGTGACGTGAGTGAGTGTGGCAGAGCTGAGAGGTAAACATTAACACTTTTTTTGAAGAATAAAAACAACAACAACAATAAAAAGCAAATAGCTACCTAATGAACATGTATTCCAAATTCAGGTCCAACCCTCCTGTTGCTGATACTATTTTCCAAAATAGGCAGTAGCCCAGTGTCTTAGTTTGTCCTTTCTGCTGGGGACATACCTTGTTTTTCATATCTTAAGACATTCAGCCCATTTATTTTTGGTTTCATTTAATGTGGGTCTGCATCTCAAAGAAGGGCACTGTGCTTTTGCAGGAAGCTTTTACAGTTAATAAAAAATGGGCAACAAGCCGAACAGAGCTAAATGAACATATTTCATTGTCTTCTGAATTTTACTGAATATCCATTTTTTTCTTTTTGTTCTTTCTCCCTCTGTCAGAGGGATATGGCTCTGAAGCCTCATGAGCGGAAGGAGAATCAGGCTTTACGGCTGCAGAAGAAGCGCCTGGGCCGGGTGCCTAATGGACTGAATGTGGACCCACGTAAAAGCTGCCTCCAAAACCACCAGCAGCACTCAGACCAGGAGAACCGTCCGTTCCTGGCCCGAGCAAACAAGAAGAAGAAAAAACACCACAAGAAAAGAAACAGAGCGGTAAGTTATTTGTTTAATCAGTTATTTGTTTATACAGTTTAATCAGGAGAAGCTGACAGTGATGGATTTTTTATGGCTTATGAGTTGATGGCAATAACAGCTTACCACCATCTGTGCCAGAGTGCTATCACAGTTTAGTGATACTGTTTAGTTTACTTTTGGCATTCAAGGATTGGATTGCTTTTCTTGGATAAATTGGATAAAAAGACTGGATAAACCATCTTTAATTTGGAGTAGGGTGTATGAAATACAAATACAAAACAGCACAGGTTGGTAGAGCCAATTGTTGATGCTTATTAGTTGTCTCCTTGGCTGTTTAAGACTCAAAGCTATGAAGTTAATTAATGTACCATCAGCTTTAAGAAATGTGCAGAATCTTTTTAGTTGTAATTACTATGTGGCTAAAATAAAGAAGTGTGTGGATATTTGTGAAGGCTGAATTATTTTAAGCGAGGAATGGAAAGATAGAAATGAAGGTGAAGGAACACATTTGAGGTCCTAAGAAAATGAGAGAGAAAGAAGACTAGAAAGTTATTAATAGTTTAATAACTAAGAAAGAGGAGTAATGGAGTTTTAATATAGGGGCATAACAGTACAGTTTGCCTAATGCAATAGGACTGAAGTACTTGAGGGGAATATCTAATTGTGAATTTTCTGATCATTTCTGACATTTTATTTTTTGCAGCTTTAATTCTCATTGCAAATTTCCTTTTCACGCAGATCTAAAATGGCTAAAGGTGATACTTCTAAGGAGATTAGAGATAAGATAATCCACTTAAGTATTGAAAGGAAAAGTCAAAGGGGAGAAAGAAAAGAAAATCTGGGGTTCGAAGGTTGTTTAAAGACATGGAGGAAATAGAAATGAAGGTGTCTGAGTTTTGCACACTAATAAGTGCCCTGATGTTTGCAGACACATTCTCAGTTTTAGATGATGCTTGATGCTAATGCTCGGCATTGGACATGGTGATGTATGTATTGCTGCTTTGAGGTGCCATTCTGGTTTTCTAAATATATATATCTAAATATTCTATGTATGTTTCTTTTGAAATGTTGGGCCTCTCTTGAGCTTTAACTGAGCTGGGTAAATCTGCTTTTGGCTTCAGTCCACCTGTAAGCTAGGATACAGTATAGGATACAGTTATGCTCACCTCACTAGTGTCTCATTGGACTTAGAAAAGAAGCTTAAACTTAAACTTAATAATTGTTTGACTTGGATGATTAGCCAAGCTCTTTAGTTGAGTAGCTCATCCCAGTCGAGTATAACAATAATGGGGAAAGAAGCAGAAGGCCGAACAGTTTGACAAGTTTGCAAGTAGCAACAACCCTGTGTTAATATATCTTTGTCTTTTATTGAAAAAAAAGAAGGGAATTATCTAAATGTAATACAGACATAAATAAATTTGAAAGTTATATTAACCTTATCAAATTCTGTATTGAAGCAGATCCTGATGCAAAAACAGCAATAGGTGTTGTATTGTGAAATTTGCATAACGTCTGTGCGTATGCATTTGATTGCCTGGTCAGTAGTGCGTGCACTTAAAATACCAGGCTTCAGTATAAGATGGATGTAGAGGACTGAGTGATCAAATGTGCTTGACGCACGCTGATGCTTGATTAGCTGTTTTGTCCTGAAACATTATCGAAGTGTCACATGGCACAGTTGGGACCTAAATTTGAAATTCTTTCATTTTTAAGGAGGGAAAAGAAAGGCTGCTCTCTCTGCCTTGTGTTTCCAGTGGAAGGAGAATGCCTTTCTGTATTCTTCAAAGGCATAAAAACCCAGTGGGTCATTTTGAGGCCACCAGTTCATCTCTAGGTTTAATTCTCCATTATTCTCCAGTGGGCTGTTATTAAAGAAAGAGTGAGAGACAGCGTGGAAAGGTCAGTGAAAAAAGCCGCTGTTAAAGAGAAATGAAGTTTGCAGCAGCTCTATCTCTCAGATTTGTGCAGAATGTGCTTTGTCTCTGCCATTGACCCAGTGCACTGAGCTTGCTCCTATCTGCAGCTGCTGGAGGGGGAAAAACACTGTCATAGATTTTAACAGCGTGACATATTGCCCCTCGTATCTCTCTGATAAGACTCTTCCCGAGGTGTAAAGAATATACAGTGTCACAGCACGGTTTAAGTTTACTGCTTTAAGGAGTGCTTACCACGAAGCTACAGAAATAATGATACAGAAATAATGTTCTTCTTTTAAAGAGTATTTGTAAAGAGAATCTCCGGGAGGGGGGTGGGGGTGTGCATATTTATTGGTACGCATTACAACATATTTAAGTGTATGTATTTGGCTTCAACAGCAGTGTGAATATTTGATAAGCTGTGTCTGAGTATTATTCGTTTTTGGCACCCTGCCTAGTATAGTTTATTTTTCACAGGGTGTTTGTAATGTGACTTGTGTGCCAGTTGTGTTTTGTGTGTTTCTTATTGTGAGTGTGTGTGTGGGTGTGTGAATAGTGGCTTGCTGTGAGGTCCATCTGGCCAGACACACTCTCTGGCCTTGCCACTGGGAGCTGTGTTCTGTTGTTGCCTTGGAGATGTGTACGCAGTGTGACACTCCTGAAAGGGACAGAGGGCCAGTGTTGTCCTGACCAGCAGGTCATCACTTTCAACTCATCAGTCAGTACTTGCCCTACCCACACACATTTATGCATGAACACATTTCATACCTCGGCCCTCAGTCATATAATCACACACAGACACTCACCTAGGCATCTTTCTATCTGCGCTCTGTTTTCTCTCTTTTGTTTTCACCGCCTAAGATGACTTTGCTGACACAGTCATGTTTTGACAGCTTTACATTCACATGTCGTACTTCTGCCGCCTTTAAAAATACACAGGTGAACATGTCAGCTTCAGCTGATGTCAGTTTAGGTGTATTGACAGAATTACATTTGTATTCACACATTGTTCCATATGTGTATAATACATATTCTTAATAAATTAATATTTTGGGCAGTTTAGTAGGAAGCGCACCTCTGTCTCTACCACACCTCTTCCGCAGTGACCACACATTTTCCTCTCTTTGTAGCCGGTGCTTTCCTCAATCTGTCTGCATTTGGGGAGGATCCATCTGTGCTTCATCTTTCAGACAGTTTGATATTTGGTTAGTCTGTGTCTTTGTTTCAGGTCCAGAATGCGATAATTTGATTTATAATAATAATAATTTGACCCCAGACTACTTCTACTGTACAGAGCGATGGGCAGGATTATTATGCTAAAGATCTTTGACCAGATTCAACAATCAATCATGTTTCCTGACTGAGTAGAGGGCTCTGCAGGCTTTTTCCCTCAGCACTTTTAAAGCCAGACCAAAACCTCCTGAGCCCCTAGTTTTTAATTTTATGTCTGTTAAACATATTATTTTAATATAAAAGATATTTTATCTTTACATTATCTTATACCTGAGCGGGCAGTTGTCAAAGCATTCCACTGCTCGTTGTATTGTGTAGGACTACGTATGTGACATATACTTTGATTTGATTTGATTCAGTATCTCTCCCTAGTCGTAGAGTCATAGAGGAGAAATTTAACCTCTGTTTCATTTAGTGTCAATCACCATGCCATTTAAGTAACCTGTCATTTTATTGTCTATCACTGCTTCTGTATATCACTGACATGACCTGCTGCAACGATTTGGAGAATTTTTAGTGATATAAAACTTTTACCCCAATAGAATAGTTATGTATAGGTAAATGCACGTAGTCTGATAATTTGGTAGCAAGCTAATTTCACAGTACCCTGTGTTTGGCAAGAACGGCCTGTATTTGGGTGCTAATAATGCAACTTGGGTCTGCCTCTCTTCAACATCTCTGTCCTGATGTGGTCAGGGTATAGAGGAACTTTTCAGACCTGTGTGTTTCCTGATATTTGGATTTTCTGTGGCTGTTTACTTGTGGTTTTATTACCAAAGTTTTTCCTCCTCCTTTTTGTTTATTTCTATTTTTGCTAAAAACAACTATACTCTTTTTGTTCATTGTTTTGGCTGAAATGTACACACTCTGGGGGGAAAACCACTGTGTCACTGACTTGAATTGAGAGAGTGTCTGGGCCTGGGGCTGGGGCAGAACTATATTTGGTCAATGGAGCAGTAGAATGGTGCTTGCTGATTAGAGTGGAGCATTACAAAGTCCCAGTGTAGCAGTGATAATGTAATGGTAACTGCATTTGCTACTTTGGGCTTCTGTCTCTTCTGAGCACTTTTACTGTTTGACAAGTCTAGGCAGTGATGTCTCTTCAGTTTGTTTTAATTCCTCCTATCTATTCCTGTTTGTTAGTGTCTCCTTGTTTTGTTCCATGTAAAGCATAACTTCAGCGTGTAATTCTTTGAGGAGTAATCTTCACCTGCCTAACTGCTAATTGAACTCTTTTCAGGCAAGCTTGTTCAGGACTGTAACTATATCAGTTGAGTCCTAACTGACAATCCTACTTTTTATACAGTCAGCTCCTTGTGGGTGGTGTATTGTTATTTTATATTTCAGTACACGTGACGTAACAGCTGTCATAAATTATCACAGTCAAATAATTAAAATTGGGAAATGAGGGGATTATGGCATAGAAGAAGCTAAGCTGTGCTAAGACTGCTTACTTATGTATTTAAGATGGCTGGACAGTTAGCAGATAAAAATAAGCCAACAGGAATTGTGACTGTCAATCTTTTACCCCACATCCGTCTAATAAGCAGCTAAATATGGTTGGTTTAATATAGAAGCTGCAGACTAGCTAGTGATATGCTGTCCAAGTAGTGGGATAATAACAAGTTTGTACACATCAGGACATATTTGATTCCCACAAAAAGCTCACAAAAGTTCAGAGGACAGAGATTAAAGAGATGGTCTTTGCTCTTGCATATGGAGCTGTTAAGGTTACTCTTACTGACTTGAAAATGGCTTAGGGTCTTGCTATTACCATGAATGTGTTGAACTTTTAGCTACTCACATTAAAATGCAGCACCAGGTTACTGCTGTCTGTTTACTGCCGTCAGAGAGCTGTTGTCTGAATATGCAGTTTGTTACACTTGTTGAGGAATGTGTTAAACAAATATTATACTACAGCCACATTAAACTTTAAAAGACATGAATACTTTTAGGATTTGATATAATGGTCTCTAAAAATTATTCTCAACTAATCAAAATATGTTATGTTTTTCTTCGATATCCATGTGAGGCTTTTTATATAATTGTAAGGGTTGAAGTGCCTTTTATCGCTAACAATTCGCTGACATGGTCCCATAATGGAGACAAATAGTCAGTATAACAGTATACTGTTGCTTGTAGGGGAACATTATGCATATACATAACCACACATGATTTCAGTGTTTTAAATGTGTAAATTTGTATAATGATTGTAATAAGCTTTTTAATTATTATTATTATCATTATTGTTGTTGTTGTTGTTTTTACAAATACATGATTCACCTGTTTCTTGCTTGTATATTTTTGCTCTTAGCTCAGCACCTCAGCGAACCTCTGTGCTTATGTATCTTGCTTGTAGTGCTTGTAGCCTTAGACTTTTAGGAGTATTGTTGAGCAGCAAGACTGTAAGCCCTTACAGGACTAAGCCTGCCTTTGTCTATATTCTGACATTTGAGACATTTGAGAATTCCCCAAGCTATTTCGCTCTTAGTGGCCATGAAGAGACATGTGTTATCTCTACAGTCTGAAGATGTGCAAATAAGACTCTAGGGTCACTCTAGAAGTGGCTATACCTACTTAGAAGACCATGAGGTTGGCTAGGCAGTTTGGAAAATTTATGGATTAATTTATTAATTTATTCTATATAAATTAAACTGTTGTCTGTTTAACTTATCATATTTATTGTATTGTTTCTAGTTTTTAATTTTTGTTTATGTCTGCATTTGTGACTACCAATAAAAAAATATTTTGAAAGCAGATTAATATAGATCAAGTATATGGGCACCTATTGATTAGTTAGACTAAACTTAGTAGTCTAAAGTTATTGGCAGATATATTGGCCACTCTGGGTGATTGTTGCCACACATTTTAGTTTTTGCTCAGTCAGTCAGGACACCTTCCTTTTTTCTGTCTTATCTTGATATCGTTTAGCATATTTTAGATATTGTTGTTTTTGATGAGGTCACAGGAAATGTTTCCCCTTTTTTCGGGGAGCGGGGGTGTGTCAACTGCTGTCACAGAGTTAGAGATGTGAGGTGGAGATGTGGGTGAGAACTTGGCCAAGTGAAAAAGAGAAAGGGGGAGAGATATTACCCAAAGGCTGACTCTAAAGAGCTCAATGGGTGCAAGTCTTTTTCTCTTGCCATCTTTCTAAGTCTGTCTGTCATAAACACCTGCATACACAAAGCTCAACACACCCTGATGTTTCCCTCTTACCCAGTCTTTCTCACTCACTGTCTGAAAGACACATTGCATGCACAGACACACTACTGCTGTAAATAAGTGGCAATCTGGCTCAGTTGGCATAATAAGCATAATAAGCAAATGAAGAGGGCATCTATTTGGGTGAGGGCATCTAGTGCATTATAACCTCCATTAGTGTTAATATTGACTATGACTAGTGATTCATACCAAGCAGGACCCTTCATTATAATCTACTTATGCTACGTGTTTATAACTTTGTATATGACCACATGATTATATAGATAGTTTAAGGAAAGATCTAAATCTCTCCCTGATAGTGATGACTAAAACTCCCTCAGGCTACAGTATTGAGTTCAGACCAGCCTATATCGATTCCTCTTTGTTTTCCATTAGGCTTTCCTTCTGGCCAGTTACTCTCATAAGTGAAATTGGGACAACTGTTTTTTGTCCTGTGTGTGTTTATTTGTAAGGAGAACTCTGGTTCTGTTTAAGAAGACAGACAGACAGATGCATGAGTTCTAAAGATCCTCACACACTCACACTCCAGGTTGTATTAATCTTCCTGTTAACCCTCATTATCTGAGTCTCCTCCAGACTGAACAACGGAAAAGTCCCCAAGCAAATGTTTCGAATGTTTGGACTCTCAAATCTATTTGAGGTATATTAGAACAGTGCTCTCGCTAATTGACTTTCAGTCTCATGAAGTGAAAATCTTGAATGGTGCTTTAGCACTCCCTGGTGGCAACTAAAGACGTTTCTCAAGCCAGTAGTTTTCTTTCAGAGTCTGCAGAACATCAATTAGTATTCCAGTGTATTCAAATGAACTTTGGGGGGGACAAACTCGTAATGATTCTGTGCATATGTGTTGTTCAAGAATAAGAAATGGAATCTTCTGGAAGATCTTTTAACTTGGAAGCATAGTGAAGAATGAAGTCGACTGGTGAGATGTATAGCACTTTCTCCCTTTCACTCACGTATCTCCTCCTTCTTTGCCTTTCCTTCTTTTTACCTTGAACTACTTTTTCTCCCAGATGCCTGCTACCTGTCGAAACTACACTTGTAGTTCACAGGGCCAGCTTGGACCAGCCTGCTGTAATAGCTGAGGCTATGAGAGAAAATGATCTCTGCCTGTGACATATGCCTGAGCCTGTTAGAATTGGTCACTTGAAGCATGAACTGGGAGATGCTGACAAACACATTACTTACTGCCACCTTTCTGTTGCTTGGAATTTTCCTTTTGTAGAAAATGCTGTATTACAAGGCATATATGGCAATACTTACTTTTTGTCTGAGCAAGTGGTTTCCTTGAACATAACTGCATAGCTTGTACAACCTGTACATGTACATTTCCAGTATCACTCCCCACTCATATAATCCCTGTACCCAAGTTTGGCTGCTCCATACACTGTGTCCCTTTTTCAACTCTCTGCTTGTCTTGGCCTACACATAGTGAAGCTTGTCTGTGACCCCAGAAACTCAATCCTATAATATGCAGGCAGGCCTGAATGGGGACTGAGTAAGTGAACTATAAGAGCTTTGTTGGGACCAGACTGGCTAGGGTTTTTTCCTTTTTGGTTTCTGTGCCACTGTGGACTTGGTTGCTCTCGAGGAGCAAATTGTTGTTACTCACCTACATTTCTGTCCTTGTTCTTTTGTCAGTGCACAATTTGCTCGACTGAAGGTCTGCTTTGCATGTGATCCTCTTGGTACTGAAAGTATGTGTTTGATTTAGAGAAACAGTCCTGGGCTATGCTATGGGTTTGACATACAGCCAGCACTTCAGTTTAACAGTCGTGGCTGAGTAGATAAATGGCCATTTAATGCAGTACCCAACTTGTAATCCCATACATTTTCCATCTGTTTTACAGTTTACTTCATATTTTCCCTCATTATGATCACCACCACCATAAGCACATTCTTTAAAATATCTGTCACACCATCATAGCTCTATTTAGTTGTGCCTCAACAGTTTAATGGTCTGGCACTTTAAAGTAGCAGTATGTTTGCAGTTAGAGTTAGGGCTTTGTAAGATAGCAATGAATCCTCATACACATGCACACAGGGTTAGGTTTCATTCGTGCAGTATGCAGAATGTACTGCAGATTGGCTTTATCAGCTCCCTGTTTCTTCTCATTTTTGCACTGTATATTATGTAAGGTGGTATGATACTTTAAAATTATGTTTAGTGATCAAAGCCACTGCTCAGTTGCTCAATAGCTACAGATGCTGGCTATTTGAACCTCTGCAAAAAGCTCAGTCTGCTGCAGTGTGGCCTCTCCTGACCCCACCAAATATTTCTTCAGGGGACAAAAGTACAGAGAAACCTGTGTGAGTTCTGTTTTAGGTATAATGATGCACTGATATGACCTTGCCCTGAGGTTTTGAATATTCCTAAAAAGCGCACACGCACACACACACACACACACACACACACACACACACACTCTTTATCTCAGAGAAATCAACTGGTGTGCTCGAGCGGTTTGTGTTTGTGTGCTGACGTGTCTCTCCATCGTGCTACTCTGCCACTTCTTCCTGGTTCAGCTCCCCACCACTTCCTACTCAGATCCGTTGTTCTTCCTCTCATCTGCCTGCAATTAAACTCGTTTATCTCCCTTTCCTCTCTTTCATCTGATTCCTTGCTCGCTAAAGACTCTCCAGCTGGGCTTTGTGTAGAGGGAGGGAGGTGTGCGTGCGAAGCTCAGGCCAGCAAGCTTAGTGTGGGGAGGGAGTGAGGGAGCAGGGCCAGATGAGTGAGGGGCTGGCACCCACCCTTGCATCTGAAAGCCATTGGCTTGTGGAATTGTTCCACGCTGTTGTCTGGCAGTCGGTCTTATCCCAGTCCAAGTCTCCTGCTGCCTGGAGGGGAGAAATGAGTTCCACACACGGGCTTGTCACTGCTTATATTCCCGCAGAAGCCCCGTGTCTGGCTGCTGCTGCCTGGAGCCTCAGCACCCTCCATAGATATACAATTGGGGCTATCCATCTTCTCTGTTTCTTTTTCTAATGCTTACTTCCTCTGTCTACGTGTTTTTACTCTGTCTTTCTTTTGTTCCTGGAGTTCTTTTACAAAGAAGAAAACCATTACTAGACATGACTTTAAAATCTGCCCACTTCAAAATGCATGACTCCTTTTTCCACACAATGTTGGCTGTTAGTGGTAATTGGATTCAGTACAGTTCTCTGTGTGGAAGTCTGCAATAAACAATAAGTAATAAACATAATGATCAATAAGGTGAACAATAAAGTGCAAGACAACAAAACAAGTGTAGGATCATGAGTACAAGTGCTGCTTTAGCAATCCAATCTCATGCATTCACACAAATGACTTAAATATTCGTAGCTCACCAGATCGCTAGAGGTGGTAGTCAAACGTCAAACAGAAAGTGCTAGTTTACTCACTTCAGTTACGTTAACCTACTGACAGAGTCCAGTTCAGAGGATAAATCTAAAGTAATCTAAATGGTTAAAATGTCCACCATGTGAGATGTCTGGACAGCAAATGGTCATACAGTTTTAAATTTAAAATTAAGCTAATTATTGAAGGTGCATTAGTCATTGTATTTTATCACTAGTACAAATAACTTTGAACGTTTATAGAACATGATAAAAATAGTTATTTTTTATTTCAATTTTTTTTATAGTTAATAGTGTTTTTTAGGGGTTGTCCAGGAATCTATATTAGAATGTGCAGGGGTTAGACCACAGGCAGGCATCGTCAGAGACATATCAAAATGGAAAGCATGTGCAACAGGACAACCGTATATAGTCAGTCAGGTACAGTGATAAGGCCCTGTCCTTACTGAATCATTTGCATGTGTCACAGTGTCAAACCTAGCCACCAAGTTTTATTCCTGTTGGTCGATTCCTTCTGGGTCAACTTTTTCTTTTTTTTTTTTTGGATGATAAGTGTCTTTTGTCCAGACCTGTCCACATTACACCCACCTCTTGTTGACTAAGAAAAGATGGCAGAATGTGCTCTGTGAAATGTGACTAGGTGTTAAAATTGTGGGAAAGATTTGCTATGCAGCTAAAAAATCTGTTGACAAGAAATATAGAAATAGCAGCTATCTTTCTGGACTGGCATGTAAAAGTTGAAGCAGTTTGAATGGCTGAGTTTACAAGTAGTTAAATTTTCTGTGCCACCTTAAATGGTGCCTCAGAGGAGATCTTTTTTTATTTTAATGGCAATTATTATACCCTATACATCACTCAGAACAAGTGCAGGATCGTTTACCCCTGAAAGCACAGCTTTATGGGTTTTAATAAATGTAATAGACATGCAGCTGAGCCTTTTATCTGAAGAGGCAATTAGAGTGCAAGAGGAGAGTGAAGAGAGGGGCTGGAGAATGTTTTCTTTGCTCTTGTGGCAGAAGTGAATCAGTGTGTTACACTCCCTGTGTAGTGCTGAGTGATGGAGGGATAGTATAGTCTTAAATGCCACTTGCTTTTCAGAGACACACAATCACTCCCATATAATCTGCTAGGATCGTCTGTATTATTGTGTATTCCAGGGTTAAATGAAATTCAGCATCAGTGTCAGTAATGGTGGAGATATTGATACCAGAGTTCCACCATATACACTTATAACATCATGCTTCAGTTCAGGCTGGTGGCAGTAAAAACATGCAAAACTTCAGTTACACCTATTAGTCGCTTCCTTGTTTATTCACCAGCTCACCATTGTGGGTTAAAAGGGGTTGAATTATTTCCACACCCTCCCACTCCATATCCATGTCCAAACCTCTACTGAGCTGCTGAAGGTCTGCCTTTTTAACATGTCACAATTCTGAGTTCTGTGTTTCAATTAAGTACAGAGGATGACGCTTATCATTCTTGTGCTTTTCTTGGAATGAGAAAGAGAAGAGCATATGGCTGCAGTTTATAAGGTAGGTTATAGCTTTTAAACGACTAAAAAAACACATAGCTAAAAAGAACCCTGCTAATGTTGGCCCCCACTGGCACTTTGTCAATGTCTATGGGTTGTGTAGGGCTTTTTTTTTACTATGAACCCACATTTCCTGTTCACGCTGTAAAATCACGGCTTAACAAGGGAATTAATTTTGAATAATGGCTGTAACCCAAACACCCGCAACAGATTAAATACTTGCTTCTGGTCAGTGCCCAAAAACTGTATTTGGGCCAGTCCACTTATTGGTCTCCTCAGTTCCCAAGCACTTACAGCGTGTTATTAAAAGGTAAATTGATGAGACACAGTTGCATAAATATCCTTGTCCCAACTTGAAATGTGTTGCTGGGATCATATTTAAAAATAGGCTTATATTTTTAAAAAAAACAACAACATTTTTCAATTTCAACATTTGTAGTCTTTATAATATTTATAATACAATACAGGGTTCAATGATTTGTAATTATGAATGAGTGGTTTTGTTGTATTCTGTGCAAAAATAAATAAATAAATGATTACATAATCAATATAATTTCACCTGATAATGTAATAAACACAAATGTCTCTTAAATGTCTCATTTGTTGGCTTCTTAGTATCACAACCTGAGCTTATACTACTACTACTACTACTACTACTAATAACAATAACAATAACAATAACAATAACAATAACAATTATTATTGTTTTTATTATTATTATTATTATTATAGCTAATAATTTCAATTATTCTGGACCTTTTTGCCCGCATCCATTTTTTTGTCCTCTGTGGTGGTTGGGACTAAGCACTGTACTCTCTCTTTCTAAAGCCTTAAATCTTTATTCCCAGAGCAGAGCAAAGCAAATCCAGCCCAGCTCATGCTACTGTGACGCCTGCTAAAGGCTGCTGGCAGTCCTTAGAGTCAGACAACCACAGCCTCACTGCCAGCTAAACCCATGACTGCAGTAATCTCCCTGTGTTAACAGAGTGTAGCAACTAACTCAATTTTCTGTGTGTGTGTGTGTGTGTGTGAGTGGGGGTGCATTTGGGTGAGGTTAGCATGTGTACCAGTGGTGGATGAAGTGGACAAACCATGAACTTGAATTAATGTAGAGGCAAAATATAGATAAAATAGAGGTAAAATATAACTCCAGTAAAAGTGAAAGTCCTCTCTTTGGACTTTCTATTGAGTAGAAGTACTTAAGTATTTACCCTCAAATGTATTTAAGTATTAAAAGTAAAAGTACCATGATTTATTATGGCTCTAATATCGTATTATAATTTCTGAAACAAGACTCCTAATCAACACACTGTAGGTAAAGAGACTCTAGTGTCTCTCAACACACCAGTCTTTAATAGAAGGTCATTAATTAGTCTCACAGTGAAGTCTTTTCAAATGATCATAAGCTCAAAACACTAAAGGAGGACAGTTTCCATTAGGTGAAACTATAAAATAACTTTTTGCAAAATTTTAGTAAGATTTGTTTGCAACTCAGTTACAAATTAAAGTTGAATAAAAACTTGCTTAAACAGGCCCCTACTGAATTTCCCTTTAATATACTGAATCTCTCTGTTCATAAACATAGACTAGCCAAAACAAATGTATTATTAAAGTGTTTGTATAAATGCAGAAAAAGACACTCGCCAGTCACAAGTGTATGTGTACATATTTCTATATTGTGGTCTGTTTACCTACAAAGTCAGAAACAACGTTTTATATCTTTATTAACCTCATCCTACTTTAACTGCCTTCCTCCAAGTGGTCCTTGATATAGGCCAGGCCTGAGGTAGACATTTCCATGGATACCAAGAATCCAGGAAAAAGCTTGTTTTGTTACATTTATACGTGCACATAAAAAAGGAACTGGGCTACTAAAATGTAGTGGAGTAAAAATTGAGATGTTTGAGTTTGAAATGGAAAGTAGAGTTAAAGTACAAAGTTGTCCAAAATGAAAATACTTCAGTAAAGTACAAGTACACGGAAAAATACTGAAGTACAGTAACTAATTACTAATTTTATCAAGCCACGGTGCACCTCTGTTAAGTTCTCTCCACTTTGGGTGGGCACTGCAGTCAGTGGTCAGCCAGTATTATGCCACCGAACAGTTTGACATATGAGCAGCACTGTTTCAGTCCAACATTTAAGTCAGTTTCTTATTATTTATCATTTATTGAATTTATTGTCTTAAAGTTAATTTGCAGACCTATTCTGTTTTATAGGGTGGTCCGAATAGGGTGTCTGGCTATGAACACAAATCACCTAAAATCTTGCAACCCTACACTAAAAATCCTTGGTCAGGTACATTAATTGTCTATTTTATTCAGGTTCAGGTTCATACAGGCGTATTTTGTAGTTCTGTTAATTTTAGATTGTAGTCAATATAAAACTCTGCATAATTTATTAGCCATGGCCATGAGTACTGAAATAATGCCATAACCACTACAGAATAGCACGAGTTGGTTGATGGTGGATCCTGCTAAGCATGGCAGTGATACTGACATAATGGTGTGAGTTGTGCATTGATGCAGCTGATAATACAAGTGAGCCATCAGCACAAAAAAAAACCCTTACATTTTAATAGCATCATTTTGAGGTTTCAGAAGGAAGAGCTGATTAAATTCTACTGTAGAGAAGAAACATAGCCAATTTCATCAACATATACAGGACAATGACAACCATGACTGTTGCCAGAATGCCATTCATCAAAACAAGGAACCAAAAGAGTATGGCAACCAAAATAAAAGTAACAACCAAAAAAAAAACAAATTTTATCCACTTCACTATACATCCAATGATCTGAACGCATTACATATTCAAACCAGCAGTAAAACATTCAGCTATGTTCCCCACTCACCTGAACACCTGAAAACAAGGCGCCCACTTAAGACTGTTGGAATGACTCTCCCTCTTCTTGGGAAAAAGCAATTTATGAGATAAATTTAGCCATGTTACCACAATAAACAAATCACGATCATTAACACAAGCTTGTCCAGTTGTCTAATTGTTGTGAGAATTCTGTTGTTTAGCCTCTGAACAAGTCGTTCATGCTTTCATATCTTCTCCCCTAGACTATTGTAACTCCCTGTACCTGGGCATAAATGGGAATTCATGGGCATGATTTGACTAGAATCCTGACTGGTACCAAGGAAAGGGATTGCATCACTCCAGTAGTAGCTTCACTCCAATGGCTTCCTGTCTATTACAGGGTCCATTTTCAAATGTACATTTATTTGTTCTTAAAGCATTACATGGCCAAGCCCCATCATATATTAATAACATACTCTGTCCTTATTCGGCCCCACAGTCTCTGAAGTCTCCAGTTATGTTTGGCTGTTCCTTGGCCTTGGCTGAAGCTGATGCCATCATGCCTTTTCAGTTGTAGTAGGGTATGGAAGAGACTTCCACTAAATATTGCTCTGCTCCATCTTTTTCAGGTTTTAAGTCAAGACTTGAAAATACCTTTTGCTATGGTTTTTCAAATTTCATTTCAATGTTTTTTAGTTTTGTATTCTGTGTTTTATGTTAAATCCCCAAATCTAAAAATGTTTGGATGCTGTCTGAAATGTAAATAAATGTATGTAAAATCATAATGCTGTGTTTTGCAAATCTCATAGACCCATATCAGTTTACCATTTCATAAAAATGATTAACTCATTTAGAACTTCATGGCAGCAACACATCTCTATAAAGTTGGGACAGATGAAACAATAGACTGGAAAATACTCAAACCGTTGTGTGAAGTGCTCAGTAAATGTATTTTTTGATGATTATAAAGTGCTAGTGTACGTTACATGCGTAAACTTCACAGCTCCTCGGTGGTGGGACTATTATTTTTGCTTGACCATGAAGACAATTTTTCTCTTTTTAACACAGCTCTCCAAAAGGGCTGACAAACATGACAAGCAACTCATCCATCCTTAGAAATGTCGCTTTGCGGGAGTGAAAGCAAACTGGCAGGAAACCCCTGCATTGTCATCCCTAGTTCACAGGGAAAGAAAAGCAAAACAATCTGCCACAGCTTAGTTGGCTTTCCAGCAACCAACCTCTGTAAAATCCCTGGGTTTGTAAGCAGGAGTAAGCACGGGTATAAGTGTTGCTTCTTAAAATCATAGCCAACTGCTCAACTGAAAGCTTTACTGTTGAACTCTCACCACTCAGCCACATAAACACCAACATTCTACAATAACCCTCGTCAGTCACAGAATTAACGTCTGCATGCAGTTATTAGATTATAGTTTGGATCTGGATTTGGATGATCACTTATTATACCCAGTACTTGCCACACCAAGAGTAATATTAAATTTGAGACTTAAGAGCATTGAGCTGAGCCATTACATGGAACAGAGGAAATAACAACTTGAAGCTGCTTTCTGTTGTAAACTATGCCATTGCCCAGCATGTTTTACCTGAGGTCATTACAGATACTTGTCTGTACTCTTAAACATTACCAGTGTGCTGCTTTACAGACCTGCAGTAAAATGGGATGTAAACACTGTCAATCATGGCAGAAAAAGGCGTTAACAAAAATGTCATCATAGCTTTAAAGGTTTGGTTTTAGGTTTGGGGTTGGTTTTCCTTGCAACCAGTTTCAGCATAATTCATTATAGCTGTTAATCCTGTAAATTCCAATTAAGATGGGCATGCAGTACACGCCGATTTTTAAATGGAGAGCATCACAAGCTTAATATTAACTCATCACAGAATGTCTCTATTTTTTGTCATTAAGGCAATTGATTGAAATGATGATTAGTCAAAATTCGAACACTTTTCGGCTACAGACAGAACTTACTGGACTTTTAGTGCTATTATGTGTAGAAAAATATGTAAATTATGGATATATGTGATATGATATCATAGTGATAGGACTAAATAAATATGCTATATACTATGTATTTTACACGTCGTGCCTCTGTCTTTAGACTTTACTGTTTAGGCAGTGTGCATGCAGAACTGGTTTAAAGTTTCTATACAAGTCATTTAATAAGATGTTGTATTTCTATTAGGAAATGAGCTCATCAGAATTGGTCACAGTGTTAGTGTTGGTAACTGGACATCTCAATGTAGTGCCTCTAAAAGCTACATCACAATTTTACTGAAATGGTAAATGATCCTAAATTTGCAGGCTGATTCCCAAGACATTGTTTTATAATAGTTTTGTATGTTTTAAATTTCATGGTAGAGACATGAATTCAAACCCATATGACACAAGTAGAAGTTGAAAATTGATTTATTATTTAATCTACATTTACAATTTCATATTTCACGTATACATCAGTCATTTGTGTTTGGCTGTTTTATCAGGCTAAAGTCAATGATATAACATGCCATGATATTAATAATGCCTGTTCGTTTTCCTCATCACCATGCCCACTTTAGTTAGGACTGAATAAAGACATCAGCAGCTTTCAGTTCATTTTTCAATTTCATTTTGTTTGTTTATGTTTCGGCTATGTTTGTATGGTTGGTTGGTTTGTGATGGGCATGACATTTGCATATTGAATTAGGTAAAGTCGGTTAGGATTTCCTGACTTAAGATAAATACAAGGTGTTATCAGACCGACATGGAACCATGCAAGTTTTTCTTTTCTTTTGGATCAGATAGGGGAAAAAAAATTGTAATGTGATGTGTTTGATTTAATTTGCCTTTCAAGTCTTGTAATGTAATATTCATAATATTCATGAGAATGATATTATGCACCTTTAGCACTAATCATATAATTCTGGCTGTGCTAACAGAAGTCTATTTGAGATTTTTAACTGTAACTGAGGATATTTAAATTATTTGATAAGTATTTCTGTCTGCTAAAAATATGCATATTCCTCAGGCATTTTATGTGACGTTGTCATCAAATGCTTGAATGCAAAAAGCGTTGTTTGAAATGGTAAATGAGGAAGTCTTCTGGTTTCTTTTTCAATTTGATAGAAAATGAATCAAGAAAAAAACTGTAAAACTGAATCAAATAACCCAGGGAGAGCTTAAAACAGTTTTAAACATTAGTTGATCTTTAATCTTTTCCTCTACATCTCTATTCTTTCCCTTGTTCTCACTGCAGCAGTTTGTGTGGACAGTTGGAGACAGTCTGTGGCAGTGTAGCCAGAGGCTCTGGAGCACCAGGGGAGCAGTGGTTTTATGGCCTTTCAAATTGTTAGCGTGCCCTGGGCAGGGACTCTGGAGTATGCGAGGCTCTCTCATACAGACCCTTGGAGCATCTGACACTTTCAGTACCATGCCCGAAGCTGAGGAAATGCTACATCTACTGAGCCATGGGCTTTAATCTAGGAGGAATCAAGATAACTATTTGTAGGCGTCTTTTTTTTTTTTGGTGGCTTTATCAGAAACACTTGGCCGATGACTGATGAGTACCTTTGAAAATATATTTAGTTAAATTAAAACAAAACAGCTACAGGCAAGATTTAATCAGTGATTTAAAATGTATTTTTGTGTTGGATTAGCAATGGAGGCTACCTCTTCATATGAGGTAATGATGGAACAGTAGATATATCTGGTGCACTGGTAGATGCTAATTGGAACATTTACTTACATGTCTCATTCTAAGTTAGTGATGAGCCAACAAATGAGTTATTCTTATAATATTAAGTACAGAGATATATATATATATTTATTGTTTCTGGATATAACTAACATGAGCTGGAGTACTTAAACTAGTTAGCAATACAACCAGTAAAAACTGTCACACTTTACCACCTGGTTTAACTATCAAATTAGCATTTCCCTGAATTGATTGTCTGTATGTTTACAGAGCGTATACCTGGATATTGATTTCAGTATTTGAACACTGGCACTTGGAACAGTTAACTGCATAGTTGAGTACACACGTACATGCCAAGTTTAGAGCTTGTAGAGTTACTACTAGGGATTACATTCTTAAGTTACACCTTCAGCACAAGTGCACAGTAAAATGAACCGATGTCCAAACCAACAAGGATTTATCAAATACATTTATCCTCTGCCTCGAGGCTTTCTGATCTAAAACTATGCTTTCCTCATCTAGAGTCATTTTTCTTTATCTATTAACCTTCCTACTTCCCAGGAGTGTTTTCTTCTTTCATCTTGGTCAGTGTCTACATGCATGAATCATACACAGAAACAGTTTACCAATCAGATAATAAATGTAGAGAGAGAGAGAGAGAGAGTGAGAGAGAGAGAAAGAGAGAAAGAGAGAAAGAGAAGTCAGTCTCGCTTCTTAATATTCTGTGAGACTTAAACATCACTTTTAAAAGTTTCTAAAGAGGTGACAGACAGACTAGATAAATAAACAGACACTGTGACTTCATATGTGGGTTCCTGTGAGGGACAGCAATGGCAGACCATGGCTTTTAACTGATTTAACTGAACTCAGCTTCAGAGGGAGGCAGCATTCAGGAGCGTGGACAGAATTCTCTGTGAAGAGGCCTTTAAAGACTCGACTTCTGTCTGGAAAGGCCTTCAACAGATACAACCAACAACATGGTTAGAAAGATTCCTCCTCTCCTAAATGATCTCGAGCTCACCAATGACCTGAATAAATTTCACCTCAGATTTAAACATACAGACATCTTTAGACTTCCTGCTCAAGTTAACCCTGCTCATTTTTCTGCTTTTTACACAGCAAATGAGAAAAGCACCAGGCCCTGTTTTAACCTCTCCATCCACTCTGAAACACTGCTGTAACCAACCAGACCAGAGCACAGATTTTCACAAACATTTTCAACAAATCACAGGAACTCTGCTCTGTTCCCGCATGCTTCAAAACCTCTACCTTCAGTCCAGTTACCAAAAGAACCAACATAAAGGTATATGAATGCCTTGTCCTAGCACATTACAAACCCTCTGCTAAACCTCCTAAAGGTCTGTTGATGACGTGGCCATGTTGGCTACCATGCTACAGTGTCTTGACATTTCTGGAACCCATGATGGAGTTCTGTTTGTGAACTTTAGCTTGGCATTCAACACTATTGTGCCACACCTTCAGCAGGTCAAACTGTCTCAGCTGTCAGTACCAGATTCCATGTGTGGGTGGATTGTGAATTTTCTGACAAAGGGGAGACAGCAGGTGCGGCTAGGAAAACCCATGTCAGACCTCCAGGACCTCATCACTGGAGCAAAGTTGTGTGCTCTCACCCCTTCTCTTCAGTCTCTACACTGTGGCTGTCTGTATAATGAACTAGCTGTGAAATCCTGAAGTTTCCGGATGAAACCACTGTGGTTGGGTGATGAGTCTGCCTACAGAAAGAAAGATGAGCACCTGGTCTCTTGGTGCAACAGCAATCACCTGCTGACAGTAAAATGCTGGTCTACTTCAGATAAAACCCTGCTAACTTCTCTCAGCATTGAAGGCTCTGCAGTTTTCACTATGGATTCACTCAAGTTCCTGGGCACCTGAAGTAAGAAATCCAGCACACCAGGACAGTAGAGCACATTATCTGCCAACACTTTAGTACATCAACAGCAGCAGGGTGAGAAAGCGCACTGACAAAATTACAGCTGACCCTGGTAATCTTGGACATTACTTCTTCCAGACACTTCCATCTGGTGGAAGAGAAGTCACCAAAAAAACAGCACAACATGACGAGCTAACAGATTTCTCCCTAAAGCTATAGCATGTATTAACCACAGAGCTCACCTCACCTTTATTATTCTTATTTTTCCCTTAGTGAAAACAGTGTTCACTGTCTGTGTGCTTGTCTGGTAAGTTCAGTATGTTCCTGTCATTTTGTCGCTGTCTAAAGAAAAACATGTATCCCCATTTTTGTTGATATGTGCATCATTTGATCACATGACCTGACATTTACATTGTAGACAGAAATGGCCCAAAAATTAGTATAATTAATTAGGCAGTTGCCTTCTTCTGTAAAGCTGCCATTTTGGAGATAGATGTTTTTCTTTGGACTGTGACGATATATATGTGCTCTAACCCAGACAAATTCCTTGTATGTGACATGCTTGGAGACAAAGAGATTCTGATTCTGTTTTGGAATTTCAAGAAGTGGAAGCGAAATGGTGTCAATTGTACGTGTGTGTGTGTGTGTGTGTGTGTGTGTGTGTGTGTGTGTGTGTGCATGTGTGGTGAGGGGTGTCAGTCAGTTCAGAGGAATCTGATGACTTGTTGGGCCCAAATGCTACAATACCTTCCTCCAGATGGCGGGAGAGAGAACGATTTATGTGAAGGGCATGTAGGGTCATTGGCATTGTTCGAGAGTTGACTTTTCTCCTCTCGTCTGTGTGTTGTGTGTGTTCTGTTTCAGACAGCTGTGATCCAATCTCAGTATTGTAGTTCATACACTGCACAGTTTCTGATCTCTTTATTTGTTTGTGTAGAGAACACAGTGGATTTCTGGGATTTTGTGTATATGTGTGTGTTGTGGGTGGGAAGGTAGCATGTGGGCACCCTGTCACGAAACATTACAGATGCCTCTCAGTCCATAACAGGTTGAAACACAGCCATCAGCCACAAAAACACAGCAGTGCATGTATATGTTCTAAATCTGTGGTTGGTTTCCCTCTGTTTATCATTATATCCTCAAACAATGACCTCAGCTCACCTGACAGACTTTATTCCTGCCGTCTGGAAATGGAAAAGCAAAACCGCATTGACTCTTTGTTTATTTGAGTTTGTCTTTAGAGGCTGGGAGAGGAGATGGAAGGAAATATCGCTGCTGTTATTTATCTATGCTGCACTCACACTGCTGACAACAAAACTAAAATTATTTACCTGGATGCTGGAAATATGGGAAGCATCATATGCTTTCATCATATTTCAATACATTTCTTAATATTCAGCTTGCCAAAAAGAGGTGAGAGGAGATGAAGTTTTCAATGAATTTGAGGTGTCCTGAGATGTCCTCTGGTTTCTCGGCCTGTGTCTTTGCCCATGGATGCGTCTAAAGTCCATTTGAGGAGCTCTTCTGTCATTCTGCCAAAAGAAGGAGGCAGGGAGGGAGGCAAAGTGAAAGGAGGGAGGGAGAAAGTGAGTGAGCGAGTGAGTGAGTGAGACCAAGGGAAGCTGGAACAGACTGAGAGAATAAACACAGACAGAAGAGAGCGGCAGCCACGGCAGCAGCAGTGTTAGCGTTAGTGTTAGCATTAGCTCAGACATTCCATCTGCTTTTCCTTGCTAACATTCCGTTGTGATCGTAATACATCCCTCACTGGGAAAAGCACTATCTGACGCTTTGCACTTGCCCCAGGCCAATACAGACACTCACACACACGTTTACGCACACACACACACACACACACACACACACACAAACACACACACACACACAGACACACACATCTGTTTCCGAGCATACATTGGCACCATGATCAAGTCCAGTTGGTTTTATGTCAAATTCAAGTACAACGAGAAGGTAAGTCTATACTTTATCTTTTATCTTTCATTCTCATTTTCTATGCACCCCTCTTTCTCCTACTCTTTTTCCATCTCCTCCTATTTATCTCTCTTAAAGAGTGGGTTTTGAACTCCTATAACCATTGTCAGAGGCACTTCTGACTCCACTCGTCAAGCCTAGCATCGATCCACAGATACTGACCTGAGATTGACAGTGAGTTCCTCCAAGCTCTTTCATTTTGTAGCAGCTGCACCAGCGTTTTGATGTTTTGAATATTTTATCAAATCTCGACTTGGCTGAATTTTTTATCGCAACACATGCTCTGCGGTTGTGAGGGGAGCTGCTGTTTTATCATAGAGGGATCTTGCCTGACGCATATAATTGCTTGAGTTATTACACTTTAATCACATTTTTAACACATCATGTTGGGCTGCTGTTAATGGCTAATTGCACATTAGGTTTTTTTAAGGGTTTGTTCACTATTAGGAACTCAGTGTGCTTAAGAGAGCAATATGTAAGAATGTTAGTTCATGCAACATGTAACATTCCAAAATGAACAAAATCAGCAGTAGAGTATGAGGACATAGCAGTGACAACTCAGACAACTGTGTATTGTGTTGCAGCTATATCTGCTGTAGAAGTGGTACACAAAGTGGTATTGTTGGTAAGAATCCAGAATGAGAGGATGAAGCTGTTTCACTTTCCCAGCTGTGTTTTCTAATCTCTTGTTGATCTTGTTGAGGGTCTTGCTCCCACTTAGATCAAGGACAGGCAGGCAATGGAAGGAAAAGGCAAGCTAATGAAATAAGCGCTGTATATAGTAGCAAAATTATACATAACATTGCTGTTGCTTTCTACTGCTGGAGACGTTAATGTGGAACTCGCAGCACATTCTTCTAGACTGATAAGAACCAAAGGTGAAGAAGGAAGGATGTGGTGTGTTGCCCCATATATTTTGGACTATGAATTTAACGTAATTTGTTAATATTGCTTGCTGTTAACGTTTCTTGCATTTATCCTTGCTTCTCAAACAGCATGGTTGTGCTTTGCTATCGCCATGTTTGTCTGGTGTGTCTCTCATCTGATCTCCTCTCATGGCTGCTAAAATTTTGATGCAGGCCTAGTAAGTCCTGTGTAAAGCAATGCTGATGAGAGGAGGCTTGACATATGAAGAGAGATGTGAATTATGTGCATTACAGATTAAGAGACTGCATAATGGTAAAACATTTTGAAATGTAAGATCTGGGCCAGAAGTGTTTTGTTTAGGAAACCATGCATAGCAATGTAAATGTCCTACAGCCACACACTCTATTTCCTCACTCTCTCACTCACTTACTCATTCACAGACTGGCTTGCTTGTTTGCCCCCCATTCATAGTCTGTACATGTTTGAAATCATAGCGGACCCTGGAGCAGCCCTCAGGCCTCTCTTTAAGACGAGTTTTAAAAAAGGCCCAGATCCTGAACCCTAGTATCTCTTTTGACTTTTTCATTCAAGTCTGCTATTCAGTAGAGCTGCTTTCTGTATTGGCGCTGTAGCACTGGGTTTGTCTTAACATAGGCTTGCGGCTGTTGCTGAGCTCTGTTTGGCTACCCTGACTCTCACTGTATATTTGAGAGCCTCCTATTCCAGTGTTGTTTGTTTCAGAGTAAATCACAACTCAAATATTGTGGCTGCAAAAGCTCTGTAAAATGATATGTACCCTTCCTCGAAATGACAAGCAATCCTGGGATGTGGTTTATAGCTGAAGTTGAAGGACTTGGTGAAATGCCGTATCCTGAAAGGTTGATTTATCTAGCGGTGATCCAGTGCTGAGTGCTTTAATGTGAGCTGTGAGCTAAGCAAGATTGGCCCACAGAAATGCGGAGTGTCTGCTTGGCTGAACTGCAGCCCTGTTTGAAAACGTCAAGAGACGAAGAGAGGCTTCACTACATCAACCTCAGATTACAGTTTTAAACCGACTCTCTATAACACAGGCCTCAATTTGTGCCTGGCGTTTTGTATGTGGCAGTCTCCCCTTTTCCTGCCTCTTGCCCACCTTTCTCCTCTCACCAATAGCATAGTGTTCTTATCTGATTCAGGTCATAGGAGATGGCACTTAACAGCTCTTTCAAGCCTGTCTCTGCATGCGTGTGTGTGTGTGTGTTCACTGGAAATGCAGAGATTTTCTGCTGGCAGCTCTTGCTGGATGAGTGGATGTGTGAATAGAACCATGACTGTTGCTTGACTGCTCAGATCCTTGGTGTAGAAGAGAGGAAAGATGGAGACAGCACTTCCCATTCATCCCATTACACAAGTGTGATTCAATTCACAGCTAAATAACAGAATAGAAAGTGATGATTCTTTATGTAAGGGATGGATGTGGGGCTAAAAAATGAGGACAGATGTGAGTTTTGGAGTTTTGAAGATCAAATCAGTTCTGAAATGAGGATACACTGTTTAAGAGGACGTTACGTACTTCTACCTGGGCACCTTGTACCTGGAGTAAAAGGTTTTGTAAGTGGAGTATGATATGCTGATTTTTGTGGTCCTAGTCTGTGTTTTTGTACCTAGCAGTGCCGCGTGATAGAGCAGTGTAGATCTGGCCACAGGTATGAAATAGAGCCCCAACTTAACCAGTGCTTGTGAGAACTGACCCAAGCAGGCCTGACTTATGATGGTAGTTCTGTACTTTCTTACTAGGTGCTGTAGTTAAGCAACAGGACATACAATTCTAGGATAAAGTGCTTTTATAAGCATCTATAAAACACTATAAACAGTAAATTTTAAAAAAGTATTATCGTAATAATTTTGTCTAATTGCTGATCGTGGAACTAGAAGAAAACAGTGACCCCTACTTATTAGGCTGTTTATTAACCACAGTCACACAGTTTTCAAATCTGAACAGCGTTTTTGAAGCCATGTTTTAGTATATTTATATTTTATGCTTTTAATTTTTCGATTTTTCATATTTATGTTTTATAAGCTTTGCTGAATGTTTAATATAACTATAGTTGCATTTTTCTTAAGATCATTTAAGCTGTCAAAATATCCTACCTAAAGCTTTATGTAGAGAGAAAGCTGCAAGTGGATGTACCTCTACCGTGAGATGACTTATTTAAAATCCACCTGCCCCATAAACATGAGACAGAGCATCCAACCCCTAACCAAACGTCAGAGAGTGAAGAACTCAGTGATTGTAACCAAGCTGTTTTGCTCCTTTCAAGAGCAAAATTATCAGTTTTTGGGAAAAAAGCAAAAAGAGCAGGACGAAGTACCATCCCAAAAATGCCACATGGATCTTAAGCTCCAAGAGTGATCTGCAGCATACACTAGTGTAGGTCAAAGTTGAGACCAGTGCACTGATTCACAAAAATAACTAAGCAAGGCTTATAAATGAACAGAGTGTTGTCACTGATCGCACCACCTGTCAGTGGTCTGTAGGAGATAAGGAGGCTGTGTAATGTTTAAAGGGTGGAGACGCTGTTGAGGCACTACAAAGGAGGCAGAGAGGCCTGCATCATGAGCCAGCATAACCAAGGTGCTGAAGCTTTTTGTTCATTCATGACTTGTTTCAAGCTTGTGACAGCGTGTCACGAAATGTCTGTGACTGTCCATGTTGTAAACGCAGTCATGGAAAGGATCAAATCCCACCTTAACCCAAAACAAAGTTTCCCCTTTTCAACTCTAACCTCAACTTGGCTTTCTTGCTGCTCATCACTAATACTAAGCTCTGGTTAAGTTTCGACACAATCCAGTGCATACGTTTGAATAGAGCTCCATAGGCTGGTGGCTGTTGTCCACTTACCTAAGAAAGCATTGCTGGCAGTCAGCCAAGCTGTGTAAACTGTGCTGGAGCGAAGCAAACATAATAAGCTAAATCACCGCACTCTGTGCAGGCAGTACAGCGACCCTGGTGGGGAAATACGGATTCTCAGTAAGTGAAGGCTGACTGATGACTGTATACTATTCTCAGTGGCTGGCTGGTGGTGAGTTGCAATGGACGCAGGCACCCAGCATTCCTTAATGGCATGCAATGCCAATGCAGCATTATACCAGTGAGCACACAGATTTTCCAAACTGTGTACAAGTCCTGAATACAGTGGATGTCGTGTACTTAGGGTCTGGCAAAGCAGTGCAGCATCTGTCTATTTATCTGCTGGAGAGCGACGGGAGCCAAGAGAGGCTGATCGAGAGAAAAAGACAGGCTGGCCGGAACAGCACTGCAGTTCAGTTTGCAGACAAGATGGAGAGTAGGCCCGGAGGCAAGTGCACCAGAGACAGAGCTCACTGGGCCAGGGCCCTTTCATCTTACATGCATAGTCAACTATTGACAAAAATATGTTCTCTCGCCGCCTCTCTTTATTGAGTCTGGGCCAACAACTGGGGGAAGGTTTTCCCCATTTAAAATGATTTTAGCTGTATGATATTTGAGGGATTTGCCAGGACTGCCTGAACTGGCCATTATTTTATTAGCTATATTTTCTCCATTTGTCAGTATTGTTAGAACGGAGATCACATATCTGTATGTTTCAAATGGTTTTCATGGGGTCTCCTAATTTTTACTTAAGTGTGTGTATTTCTGAAATGTTTTTGTGGCATATTTCTATGTTAATGGAGTGATGCAGTTTGCTATGAAAAAAAAAAAGTTAAGCTATATTATTAGCCTATAGCAAAGTATTGCATGTTTTCTAGCTCCAGCTAAGTGTTCTCTCATTGCTGTTTCTTATTTTTTTAAGCTCTGGAATAAAAGCTTTGGCTACTGGCCTGACCCGTGACTCTGTGGAGTTTAACAATCTTTTTGCATTATCAAGCCAGCCCACATTTTTCACTTTTCAGGCATGACTAAAGAGCATGTGATGACACCGAGCAATCGAAATGGTAGTCAGAAAGGTAGTCAGATAAATGCAAATGCACTTTCATCACAGTACCAACCATCTGAAATTGCCTGCTATGTAGATCAATAAATGGTACATAAATACTGACAGCAGCACTATTCGTCCAGGACCTAATAGATATTTCATTAATGACCAGCTATAAACCCGCTGGAGATTCAGTCTGTGTCTGCACCAAGAACCCAAAACTCTGCCAACACAGTCTTTCAAACTCTGTAAGCAGGTAGTGTTTTGAATGTAAATTACAGGTAAATGCACAAAGCTCAGGTGTGTCAGAACTTTTAAAGGACGCTGTAAGCACATGTTAAACAATCCAGGTTAGGTCAATAGATAATGATAAGGTAGATTACCCTCACTAAATACACTATAGATACACAGAACTCTCTTTTCTCTCTGCTCTTTGGATTTCTTTCCTTATTCCTGTATTCCTTTTGAAGTTTCTTTCTAGAGCACGCTTCTACAAACGGACAGTGGATAGCAAACAGGGTGTCCTGAGTTGATGATTTGAGTGTGTGTGTGGTGTGAGAGTATGCAGACAGGAGGGTGTCTGTGTGATGTTTGTATTAATTTGCCAGAGTGTAAACACAGTGAAACTGGCAAAGCAGTGCAGCATCTGTCTGTTTATCTGAGAACTGTGCTGGAGAGAGGATAGCAGGAGCAAAGAGGAGGAGGACTGACGAGAGCAAAGAGCAGCTGATCGAGAGGAGAAGGCAGGCTGGCCAGAACAGCACTTCAGTTCAGTGCACAGTCAAGATGGAGAGTAGGCCCGGAGGCAAGTGCACCAGAGACAGAGAGCGCTGGGCCAGCTCCCTTTCATTCAACATGCATAGTCAACTATTGACAAAAATATGTTCTCTCGCCGCCTCTCTTGATCGAACTGATGTTAGCTGATGTTAAATGGAGTATGCTGGGTGAGATGTGGCTGACTAAAAGGCAGTCTCTTCATTCAGAGCCAAAAACACCAAAAACCAACTGGGCTGCTTTGCTCTGATATTAAACTGTTATGTAGTTCTTCTCTTCCGTAATTCCCCAGAGAAGTGGGAGGGTTGTGAAGCCCTCTTTTTTTCTACTGTACTACTGTACTATTTTTCTACCAATAAATAGGGCAGGGAGAACTGTGGTATGCAGCTTGCCTGTCCTTCCTCAATCCATTTCTTCTGGGTTTAACTATTTCTTCTATAGGTTGAAGCCTTGCTAAAACCACATGGTCCATGGCGGACAGTCTGGGTTTATTCCACTACATCACCTTGGCTTTTTATGTTACCTGGGTGTTTTAGCCCTCCAAACATGGCCTATAAGCGTCTTTCCAGCAGGGCTCTGCTCGCTCCTGTTAATGTAGTTAGGGGAAAACTTGATGTGCTTTCAGGGTGGGAGGGTGTTCCTTTCTGCTTCCATAGCCAAAACAGAATGCTTTGGATTTGTGTGGTAAATTGACCTTTTCCTTGTCAAGGACTTAATGAATTAATTTAGATGAAGTTTACACTATCTTGATAGAAGTTTGGCTTTTTGCGTTGCATATCTTACTTAGTTGATATGATGAGATAACATGAATTTGAATGCCTTTCCTGTGTTGTATAATCATTTGAAATGGACTGATTGGGTGTGATGCATTATTAAAAAGAATGTTAGCTGTGCTGTAGCAACAGCCAAACTAACCTCAGATGAAAAACTGACACTGTTACCTGTCATTTTAAGTAAATAGGCAATATTTCCTTTTCTATTTAAAACATGTTATTTTGTTCTCTATTTGTTTCTAATGTATGATATATAATGTCATATACATTTGCATTTGAGAAAACACAGAATGCCCTGCAAGTCTTCAGAAAGATTGCTGCATAAGCGACCAAAGAGACCCATAAATGCATTTTCTCATTTAAAAACATTGTATTGCAAGATAACCATTGTAATAGCATTTTATGGTCATTTTCTTTAACTACCTAGTGAAATTTCCTTATCCACCTTAAATGGTGGAGCTGAGGTTGCTGCACCATTTTGGGTGGAACAGTGTAATTCGATCATGAAGCTGGTGATTAAAAAGCTAGGTTTAGCTTCATATCGCCTTCATGAACTTTATCCTCCTCTGCTATCACTGCAGACTGGCAGGGTCGCCTACCGAGCCCTGCTAGTAGCCTGTTAATGAAGTAGTGTAGTTTTTTTGTGCTCTTTTTTGATCAGTCAGTTGTTAGATTGGTTGATGCGATGTGAATTGTGGGTGCTCTTGCTTTTCGTCTCTTTACATAAAAGAATAAGAAAGAAGAAATGGGATTGGGCGTAAAGAGACCCTTGGTCTCAGTGCAGCATATAAAACCTAAAATTGTCTACAGACAGTTATGGGACACTCGAGCAGACTTTTCTGTTTCAGTTCTTATGGAATGAGTCTTATTAAACTCTTTCTGCGATAGTTTGAAATAGATAAAGGGAAAGATGAAGGGATATATGAAGGCAAAGTGGTAGGGAGAGAGAGCTATGTAGGAGGGTCAAGTTTATATCAAAGAGAAGCAGCCATCTGTGTGAGCAGGCAGTAAGCAATCGTTGGAGAGGATGCAAGATGCCTCAACAGAGACTGACAAGATGGGAGATGACTGGAAACAGATTTCCATTCCTTTTCTTTCCTTAATCTATCTCCAAGCCAAGTGAACAGGTGGTCTGTGTGCTGTGATGCCTCCAGATGCTGCTGTTCCTTTGCTCACATCTGTGTGTGTGTGTGTGTATGTGAGAGAGAATGTATAGGTTTGTATGTGCATGGGAGAGCATGTGTTTCATCACTATCAATCCCCATTATGTATGCACACACCCATATTAAGTAGGGAAGTAGGGGACAGCTCCCTCCTACACATACATACAAACATTTAGATCTTAATACACTCAACATCGAAATAATAGTTTCACCCCCCAGAAGGAAGTGTTGGATTGAATATTCTCACACTGATCCTGCAGACTTTGCAGTAGGGATAGAGGTGGAGTGACACAAGGCCTTCTGGACACACGGATTTGTTGGTCGTCTCTACCAGGACAAAAGTAACTCATCACTGAAGATGAGCTGCTGGCATTCTGAGTCACTTCATGACAGCCTCCATGACGCTGATATGGTGTTATGGGTGGTTGACGTAACGGTCTGCATGGATGAGGTCCTTCCAATGGTGCTTGATCCAACAGGATGACGCATGCAGGGCATCACTGCTCACTGAATGTCTGCAATTAAGTCTGTTGCATCACTCTGCACATGTCAGACAATTCATTGGTTCTCTCTCTCTGGGGTTCATGTAGGTGTGCTACAACCTTTATGTCGCTGGTGCGTGTCATCTTCTTTTCACTGCCACCAACAGTGTGGTGTGGAAGTACCTGCTTGACCGGTATGACGCATAATACGTCAATCCCACTTTCCAGAGCCTTACAATACAACACCTCTCAAACTCTTCCAACTGCTTGAATTGCTTTCGAACGCTTTTCTGAGGCATACTTGACTTGCAAAAGATGCTACCAACACAACAGCATGAGTCAGAAGGGAAAGCATGCATAACAGGATGACCTTATGTAATCAGTCACATGCAGCGATAAGACCTGCCCATAAGTATGAAACTAGAATGATTTGCAAATTTCATTTTTGTGTTTTTTAGATGAGGAGTATGTATTGGCCATTTCTGTGTTTATCATCTTACTGTGTTAATGGCAACTATCATTTACATGGAAGGTGGAGTGCGTCTTCCAGGACAAGCAGCTGTAAACCTTTCTATATCTATGTCTGATTTTAAAGCAGTGCTTAATCAAGCTCATCTGTGTGCCCTCTGTATTGCTTATTCACTGACACTACATGGTGAAATGCGTTTAATGGTTTAATCATTACAGCGTGTCTGTAACATGCGGAGTCCGACACCCCAACAACCGGCTATTTCATTGTCACTGAAGCTGACAATGAAAGACTTACTACCAGGGTAACCTGTGTTATTTCTTTCATTCTTTTTCCACCTTCTGTTCATTTCTTTCTTTCCTCCATGACTTTGTGGCAGCTGCTGAGGCTGTAAAAGGTCATCCTGTCGTTGTGGAAACGGCAAATGGGAGAATCTGTCATCTCCCTGGCAGTTTGATTGACAGGAGGGCCAAGTGACTCAGACTCTGTGGAGAAAAGACCTTACAAGGCGGAGCTGTCACTTTACCAGGCCTTTTGAATGTGTGTGTAAGAGAAAGAGACTGAATGTGTGTGTGCATGAGAATGTGTGTGTGTGTGTGTGTATGTGTGTATGCGTGCACATGCTGGTGCTGTTACTTTACTAGGCCTCTTGAATGTGTTCGTGTGTGTATGTGTTTATATATATGCCTAATAAAGAGGTTTATCTGCTCTTTGCTTGAATACATGTCTGGATGTCTTACTTAACCTGCGGCGCACTATGTAATCTGTAGCTTGCAGTCTGCCATCACTGTCTGACAATACATGATTTGCTTATTTGCGATTGTGTCATGCTTAATACTCTGTGTTTAATTAATTACTTTGCCAACTAGACCCTCCGCCCTCTGATCTTTGCATGTGCTGCATAACGTATTTACATGTTCTTATAAATAATTCATGCTACGAGAGCAGGAAACTGTTAATATGACGACAACACTCTGCCAAAAGACTCAGAGTGAATAGATTTACAGGGCTGCTTCTCCTTCTGTGGTGCTTGCCACCCAACCTGCCACCCCAATTGCGGAGCTATTAAATATGATTATACAGTAGATTTGTGCTAAAATACAGATGTGTATGTACTCCAAACACTCATGAAACAAACATGGATATTGTAAAATATTGTGTTCACTGTATTATTGTACTGATTTACAAAAGGGTCCCATTGATCAAGAAAAATCAGGCTTCTATGTGCGTGTGCCGCATTGCAGTGGAAGCAGCAGCCGTTCTGTGTTTTATACAACTCATATGAAAAACAACACAAGCGATTAATATTTACTGCAGCGATTTTTAAACTGTGTGTTGTGACTGACATACATTTCTGCTGGTTGCCCATATGATGTACTGTGGATCTTTGGAATTGCCCAAATGAGAATTTTCTTTTTACAGAAAATCCAATTTTTTAGCCGAAGCTTAGGATTTCAAATCATAGACATGCTCATTACCACTAAAGTCTGAAGCGGATAGATGTAAAGTTTTAAACTTGTGTTTGGTGAATGCATTAATAGGTAGACTGATCAGTCAGCTGAGTTGTCATGTTGGTTACTGCTGTAGTGTATTAGCTTGTTATTCATTCTCAGAGTCCTGAGCTGAAACCTTGTTGCTGTTAACCTTGTCATTTTCATCAAACATTACCTTAGTTAAACTTAATAAATAAAAACAAATCATAGTTAAAACAAACTTTATCTAAAGTGAAGTCAACCGCACTGTCTGCAGAGTCTGCTCCTCCAGCCAGGCAACCCTGAGCCTCTTTAACCTCGGACTAGACCAATTACAGGTAGCCATTATTTCACCAGGTTCTGTGTTATCAACTATACATTTGATCCATTTCAGAAAAACTAAGCTTACCTGACAAAAAAGGTCATCTGTACCAGTACCTAACAGCATTCAGTACCTCCACGTGTGCAAAATCAAATGCGATTTGATTAGGCATGGACTGGAGTAGTTTTAGGATGTAGGCAACAGCAGTGGTCACATACGCTTGCATCAAAGAATTGCACAGTCCAGCCAAATCTTTAAATAATGCCTTCCCTGTCACAGTTCCAACAAGAATTTCCTATAGACTGGGACTACTTTTTACACCTGCAAATTCAACTGCTTCCTTCACACGATGGCCTTTTAATGCTTTTATGAAAACTGTGAAGTAAAATCTTTTGAATAAAACACTTTTTTTCAAGAAGTTATTATAGTTAAAACATACGTTCAGTATTTATTAACCTTAGAAATCATATACACATCCAGCTGGCCACCCCAAATGATAAAATATGTTAGATAATATATAATATCTGCAAGCGTTAGTATTTGTTTCACTTGATTTCAATTGCAAAGCCTCTTTAGAGCTTTTGACCAGCGTATCCAATTGTTTTGGTTGAATAGGTAGTCTACTTATTTTATGTTAATGTTTTTTTTTTGATGATAAGTTCAGTGCAGAGAAATCTGATTATTTATTTCAGACTGGAAAACATACTATTTTCCAGTCTGAAATATTGTTGATAGAATAAGAATTGCTGGCTGTTGTGATTTTGCTGTTTATGGATATTAGTTTATTCCCAAATCTGTACTATCATTTCATCTGTAAGAGTTTACAGTCTATTAGAAATTCATTGTTTTACATTAGAGCCAAAGATCAGCAGCAAAAGCAGCTTCTGACTAATGTTGGCTTTCATTCTACGCCTACTAAAGCTACACTTCAGTCACAGCCTCATTACGAACTTTTTATGAACACCACCTTCTCCAGGCTAAAGAGGAGAGGGACCTGTCGACTTGTTATCAGCACACAGTTCAACAGCCAGCATCCGTGATGATAATGGGGATGTATTGGTGTACACTTTTTTTGTGATTTGTGATTTGACATCTGGGAAGTCATCATTAATGTTGAACAATATATTGTCGCTGTCCAAAGAAGAACATCTCCAAAATGGCAACTTTACAGGAGAAGGCAAAAAACCTAATTGAATTCTAATACAAGTCAATGGAACCAGACTTTTTTCGAAGTGATTTTGGGCCATTTCTTTTAGTCCATTCATCATAAAATGATGTGATCAAAAAAATCAACAAAAACGGAGATACTTGTTTTTCTTTGGACAGTGACGATATATAACATGTGCTGGCCTCCAGGTGACAGTTTTTTTAGGAAAGGCCTTGCTTAATTTAGCCAAGTGATACCATTCCACATTTGTACGTAGTCCAACAGCTTGGCTCTATAGTAAAGCATCCAGGTGCTAAACTGCTTGCAGACCTTTCTGTTTAATTATCCTCCTTTTTAAAAGTAATGCCTACTATGAGCACCTAACAAAAGTAAGGTGACTTTTAACAGCTAAACCTGCATGTTGCTTGAAAATCGATCACAATCTGCATGAAGCGTGTTCTAAAGACTATAACAGTTCATGTCACAAACTAGAAAGAAGCTAAAGCCCACGTTAGCCTTTTAATATGCAGCATGAAGTTCTTTCAAGATAATAATCTTTTAATGTAACGGTCTATATGTGGACATGTTTTTAGTAATGCTGCATGATGTGATGCAAATGGGAGTAAAGCCGTGCATTATTCAGAGGTAAATGAGAAGATGTGTTTTTATTCACAGGGTGTCACATTGGTTATATAATTCATCACACAATGTTTACAAGTGTGGTTGGATGCTACGGTGTAACATGACAGGGAACATAGGTTTCAGCATGCGCTGGATATTGCTTACGCCTCTGGGGTTTGTAAATGTGTGAGATTAACCTCCATATAGATAAACGCAGTACAAATAATGAGGTTAGGGTGAGAATCAGGCTTAGATGTACCCGCAGTATTATTAAGCTGCAGTAATACAGAAATCAGTCAAACCCTGCCGATAGTGTGCGCACGTACATAAATGTGTTTTGAGTAAGACGTTGTTTTTCTGCATGTCCTGCAGACTGTGCATCGATATGCAGTCACACACGAAGCACTGGGGAGAATTGCTGCTTGTTGCACATCTACAGGACTGTATTGTTGAATACGTTCTTATTTCTAGTGGGTTGTTTGTGCTTGATTCATGTGTGCCTCTCTCTCGTATCTTGCTCCATTTCCATGGAACAAAACAAGGGAGATGTGAGTTTTGCTTTTTTAAAGACTGATTGAAGTTTTTTTCGTTCCAGCAATGCTCTCCAAGTAGCCCCTCCTGTGAGGATTCGTCCTCTAATGCTCTCGCTGCGCTCTGGCTTTAATAACAATGATCTAAACCACAGCAATCACACCAATTAGCCTGTAGCTATATAAGGAGATGGGGTGCACTGAAAAAAGAGGTGGAGAGGTTGTAGGGGGACAAAGCAAGATCTTTTGCAGTGAACTCTAGAATGAGCGTGCTCTCGTGGAATTTATAGAGCAGTGTTTTTGTTGCTCATTTTTTATCTGTGTAACCCAAATGAACTTTAATGCGATAGGGCAGTCTAATTTGAATAAAATATGTTAATTTGTAAAATGTCCTTGACCCCCTGTTTTCGTTTGAATGAGCCTGTTTACATGCCTGATTCCCAAAGACAGGTTCCAAATATGACAGCAAAGCGAAATACCATATATGGCTGCATATGACAGCAGGTTAAAAGTTTAAACAGAGATATACAACATAGCTGGTGCCATGTCAAACTCATAATACTTGTTTGTTTGTCTTAGGAATGTGGTTGGTACACCAGTTTTAGTGCATGCTATTTATTAGATAGGGTTTGCAGTGATACACCGGTTTTAGTACACCAGGTGAACAAGCAGGTGAAAACATGAGATGCTCATAAAACTAGTTGGGATGCCACCAACATGTGTTTGTGTTCCTAGTTAGGATTTCTTCATGTCTCTTCACCAAAGCTCTCTGCAATCTGGGTTGGAACAGAAGCTTGAAGCCTGGCCCAAAGCATGTGCATCTCCTTTCCTCTTTGACTTCCCGTATATGTAAAATGTTTGAATGTAAACATAAACAAAATTAAAATGTAAAATATCAGTAGGTTAATCCATAATAGAAAATTAACTGGATTGACTAGTTAAATGAGTAAAACAATTTTTATACCCTTGCAATCTTTGTAGTACCCTTGAGAAGGGCAGTCTGTGTTCTGGGCCTGCAGCTATTAGTCCCATGTGTCTGTATCCATCTCATCTTTCTTCATGCCTCCTTGTCTCTCTCTCACTTTCTCTATCTCTCCCTCTCTTCAGGATGTACCAATATGTATGTGTATCAGCGTACAGAAATACATTAATACTGTGCGTGTGTGTTTGTGCATATTATTGTGTGTGCGTGTGTGTGCGTGTGTGCGTCTGTGTGTGTGTGCGTCTGTGAGTGTGTGTGTGTGCGTGCGTGCGTGTGTGTGTGTGTGTGAGTGTGTGTGCGTACGTGTGTGTGTGTGTGTGCGTACGTGTGTGTGTGCGTGTGTGTGCGTACGTGTGTGTGTGTGTGTGCGTACATGTGTGTGTGCGTGTGTGCGTGTGTGTGCGTGTGTGTGCGTGCGTGCGTGTGTGTGTGTGTGTGTGTGCGTGTGTTTGTGTGAGTGTGTGCGTGCGTGTGTGTGTGTGCGTACGTGTGTGTGTGTGTGCGTGCGTACGTGTGTGTGTGTGTGTGTGTGTGTGTGTGTGTGTGTGAGTGTGTGTGTGTGTGTGTGTGTGTGTGTGCGTGCGTGTCTGCGTGTGTGTGTGTGTGTGTGTGTGTGTGTGTGAGTGTGTGTGTGTGTGAGTGTGTGTGTTATCTAGTTATAAGTGATATTTTCAATGCACACTTTGTGTAACACTGCATGCACACTGCAAGCAATAAAATTACCTGTGCACCTGTATCTGGTGGGTGTGTCCATCAGCATGAATTGTGTCATTAAGCAAAACACTTTTTAAAAGAACAGCAACCGTTATAAACAAACAATGCATGTAGTTTTTATTTGTTAACTAATGCGAACACAGCAGTGAGTCTTTGCCTGTTTTTAATACCTGGTTGGGGCGGTGGTCTGGTGGTCCCTTATCATTAAATTCAATGTGAAGTCTGAAAACATTTTTCTTACTTCTTACGAGGGAGTGTTTCTGCTCAGGTGGGAAGTAATTGTGGGCATAATTATTTGATACTTCAAAAAAAAAAAACAGCCGTGTGTATGTTTGCATCTGCGCATGTCGTTTCATCAGCTGTCCAGCTACAGTGCAGCTTTAGCCAGATATCATGTTAACATGAACACAGGTTTTTAGCATAAACGAGCTGAAATAACTCATGAGTGGACATTTTGTTCCCAGTTCAGAAACCGAAAGACAGAGACTAAAGTGAGCCGAAGAAAGGTCATGTTCATGCAGGCGTGATCTTAGCTAATGATAAGTGTTTTTGTTTGGTGATGGGTCAGGTTCATGTGGGGGGAAGGGAGAACATGCTATTATTGGTTAGCAGAATTTTTCACAGACCGTGAAAGCACATGATGATGCAACCATCGGGCAGGTTTTTAGAAATCAACATCTTTTTCCTTGTCATCCAGATAAAAAGACCGCATGTTATGGCAACAGCCCGCACACGCGCGCACACACACATACACAAACACATATACACATACACATACACACACACATACACACACACACACACACACACACACACACACACACACACACATATACAAGCACACAGGCAGTTAAATGTTATTTAATGTGTTGTCATTCTGTCAGCCAAGCCTTTCTGCTTTTTATTTTAATACAACTGCTTTATATTACTGATTTATTGTGCTTCTTGTCTTGATTGAATATTCCAAATTGTGCTTGACTGTGTGTACTTAAATAGTTCTTGTCTGGTTTCACATTCATCCTGTTTGCACACCATTCACTCTCCACTCTTTGCCATTGCGTTGCCTTGCTTGTGTCTTAATTGTGATTATGTAGCACCACCTGCAGGTCAGTGAAAAGACAAAACTTTCCTTAGAAGAAATGTTTCCTCTTATCCATCCAAACATGTGTAGCTTCATTGTTAGTGTGACCTGGTCTGTGTTTGATATGTGTCCATTTTCACCTTTTTCAGCTTTGTTTTGTTTATACAGAGATGGATGACAGCTGTAATTTGACTGTATAAAGGTGTTTTTGCCTTTTTTTATTTGTGCAGTGTAGTTTTCTGTACGTAATATGGTGGTATCAGCATTAAATGGTTAAACCGATTGATTGTTAAAAAAGGGTCCTGTTGAGCAAATGCTTTTCTATGCTATGAAATGACATCAGACTGGAAACACAGCATTGGCATGTTTCCCTGTGGTACTTCTTTAAAAACAATCCTCTCTGTTTTTCTTTTTCTGTTTCTCTCTCTTGGGTTTATGGTTGGAAGTGAGTTAAAAAAGCCCCCTCAAACACCCCCTCAATGCTCAGTGGCACTTTAAAGTCTGTTTTCCATTTTCCTTCAGATGGTTTTTTTTTTTATTTCCTCGTCTTTAGCTTTTGGCTTTTAAAATAAAGCTTGCATGTTTCTCATTTGTGTACCCCTCTCCATAATTCATAAAACAATTCCCAAGTCTTCCAAGTATATGGCAAATGTAGGGACCATAGTGGGGGTGTATGAGTGAGTGAAACTCACATCAGCATGTTTAAATATAGATGCCTGAAAAGGCTGTAATGTTTGCTTCTTTGCACTTTTTTTTAAATTCAGCAGCTACTCAGTCCTCCGTGCTGGAAGGAACAGTGATCTGTGTAGTGTTCTTATAGTATTGTTAATAAACTTGCATTCTGTCATGTGTATATATGTGGTGCATTTAGAATTAAAATGGTATGTGGGTTCTTCTGCAACATCTGTCTTTTGGCAATGAAACAGTCACTAAAGCAAGGCATTAAGGGTTATCAGCTCTGGTGGGATTGTTGTTTACAGTAGTTGGTTTAAAAGCACTACATCAAAATGCTCTAGCAGTGGCATAACAACAAGGCTTCATGAAGTGTTTGAAGTAGATTAGAAGTGGTAGGGGTTGAACATGTGTACACATGTATGCATACACTTGCACACAACAGCGTTTAATCTGCTGCTCAACTCTTAACGACTTGTCATTTACCCTAACTGATAGCAAACACTTGCAGCGCAGCTACTATTAATCTTATCAGCCCTGGCCAAGGTCTGGAGATGCAGCTTATCTCTGTGCTCACTGTTCATTAGCTAAAATAGGGCTTAATTAACTCACAATTGTATCTCTGGCACCTGGTGTGTGTATGTGTGTGTGTGTGTGTGGGCTGATAAGATGAGCTAAGCAGTGTTTGTGTAACACTCCCAAAGCCACAGACACAAAACCTAATCAGCCAGGATAAGAAAATACGCAACAACCAGGCTAGATCTTTTAGGTGAATGATTTGCGACTCTGTAGTCCAGGGCAATTGTTTCTGTGTTGCAGGCTTAATGCAGCAAGCTTAGACCCACCGTTTTTTAAAAATTAATTCTATTGGGCATCTTGAATAATGACCCTAAGCACAAAAGCTTATTTTCTCATGCTGGCTCTAAAGCTAGCCTGATTGGTATTTTGCTTAACTTTGAATTGCTTTGTCAGTTTGGTGCTTGCAGGGTCACAGAACTCATTTGCAGTGTTTACCGAGAGAGTATCCCGGTCTGTCTCACTAAACGCTAAGTGAACGCACCGCAGAGGCAAATGATTGACTGTCAGCCGTGATTTCCTCAATAGCCTGGTGGGTGGGCAGGAAGTAGGACAGCAGGAGGGAAGTCGAACCCGGGCAGGGGATCTGGCTGCATGCTGCGAAGGAGATGGCTTTCGTCTGACACAATCCGCAAGATAGCCACGCAATTTTGAAACGATGAAGAATGGGGCATGTTTGTTCTGATTTTGTTTCACTCCCCCTTCTCCATCTTTTTCATTTTTCTTGCTTTGTTTCCTTCCCCTCTGCAGTGAAGAGTGGTGCCGAATGACAAGGCAAGACAAGGATGAAAATGTGTCTGAATGCGTTGAATTAAATTGAAGAGGAATTTTATGTCCTACTCAGTGAGACCTTATGTGGTTTTGCCCCCGCTTATGTCTATCGTGAATCGTTCATAAAAATAAAAAAAACACTATTGATTTGCAGTGGAGTAAATGGCCTTTTTATTTTTTTAGACTTTGTGTGTCTGTCTGTGTGTGTATGCATCCTCTGTTTTCTCTCGTGCTGTGGTCCTTTTGTGTATGTGTGTGTATGCATCCTCTGTTTTCTCTTGCGCTGTGGTTCTTTTGTGTGTGCCTTTTCTCTGTATTGCATTCCACTATGTATGGGGCTTGATTTGAGGGAAATCAAGGGCATAGGGCAAGCCTATGTGTGTGCTTCTGTTTTGCTTTGTAATGTGGATGTGGCAACTTGCACAGGCTGCTAAGAGTCTCAGGGTTTGGCAGGTTTTCTCACTCAGTGTGACCGGAACAGAGAATTCGACTGACATGCAGGAGAGCTAATAACAGACCAACCAGAACACCACCTGTTTTTGCAAGTAACCAAAACAACAACATGTGTACAATGTGTGTACAATATGTGTGTGTGTGTGTGTATATATATATATATATATATATATATATATATATATATATATATATATATATATATATATATATGTCGAGAGAGAGACAGAGAGAGAGAGAAAGAGAGAGAGAGAGTTTTGCTACATGTAGGCTATCAATACTGGTAAACTGTAAATGTTATAGTGATCCACTACTGGCTCATAGTAGGTGCACAAACTTAACCTGATAACACCAGAGCTTGCAAACTAGCAGTCACTATGTAAAATGGCTCTTCAGTTTTAATACAGAAGTAAATGGGTGTGCTGATATGAGGACTGGATATGATTTATAGAAAACAACCACTGTAGTTGTCATAATGATCGAAAGATTTATAATTACTTTTCCCCAGTGTGTTCGCGGATTTGAGGATGGTCAACGGGAATGTAACTGAAGATATTTTGATAGCTGTAGCCGTACATCACGCAAACTAGGAACAGATGTGGGCAGAATATCTAAAGCTGAGACTGCCCAACCATGCTCCAAAGGCACAGAATATGCAAGGGTCTGCCACTTCCGAGAAAACTTGCAGCTGGTTTGAGGATTGCAAGTGAAGAGACACATGTGGCAGTTCCTGCACTTTAACACTAGAAGAAGAAGTAGAAGAAGTTTAAACAATAAAACAAAATGCTTGGTAAATAACAACTTCGAACAAAAACCATTTGTATTCCTCCCAATATGCAAGTGTGTATGATTTAATTGGGTGGCATATTAGAGTAAAAGCATATAGACATCTTATACAGTTATGTACATTAACAAGAATGCATTTGTAAAACCCTGCAGCTTATACGTTTGACTGTTGCCATCATATTTAAATTATTGTTAGCATGTTTTTAGGCTGATTTCAGTAAATATGTGTGATGACCAGTGTGTCTGCATTTGTGGCAGCGTAACTGGCTGAGTATATGAGTGTGTAGGCAGAGGAGGATTGTGGGGTGTGGGCAGAGGAGCACTTGCAGTAGGTGGAGCTCTTGTGTCAGAGTTTGATGGTGGAATGTGGTCCATCTGCTATAACAGTGCAGAACAGCTGTCTTTTTGTGGGTTTCCATATGTGTGTATAAACATCTGTGTGCAATGCATTAATGCATTAATTGGTTGTTTTTTTGTTTTTTACTTTTCTGAAAAAGCGTGATTGCAGCATAATGTTACCACTGCTGCGACTACTACTACTCTTTATAGTAATAATAATAATAATAATAATAATAATACAAATTATTATTATTTCTATTATTGTGTGCATTTCTTAGCACTGACATGCAAAAGGTGTGTTTATGATGTCCTTTGCATACTACATTTCTTTGCTCCCTGTGCAGAAAGGCAGGAATACATTTTTTCTCTACTCTCTGCCTCTCTCTACTCTTGGTCTGTTTCGTCTCCATCCCCTTCTCCCTCCCTACCTCTCTCCCTCCCTCCTGCTCTCTACCGCAGGCTTTCCATCTCTGTGGCCTGTCAGCATGCTTTTTCATTTGGCTTGTTGCTACAGGGGGCTCGGCGCTGGCAGATTACAACTCGCCAGCCAGTCATTTTCGATTTATCTGAGGTCCCCACGTCTCCCCACTCTGCCTCGCTCTCTCTCTCTCTCTCTCTCTCTCTCTCTCTCTCTCTCGCGCGCTTTCTCTCTCGCTTTCTCTCTCTCTTGCCCCAGCCATCATCACACACACACACAGAGCCATTCCTCACACAGTTGCTCTCCACCCTTCTGCTCCTCCTTCTCCTCCCCCACCTCCCTCCGCTCCCTGTCTCCCATCTTCCCCCATTCGATCGACGAGAAAATTTAGCTTGCAAGCCCTGAGACAAAAAAGAAATATTGTGGCAGGGGAAGCATTTAAGTTGGAGGAGGCAGCCAGGGCTGTGTTATTACTTAGGCCCCTGTCACCGCCGATGACCCGGGAGAGTGGAGAGTATCGATCGCTTGTCACTCAAGGCATTCAGCAGACTGCATTGACAAAGCCTGTCGGGGCCTTTAATAGCAAGGTTAGCAGCCTTGGCTGAGGCCCAGGAGAAAAGTCTAACTGAGCCCCATTACATGGTGGCTTTTAACCGTTCCCCTGGCCCTCTGACTGGATTGATAACTGTACGGAAATAATTTTACTCTCATAATTGCCTTTGTGGCCAAAGAACCTGTAAAGAAAAAAAGACAAACCTGCTAGCATGGGATATAGCCAGCATTGTCTGACTAATAGACGTTTTGTACAAAAACAGATGTAGAACAATACCCACCACAAAATTTAATGGCATAAGAGCAAACAGTGAATGCACAGGTACTTGTGAAAGTGATGGTTTGAATGATGTCAGAGCTAGTGCAAACCAAAACACAAACAAAATAGAGTCCATGCTTTTTTAAGAGGGTCAGATAGAATTACTTTTCCTGCCAGGGTGGATGATGATGTATTTAACATGATCTGGAATGGGAACAAATGTAGCACTGTGTGATTTAAATCTGGCCGTAATTCAGGCTTTCAGTGTGCCAGTTAAGGTCGTAAATGTTAGCGTTAGCAGAAGCTGAAACAGTAGGGGCCAGACTGGAGCAGGTCCCTTGAGTGCTGTATGTAAAAGACACAGGTAGGGTTGCTAGTTTCTAGACTCTACCTTCAGCACCCTCTCTTCCACCTGTCTGGTTCTTTATCTCTCTCCTAGATGCTATTTGCTACATTGTATATGATAAAAGGCGAAACATGCATGCTTACCTGTGCAGTATATGGGACCTCAGTAATATGTCTTTATAACTGTAGGAACAATTGTTGGTGAGCTATAGCCTGACAGCAGCTATTTCCTTAGAATGAGAACTGAAATAGGTGTACATGCTTGCATCTGCCACTTACTAGTTACAGTTCAGAGTTCATGAATGTTGGAATTTTTTGCTGGTTCCTCAATATTCACGATGCGTGGAGTTGATTTTATATCATCTGCCTATTTTTGGCCTATAACCTACTACCACATTAAAGACACAAACACATAAGGTGATTTCATATATATATCTCGAGACAGATAGACAGACAGATAGATAGATAGATATACAAGTATACTTACATACATACACACACACATAAATAAATAAATAAATAATAAACACACACACACACACACACACACACACACATACACATATCGTCGCTGTCCAAAGAAAAACAAGTATCTCCAAAATGGCAACTTTACAGGAGAGGCCAAAAACCTCATTTAACTTTAATGTAAGTCAATGGAACCAGACGTCTTTCCAAAAAGTTTTGGGCCATTCGTCATGAGATTCTCACTCAGTGTAAACAGCAGCTGATTTATTCAAATGATGCATAAAAGTAGAAATGGACAAAAGTGGAGATAATTTTTTTTTATTGGACAGCGACGATATATATATATATATATATGTATATAGATTACTCCACATATTGTATGCATTAGTACATGTGTAGTATTACTGGTATTTCATTTTGCATATGTGTTATGTTGATTATGTTCCTTTATAGTTGACTAATATGCTAATATTAACCTGTTGATTTTTTTTTATAATTATACATTCATGTACATATCATGTATATATAACATGTACAGCTGTTGTAAAAACATATCTTGAGGTTTAACTGACCCTTCCCGGCCTCCATTTGACACATGTGCCCTTTCGTTTCAAGGCTGGAGAGGATTCACTTAAAACCAGAGTCTCCGTAATGCATTTCTGCCAGCTTATTTACCACATTATGCTCAGATAGCACTTTCTATATGCCTCTAGGGTCTAGAGGAACACTAAAGCGCTGACGCATTTAAATCCCATCTCTCCCTTGCCTGGTTCACTGGGCCAGCGCCACTGCTCCTCCATTTTGAAGAGAAAATGAAAACATGAACTGCTGTGCACAAAATTCTCCATCTTCTTTACAGCTCCACTTTATTCTGTAATGGGGGCAAAGGGCCCCTTTTCGAAGCTGGAAGCGTTTGTTTATCATATTACTGACACACATGAGCCTCGCACGAGCCTTGACCTGGTGTTAAGTGTCTGCGCTAAATTTCATTGCCTCCATCTACTGGACGGCCTGCCAATATACTGGCAGTGAATTCCTAGAGGAAAATAAATGGCAATAAAAAAAGAGAAATGGTAGCCTCTGTAAAGCAAGAGAAGAGGTTTTTTTTTCACTTTTTATCTCTCTCTCTGTCTCTGTCATACACACAGGCATGCACACGCACACACACACATACACACAAATTTTATTAAGGCTAGCTGAAGAGGGGAGATGTGACTTGGCACAGGGAGCAAAGCTTAGTGAGATGACGGGCTCCGAAAGCTGATCGCCACATAACGACTCTGTGGATAAAGGGAGCCTGGGAATAATGTAATAATTGTATACACATTTCCGGTTACAGCTACAGTTGTGGCCGGAAGTTTACAAAAACTCAGTGTTAACAATATTGAGTGTAATTTTTTTTTTTTTTATATGTATATGCTCAGAGTCTAATGGGCTTTCTGATTTTTTGTCCAGATTGGCCTTTAGGGGCTGTAGCAGTTAAAAACACCTACAAATCAGTAAAATTGCTATTACAATGTAATTACAAGGTCCACATATAAACAATTGGTGTCTTGTTTTCTCACACGAGTATACAACTTGAACATTTGTCAGCAGTATGGCTGGCACCTTCCAGTTAAGGCCTTGTGTGTGTGGAGCTCATTTCACAAAAATGTAAATAAATCTGGAAAGCTGAGATCAATTCTCACCAAACCTTAGAGCCTTGTTACACACGTGACTCTGGGGAAGCCCACCTAGTTTGGTGTCAATTAGTCAGTAGGGGGCGCTATAACAGACAAAATATTGGTTTTGAGCTGCTGCACATCTGGTTGAGGTGAAACTTTGCATGCTGAATCTCTGAAGTACTCTAATAAGGATTTTTTAAAGGATAACTTTATAATTGAAAAAAAAAATGTTAGCCAATTAGCCGGTAGCCACTAGGTGGTGCTGTTCTAATAAATGAGCTTATGTCCAAATAATTTTGATGCGTGGCAATGAAATTGAGCTCAGGTGATGCAGTGCACTCAGCCTGATAATTTTCCAGTACAAGTCTGTTAGAAATCTTTTTAGATTTTCTGTAATTGTACAAAGTTTGATCAAGCTAATTAAAAACAAGGCTCTCAGTTTTCATGATATTGTCTCAAAACCGAAATTTAAAACATTGACATGTTTATAAATCATGGCTGCAGTACATGAATCAATAAGAGCGTCATGGGGTTTTTGATGTAAGGGGCTATAATAATTTCAAGGATTGTCCAGTTGTGATCAACCTTGGGATAAATGTCCAAAAACTATACATAGACTAATAATCAGCACATGACTGCAACTTTTGGCTTGAGTAGGTCTCAGTTGGGCTCTACAGAGCAGAATTTTGAGTCAATGTGTTTCTTTATCTCCTTTTTTTAACACTTCCTTTTTTGACCACTAGACTACACAAATGAAGCCAAAACACAAATGTATTGCATATACACACAAATAAAGTGAATGAAAGCTGCCTGAGAGAAATTGTACTGCTTGTCTGGTATTTTGGCTTATATAGGTTAGGCTGGTTAACACTCAAAATACTTAAATAACTTGGTTTGGTATTTTGACGTGCTTCTTTCAAAGAATGCAGCCCATTATACAGAGGTCAAAAGGTTATGCATATGGCATGCATATCAAAGGAATAAACCTTGAGAACCAAACAACTTTCCAAATCACATATCTGTGTACAAAACTTTACCTGCTTGCCCCCGAGAGGCCCTAGCCGAAGTAACAATGTTTAGCTAACTTGCAAGGACATTGCCATTTGCGGCTATATTTTAGGGTGGTTGTATTATCCATCGGAATTTCACATATATATATATATATATATATATATATATATATATATATATATATATATATATATATATATTTGATATGCCCTACAATTCTTTTGCAGAATTATTGATACAATCCAGAATTAATAACTCTGTTAATTAAGGGCAAGATGTCTTGTACATTAGCAGCAAAACATCCCCAAACCGTAATACTGTCACCACCATGTTTTAAAGTAGAGATGAGAAAATCGTAGACTGTCTTTAAACTCTGGTGCAGCTGCATTCCTGGATGGGACTATGACCTTATAATGCTAAGGAAACATGCTGATTGCTGTCTAAATTGACCTAAAGGGGGTGCTACAATATAGAATTCTCTGTGACAGTAGAAAGTTTAGTAGACAGTAGTACAATTGGAAGATTGCATTGATTTACACCAAACCTGGTGCACCTGCTCAGTGCCTAATGTTGAAATACTGTATGGCGACCAGTGGCACAGAAAACATTGTACTGGTAGATGGAAGAATGGATTTCACTGAATGTGTGCAGATTCTGGAAGCAAATGTGACACTTTCAATCACAGTGAACAAAAACATAACTCAAAATCCAGTATGAACTAATTAAATAAACGCAAGCTGTATCCTTTGAAATGGCTCCTTAAGTCTCTTTACTTGAATTTCGATGAAAATTTGTGTGGTAGATTATTATAATTCTGTGCCTGCAAGCCCAAGAATATCACACAACTAGAAGCCTACTGCAAGGTTGAAAGTTCCTGAAATAAGAACAGACAGACCTCTATCCAGCTATAAAAAGCTTTTTGCGAGCTGTGAATCTGCTAATGGGGGTGTTACAGAGAACTGACTAATCAAGATGTCCAAGATTTTGCATGTGCCACGATTTCTATTTTTAAAGTAATTAAATATAATAGCACAAACAAGTAAGAAAATAAGGTCCTTAAATTTGCCATTGCCACGGTGACTTCATCAAAGTTCATACAGCTTCACTGTTTAATGACACCAGAGCACTGGGGAAAAGTAGGAGGTTACTATGGTGATCACACCCGAGGGTAACAGTAGAGGCTGATGAAAGCTACAGTTGTCACTGAAGCATGTCTGCTGACATTTAAGTAGATGGCACTCGGTAGAAAAAAAGCTTTAGGGCCAATGTGGATGTCAAAGGGGGGAAAAAACCCCAATCCAGTCTGAAAGGGAATGTGTGACTTTAAATCAGGACATTGTCAGAACACAAACCCTTTTAGTACATGCTGGGATGTAACTCTAGCCTAAGTAAACAAGCATGTGGGCCCTTTTGGCAGACCAAAGGCCTGATGCCTGTTGACAGGCTGCTACTTTAGATTGGGCGCGGCGCAGACAGCCTGTCTGTGACGGTTAGGGCCCCCAGCCCTGACCAAGCAGAAGGTCACGGCGGGACCACTGGGATGGTATCGGCTGTCCAAATGATGACGAAAAACTCCCAGCTGTGTCGTACGGTTGTGACGGCTCCTGCATCCTGCTGTCATATGCCGTTGTCATCGGGAGAAGCTGCGCTCGCATTAACTGCACACAGCAGTTTCCAAACCACTGCTGTCTGCCAGACACACAGTGCTGGCTGATTGGACCCCTGGGAGCCTAATAGTGCTCCATAAATGGGAGATTGAGTCAAAAGCTTTGTGTCGTTAAACTTGAGTTTTTGAAGTCCAAAATTCCAAATAATTTGGGCGGTTGTTCCTGAACCCTTTACAGGAATAACCTGTGGCTCTGCCTGGTGTCAACTATTCCTTAGGAGCAGTGCTTGGCCATAGGCCAGCTGTTTCTGTTTGCCTAGACTGCAGACTTTCTTCAGATCCACAGGTAACAGGATTATTCGTCTCTGTGGGCCTCTCTCTGTTCTAACAGTTAAATGGCCTTTATATATAGCTTTGAGAAGGTGGCTGAGGGGCCAATGTTTTAAAGTGTATTCACTAAAAACTGAGTGATTCGACTCTGCGGCAGGAAATAGACAATTTATTATAAGCAGCCTAGCATGCTAGTGGATTATCTATAAAACTTTCATGGCAGTCCCTTGGTGGCAGGCAGCCATAAAACTTCCCGAATGAGGGACTTGTTAATTTACTTGTTAAAGCAAATTAAAAATTTATAAGCGCTTTTAGGTAAATGAGATCATCTTTCATTGCTGCTCTTGTGGGATTCTTCCTCTCTGTCTGTAGGATCCTTGGAGGACAGGTTAGCTACATTGAAACACCACAGTAGAACAATAAAAGCCGTTAAATTGTTCCAGCTTTTATTACCACCAGGCTCCGCAGCTGCTGTAGCACATAACCAAGGAAGAACGGAAGCTGCTAGCAAGTCTCCCAGGCTTCTTTAGAAATCAAACGGCTCAGCCTGCTTTTCCACACAAATTTAAGATCTAAGAGCATGCGGAGGTTAATGGACAAGCTTTATGGCTTGGAAGTGGTGTTTTGTGTTTGATAGTATTCAGTTGCTAGGCAGTATGGGATAGCTCATTGGGCTTATGAAATACCCATAACACCAACAAAGCACTTTTTAGTAAGTTGCAAGAGAAAATAATTGGCTACATGTGTTAAATTCAGTAAAGGTTTTCAATGACTGTGTTAAGAGTTAGCCAGGTGGACAATGAAAATATGCTTCAGCACTACTCCCACTGTCGAGGAAGCTTTAAATGATTCTGCTTAAATAATTTGTCTGTAAGATTCATCATGTTTTAACACACTTGACCATAAATACATTGGTACCTATCAGCTGTTTTGTTCTCAGCAGGTCCTACATTTGCCATTAGGTGAATTTGTAATGTTTGACTCCTCATGTTTTGCTGTGGGATGTCATGATATTCATGCACGCTATGAGCAACCCCATTTTTGTACTCGGTAATATAGCTTTAATATAGCTGAAAGCTAATATAGCTTTTACGACAGTCTATCATAGAGTGCCTCTGAGTGCTGCTGCTGCAGCTTTCTCATTTAAGAAGACAGTAAAACTGTCCGTTATGTAAAAATACTAGACTCTCGCTTGCCGTGTCTTTGAGACAGTCTATAAAACACATTTAGCTTTTGCTCTGCGTGCTGTAGTCTTTAATGGTGAGTTTGACTTGCTGCTGGAGCCAAACTAAAATCATAGTAAATCTAAATATAGAGTCGTGTATCTGATGTGGTAGGGGTCATGTATGGGATTTAAGAGCCATTGTGAATTAAAGTGGCGCTCGAGGGGGTTTTGCTGTCGGCATGAATCTGGATTTTATAACACAAGACGGGACGGAAAACATTATGGGTATATTTGATATGCAGTCCGGGGCTGCTGTTATGCTTGGCCCCTCTTGACGCAGTTGGAAACTCACTACTCACTCCAGCTTTTTTAATGGCTCTCTCCTAAAAGTGCCTTGTTGTGATTACAATGCTGTATGTTTATGTGTGTGTGTGTATATATATGTGTATATATATATATATATATATATATATATATATATATATATATATATATATATACACACACACCCACACACACACTTCTCTTTTTTTCCCCACACTGATTGCTTCTCTGTAGTGTTTTTGCTTTTTGACCTATTTGTGGCTGATTCAATTACCACCATAGATCAAAGCCTTGGCAGCATAAATTAATCTTTAATAGTGTGGAGACTTTTGGCCTCCTCTGTGCCCAAGAATCATGCTGACTGCTTATTGAAAACAGTTGTTAACTTTATACTTCACTAAACTCAGACTGAGGGGAGAAAATATGCCCTAACAGGGAACAGATTGAGGCAAAACAATCTTACTGTGTTGAAATTAATGACAGATGCACTTACTGGTAGTTTAAATGTTTCATTAGATGCTAATGTCTTGCTGTGTTTTTAATTGTTGCAAAATTAACTGCTGGAATATGAAAACCATCTGTTTGTTATCTTCCTGGAGGGGAAATCTTTGCCCAGGCTGTGCCCTCTGGATCCTTAAGGAACTTTGTCCTGATGTTTCAGCCTGGCAAAGCTGTCACTTTCAGTTAATGTCATCATGATTACACAAACTACAATATGGAAACACAGGCACACATTCCGCAAATGGCGAACGCTGAAGTCTTGTGACCATCTTGTTTACACTTACTGTTTTTGTAGTCCGGGCAAGCATTAGTGCAGTTGACTAAAGTAGTATATGTAAACTAATGCCTAAGCTAATGAATGATTATGAGCAGCCACATTTCTCCCTGATTGAGTGATGTGCAAAGACACTGAGTTCATAGACAGGACAGGTTTATCTGCCTGATTTAACTACTGCAATCTCAGTTGAACTTCTTGATGAGTGTTATTTATTGAGACCACTTGCATTTCTCTGCTCTGTTTTACACTGCCATCAGTCAAAGCACTAAAAATGACTCCACTGACTTCAGTGACTAGTGTAGATGAGGGTTCTGCACACCATGAGGAAGAAACTTTCTTTTTAAAGCAGGTGTCATAGTCCAGCTTTATTCAAAACAAGAACAAGAATAATGTTCTTAGAAAGGAGCTTTTAAAATATCATAAAGACTATGTTTTGGAAAGACACAAAGCATGTCCGCAAACACACATTCTCCCTGGTGTGCTTGCCTTCTCCCTGATGTACTGCTGTTGTCCCTGCACCTGCATTCCCATGGTTCTTTAAATGCAGACACATTTATTTCTTTGTCTCCTTCTTTTGCTCAGAGTGGTGCTGTGCGTCATGTCACAGTGTCCTGCTCATGAAAGCAGTTGCGAGTATAACATCATTGGGTTCTCCTATGGAGAGGGATCCACTGCAGCCATTTACTGCCCATAAAACCCCATTTTTATGTGCTAGGAGATGGTTTGGCAGGGCTCAGGCTCTGGAAAAAGCTTGTCTGCCTGAGGAAGCTTCAGATGACATAAATCGCAGACCCTGACGGCGGTTGCTGGGTCCCAGGAGTCCAACATTGTTCTCCAGACTTCAGTGGGGCTCAGATGTTTCTGGATCGCACATCTTCTTTTCCTCTCCCCCCTCTATCCCCCTGCGAGCCTAAGCTCTTTTTCATTATGATTTCTAAGGCTGGAGAAGGACACCTGCCGAGAGGCTCCAGTCTTTACATGGCGCGAATGTCTGGTTGAAACCAAAAGACTCTGTTTGATGTTTTGGAGGGAGGTGGTTTATTTTTCTCTTTCTGCTAGTTCGATATAAGGAAGAACGAGTGATTGCCTGTCTTTAAAAACACAGAACTGGGTGCCTGTCACAATCCACAGAGGGGGTTTCAGCTTTAAAGGGGACCCAGAGAGACATCTTGATGTTAAAATAAAACCTGATTGCTGTCCATTTATGCTATTTTGTTTTTAGAATCGTGGGCCTGCTTTCATAAGCAAAAGATGCCATTTAAAACTGATGTGATTAATAGTAGTTGCCTGGCTTCAGATGTCAACTCTCTTTCTTCATTTTACCTCATGGCTAATTTGTGACCTCCGTGTTGTGTTTGGTTTTCTGTGTTTTGCAGCTGAAGCCTGGGCAGAACAACTGTAAAGATAGTGACAGCGAGAGTGTAAGTGGTGAATCCAAACTGTCCATCAGGAGCAGTTCTCGAGACAGACTGACAGATGTAAGTCACCAA